>OY725488.1:1224147-1553539 GCA_963281255.1 Aphrocallistes beatrix
GGTTTTGTAAATGAGTTATAGCTTTGAGGGAGAAGCAAGAAGAGCTTCTCTCTAAAACTCAAATTATTTATTTTGCTCGGCCAAATGCATATATGCATATAAAGCAGGCTCTGTAATGTATGATACGTATATTAAAAATAAAAAATATACAGTTTTTGAGCCCTCGAAACAGCTCAATACGTAATGTTACAACAGACAACTTCCGTTAAAACATTACGGGACGCGGGGTCTCAATTATATTTGTTAATATTTGGATAAAAATATTGCAGAAAACTCACCAAGATGAGTGCAATAATAGAAGCAATGACAAAGACAATAACAACTGGCAGAGAGTAGAGAAGCTTATTGTCGCAGTTGAGAGTGTAGCTGATAACCAGAGTGTTGTTCTAAGAAATTACAAATAAATCAAATAAGCAATAGAAGTAGCGCTTAACAAGTATTTATAGGCATGCGGGTTCATTAGTCTAATCACTCATAATCGTATCCTGCTGGATAGCGTTGCCGGTTGCATTGAAGTCATCTACGTGATGATGAATATTTAGGGTGATTTGATGCAAATAATAAAGTTACAAGTAAGCAATGTATAAATTCACACCAGTTCAATGTCTTCTTGGACGTACAGAAATAAACCGCAATTGTAGAATGAAATTCTTGAATACGGGTTGTGGTTTACGTATCTTCGTGTGGGTGTAGTGAATATGTATGTAAAGTTAAGTTTAATTAATCGATCATAAAGTCTAATATTAGAAATCTGGTTATGAAAAAATGTTGGAATTTTTCGAAGGAGTTTCACACTTATATTAAGCTTTATAATTAAGAGCCAAAGCCTGATAATATGTAACAATATGTAACAATTATCGATAAAATGGAATGCCAGTCAACTCTAAGCTAATTCGTGTCAGTTATTAATTCTAATGATGGTTATAATATTCCACTATTCTGAACTCCCCAACATAAGGACGAGTTGGTATTTGAGACGAGTTGACTGGTCTCCGATAAAATGTGCTAGTAATATTGGACTTCAGGGGTGTATACTTGAATTTATTCGAAGTGAGGAATGGCCATAAGGTCTCGTTTTGAAAATTATCATACGATTCGATCAAGGTTATCTTCAAGCACGCGCTCTCATCAGCAATTATGGATTAATTAATTCATACAGTTTAAGAAGTTTAACCAATGTTTGCAAGACAGTTTAATATTCATAGCCCAAAGTACAGACAATTCCAGCTATCCTCCGCAAACAACCATTTTTATCAACAAAAAAACAATTTTTCAAAACGCTTCATGTCTATCTAGCAGATGCACGTTAGCCCAAACAGCCCTGCCGTACCATAGACAGAAAACTAAGTTAATGGGGATACTATTTTATATGATGGATAATAGATGTACATGTCTACGTACGTAAATTCTCAATGCAATTAACATCTTGTAAAATGCTTAAAAGTATTCCTTAAAAGTAATATGTTGGTCGATGAAGATCTCACCAATTCTATCCCATTAAAGTACATGCCGTAAAAGTTCCTCTCTTCTTTACATAAATGTAATCAGCAGCGTACTGCGTGTCTATTGTCTTCGGTGATTGCTGACAAAATGTCAGCAAATTGATTATATTGAGCATTGAATATGTACAGTACGATATCGTATCTTGCCAAATTTATATAATCGTTAATCTGGAATTGATGTTATTCGTGTGTAATATCATAATGATCAGTTACAGGATCGAGTTTGTTCCAAGTTGTCTCAATTATATATCTAATTCGGATGTATTTAATCTAGCTTGACAATACAAGTGAAATAGTGCACACGTGTGTGGCACGAACTAAAAATGATTGAAAAAACTAGAATCTAGGATAGTAAAACGAAACGATTTTGCTCGTTTGTTTGTCCAGAATTGATTGAGGAAGTGGCAAGTACTAACAATATGAAATTTGAAAGTAGACGCAAACAGTAAGGTCAAGACATTTCGGATCAGGCACTTCTTTCTGCTGAAGTGTGGACTTTTGAGGGTATCTATTTCACTGCTATCAGTTCAGTTTTCTGTTTTTTTCTGAAAAGTGAGTCTGATGCCAAATCTGGCCCATAAGCACAACCAAGCAGTGCTTACTTCTGCAATTTCAAAAGTAGCAGAGAATCAAATTACTCACAGTACTTTTTAAATACTTTTGGAATATAATTATAAATTAATCGTAAATATTAGTCTCTTAAGATGTATATCCATGATATGCGGCATCACAAGTAGAAGTGAGAACAAAATGTAGTCTAGGTCGCATATCAAAACACAGATGGGACAAAATTGTGTTCCTAATAGAGACTTCGTACTTCATTTTTGTGACAACTATACTTAATAATATATCAACTTTTTATAATTGAAATTGGAACTCGAGTTAGCTCATAATAAATGCACATTAATGCAGATTGAGAATAATGTGTATGAGTTTGTACTACATAATGTACTACATATTAATCTCACCTCTTGAATAACTTTCTGTATGGATATATTATTTCTGTCTGCTTGATTCAAAATACAAGTCCTAAGATCTAAATCAAACGTACTGTTACAGCTCCTCGGTTTTTCAACTCTCAAGCTAACAGAATGATCCTGATTGAAACATAGTTGAGATGTCTACAGGTAGAGAGATAAAGAAAACTTGGTAACATCATTCTATATCAGGCGAGAACCTTTTGAATGACGTGGATTAAAACTGATTTAATTGAGTCGCAGATTATAGTGGGTGTGTGGGCGATGATAACCATAGACTGCAACCACCAATAAAGCAGAATTTACTGATGATTGCTATTTCAACTATTCAACTCCATCTAGACCTGAGGTGAGAAAGTTTGTTACTGATTAAGGAATAAGGTTGAAGTTGAGACCACAGTTGATCGAAATAGGAAGTCGTTAAGAATAATTTCATTATAAAACATAATGTACAGTAGAACGTCATTAATACGAACACGGATAATACGAAACTCCGGATAATACGAACTGATATTTTAGCTCCTACTGAGGAAAATACTTGTACATGTAAATCATTTCGGGCAATACGAATTCAAGATAATACGACCGTTCCCTGGTGTTCGTATGAACGCCGTTCTACTGTATTATTTGCTGAAGCTACAGTCAAAGATAATCTTAATCTCGACATTCTACTGTCTGAATTCATAGTAAATAAATATTTTTTTGTGAGAAAATATTCAAAACACTTAATATCTTAATTATTGACTTAATCATAAATTCATGAACTAGCATTATGGTGACTTCATTAGCTGTGAAGACGATGCTAGTTCGGTAAGCGAAGCGCCTTTCTTACCAAACACTTTTTATCTCAACAAGTGCTGGTGCAAAATAAAACCGTGACGGGCGTCTATTTTTATAAAACTATGGATAAACATTTTTGGAAAATGAAGAATTACGTCGTAAGTAATACTGAGCAAACATCTTGGGTTTTGTGTTGAAGTTGCGACACGTCGCAGATTTCTCTCGTTTATTTTAGTGCTTTTCTTTTTCCCAATAACTTTTCGATCTTGAGCGTAATGATTACGTAACGATTTGATTGGCATTCAATACACAAAGCATCTAATATCTATCTATTCAGTGTATCATATTTCAAGACAAGTAGCTGTCTCTGTGATAAAATTTAGAGGATAATATATAGAAGAATTTATATCCTCAATTGCAAGACAGGAGAATCAGAGCTCTACATAGATTGGCATTCAATACAAATCTACAAATTGACTTTGATAGAGCATTAATTTGTACGCGGGGTAAATACATGGGTAAGTTTCCTGTATCTAACTCAGATAATGAGCTAGTTACCTGTTCAGTGTGGGTATGGTGAAGAGTTGACTCATTGCGTCCACAACAATTAATTACTATCAGATTTAAAGCTCTCGAAGGTGATACATTTTCTGCAAGGGATAAAACCTGAAAAACAATGATACCATAAAATTAAGAATTTAATTGCAAAGATAAACAATCAAATCAATTAGAATACGTATTAGAAGTCACTGGGATGGAAGAAAGCATATCATCTTCAGAAATAGTTTCTACTACATACTTTGACGCTCAAAATTCAAATGAATCCAAGCTATATATGATTACATGGATGACATGTTCGATAAGAATATAGCTGTCTGCCTATCTTCAAAATTAATCATAATATGGTACACCACAGTTGTTAATCCGTTAAACTAATATGTTGATTAGCTGCTTAACTAAAGGATTGATTCTTAAAAAGCTCACAGGAATATCTCAATGAGTCTTAATTCTAATAGCATTATTCTGCTGCTTCATGCAATCAATACTCCTTTTACACTATTCAGAAAAAAAATCGTCGATATATTCTACATTCGCTGATAAAATGTAATAATAATAATAATCATAATCTAGATTCTCTATATAGGCCCTAACTTCCGGTGATGGTTCAAAACTTACATTATTTCAATAGTTTGGGGTCTTACATATATATAAACAGGAGTGTGGGAGAGATCCGGAAATGCTTCGAGTTCTTATTAATTAACCATCAAGTGAAGAGATACTAACATTTTTAAAAAATCACATTCTAGTTTGGACTAGTTGATTTGCGGTAAAAGTGGGAAATTCAAAATAAGAATTGTTTACCAACGCGATCAAATAAATTATGCATTCTTCTCAATGACATTCAAGAAGGTAGAACTCGCTTAACTATGTCATCCTAAAATAATTCGGTGCGTGGTAGACATGATGATTACTCCTACAATTCCATTGCAAAACCGAATTTATGTATTATGTGGTCATGAAGAATTTAACGAATTCTCACCAGATCAATCTCCTGAATCTCTCGGTACAGCTCTGCAAGACATGTGATAATGAATAGTAAATATTGCAACCGCAAAGTATTACACCAGTAGCACAATTGATTGCAAAACCCGTAATGTAAAATTAAAGTCCTTATACGAACTTCTGAATAGTAATTGCAACAAATAATTGAATTTTTCATGTCTTTAAAACCCATGATGTGCTGGGAATGTAGTGCCATTTCCGGTTCAAGCCATTTTGGGCGGAGGAGTCATAAAATTTGGGGCCTTTACTATAAATAGAAAAAAACACGCCAGCCGAGGGTAAAATGGAGTCGAGATTTCTCCAACTCAGGATAGAAGAATACTACGTTTACGTAATGTATCAATTCTCATTATATTTCGATATGAATCCCCTCTTTATGATATGATGGTGAAGAGTTGAACAATTTATCATACAATTTCTCCTATTTGAATTCTATTATAGTATATGTTACCGTTAAAACGTCAAATCAGTTATTATGGAAAATGCCTGGAATTTTCAGCAGGTATTACACATAATAACTAAAATCTTTCAGGTATTTTACATAATAATTGATTTGACGTTCTAACTGTAGCACGAATTCATTTACGATTCGGTCAAAATAAATAAATTTCCAACACGATGTTTGGTATATTTGCGGATTCAACTTCTTTAACTTCTTTAGCACACCGCAACATTTATTATCACCATAGTAGAGACAGTATGAAATCCCACAGTGTCTAGACGCCTGGGCTAGCCAGAATCGAGTAGAATTAGAAATAAATAAGATAGAGTAATGTAAACATACCACAAAGAAGAAGAAGGCAGTGACTTGTGTGAATAAAATCCTCATTCAGGCTAAAAGCTAAAAGAATATATCAGAAACAAAAATGCAATTCTGTTTGTTGTCGAGTACTTTTATATATAGCGTAGATTAAAGATCATAACACAGTATGTAATGGTAAGATTTTGTGATTATTTGTGTGGCGTTAATTACGCAGTTAAGAGTGGCCAGAATACACAAATTGCAAGGTTTTCATACAGATAGATCTGACATGATAGTAGCAGATTACAGTATCATGGTCGAGTCTATGAAAGTATTGTTGAGTGTAGATAATATCCCGAGGTCGTATTTGTGGATGTTAGAAACATTCTATTCAGATTATGAATGAAGAAGGTTTTGTGTCTACTGAATATCATAGTTGTTTATCTGATGGCGAATGAAGCAATAAAACCATAATTATGTCTTATTATCCAAAAGAAGATCAGCCAAAAGTGAGAACTACTTGCATTTGTAATAATGGTTTTGCGGAGTTGTGAACATCTCGGTTGGGTGCTTGTTTTATACATGGTTAACATGAAAACCACGACTAAAGGTGGTGTGCATTGTGCAACAAACTCTGATTTAGCAAATTATTCAGCCAATTAGAACCACTAGTGTGGCAATATGGTACACAGGATGTGGAGTTGCCCAATTTATTACCTATTATTTAATCAAAAGTACTATTGGGTGATATTGAAATGCAAAATAACTTGACATAATATACTTTTTAAGTTTCTCATTAATTACCCACAAATATCGCAATATAATATCAGGACAAACAAACCAACGAATATTATGTAACATTACGCATACTGACAAATCAGTTGGCAAATAATTAACTCAACGGAACAAAGGTTCAAGTGATAGGTTGGTTGTTGGTCGGTTTTAATTAGCGCAAATTCTGGTTTGGGTAACAATGTATCAGGATACGTGAATTAAATAACTGTGGATTATACCGTTCTTAAACTGGAATCAACACTAATTTCGCGCGAGACGATAACTACATTTGCCTGCAGGATAGCTATTTACTAAAGAACCCACTAAACGAGCTTTCTCTGTCCCAACTTCTTCGTGATCTCCCCGTCGAGAGGAGGAGTTCCGAACGGAATGACGACACGTGGGATAGGCTCGGGAGGACCTTTCCGTAAGGCGTTTTCATGGAGAGTGGATAAGGAATGTCCTTCAGGAGAACTGCCTAAAGATCTGAATGGGTGCAGAGTGAAGTGTTGTGGAACAGGATTCTGCTCGTTAGCGTGGTTGAACACAAATTGAAACTCTGAATGCTGACCACTAGCAGGCTGAGTCGGCACTAGCTCGCCCTCTTCTGTGAACATCCCAGGTTTAATCGCCTGTCTCTTGAGTGAGTCGTTCATCGACTGTAACTTGTGGCAGTGTCTAGTGCGCTCCATCAGCTTATCAGAAACTGTGTTCACTTTCTTCTTCAGCTCTTCATTATCTTTTCTAAGTCCATTGAGCTGCATTTGCACGACGTTCAACTCAGTCTTCGTGTCGACATTCTGCTTTTCATAGTATTGCTCCAGATCACAGGCCTTCTCCTTGGCTTGTCGGGCAGAATACTCGTGGTACAACTTCTCCTGAGAGGCCTGGTACATCCACAGAGCAATAGCGCGGCTGCAAATCTCCATCACAACCTCAGGTCGCTGTCCAGCTAGAGCCATCGACTTGTACTCCTCGCAAGGCTGCAGATCCGCACGGACTATATTGTATTTGCCATTCACATCGCTTTTGCAAGCAGGACAGCGTTTATTTGAAGATCGATTGAACTCTTGGTTTCCGTGCTCGTCGCAGAATACGTGTGAACAAGATGTTACCCAACCGTAGCTGCCGAGAGGTTTACGGCACTTGGCGAAGTTGCAAACCAACTCAGAATCCATTCAATTCGAAATAATTAAGTCATCGAAATTAATTTCATAATAAGCATTACGTAAGGTCTGATCGTCTCAAAGAATATCAGAAAACATGATTTTCATGTTTTAGTCAAACTGCGCATAATATCAGAAAGTGCAAGTTCAAATAAAACAGTTCAGTCCAACATTGAAAAATTGTGTAAAACTTACATTGACAAATCTGAGCAAAAAAGTTACTATTCCGCTGTTGGTATATTAAGAAGAAAGATAATGAGTGATAGCATCAAGTTCACAGATAAAAGTTCTTTTAGCTAAGAGCTACAAATGCAAAGTGAATTAGAATGCCGCTACGCACAATAACTCCAGCTTATAAATGCATACAGAGTACCTACTTCTAAGCTGAGCGTAATGCTAACAGGAAGAGAGATGAACTCGAGATTTAGCTCATGAATAAAATTAGCTGCTTTTTAAGATAGGATAAATCAATGTGGTTGAAGTATGATACATTAAAATGAATTTCAAAGATTATCATAAATCATGGTAGGCGGGGCTGTGAAACACTCAACTGAGTTGGATTGAATCGTTTATAATTATCAACCTAACCGTCATTTTTGAAATGTCTTCCTTTAGAGAATTTAATTCTGTAACTGTTTTAACCGATACTTTCTGCCATTATAATACAAGTTCTTGATATTTGGTAATACAACCGAACAATCTTCGTGAATGACCAATTTGGCATAATATACCATGTATCATGATTCACTACATAGCTGCTATGAGCTATGTTACCACAGTGCACATGTTAAACACAGCGTCAGAGTCAGCAGCAGAAATCTGATCAAGAATCACTCCTGTAACAAAACTATCGCGAGATGTAAAGTCTATCAGAAATTGGAGTTAAATAGGAATGCATTATTTCACGCCGTTGATGTAAAATTACATTGAAAAGGGGAGATAACAGCAATACATTGCTGGATTCCAATCGTATAACGAATCTTGTATAAATTTAGAGTTACACATCTTTGCAACTCAATATTCCATTAGTCAGCCAATATCACAGTTGACAAAAAACGTACGGGGGAGGGGCTAATTTATTTTAATCTACGTGCTTCCAACAAGGCCAATGGCATATCTCTCTTACTCCTTAAGTCATCTGGTGGCAGATGGGAAGTCTCATTCGGAGTATAAAATGCCAACTATGCCAAATCTAATATACAAGTTTGTATATTTTATGCTCATCGAAGAAGAGACCCATATTTAGTATCACAGACGAATCTTCTTAGCGCCAATTTGTTAAATACCCAAATGTGTTTTGTTACTGGTGTGAGTCCACCAATAATTAGTTATAACATGATAAGTTATATAATTACATAATTATCACCCAGTTTGCTACTGGGGTACACCGGTATTATATCAAGATGTCGCACTGAATCAATGTTTATGACTATTATTTGGATTTTAATTTTGTGTGTTTAAATTTTACATATAATCGACATCCAGTGTGGTGTTACGTATTTCCACCGAGATTGGTTAAAGGCTTGAAGCAATGGAATGCTGATGAAGTGAGCTCAAGAAATTCTGATCAACTCAAACTATACTTTTAAAACTTGAGCTCTCTCTCTCTCACTCTTCTCCAGTTGTTTTCTATTAAGGATATTAACGGATGTTACACTTTAATCATGGATAGACTGTTCAGATTGGACTAGATTAGTATGACCCGATTAGCGGTTTGATTTGGTTGAATAGTTATCTTGGTTAACTTAATTCGAGTGAAAATATTTACATATAATATTACATATATGGTACTAACGAAACGAATATTTGTGATTCTCAATTCCGATTTTAGAAAATTTGTCATACATTGTCACTTCTAAGTTTTATTCCCAGTTTATGTCCAGAAAAATAACACACGTTTCCAGTCATATCCAATGCCTCCTTATAATCTCAATTCTTAACGTTATTCTGAGTAGTAGACATAAATCTGAACTTAACGCGATGTATCACTGTTTCTTCTATTCGAATCTATTTAGAAATTAACAGGACTAGTCTATTTCCAACTCTTTCTCTCTCACAATTATTCTTGTCATAGGGCACACCTCCATTTAGATTACACCATCAGTGTCGTATATAGTAAGTATACGTTTTCACATTCGGTCAATCAACCAAGCCTTTTCCATATGCTTTTATATAGGATCAATTATTCAATATACTGTATAATATCATCGGTGCAGAGGTGTAAATTGGGCGTCGTTGTTCGTCAGTAATTCCTCTCGTAACAAGTCTTAACATGTCGATCGACAGGCCGAAAGTACAGCTCCAGTAAGTGACTCGTGATTACCTGAATACACCGAAAATATTCGTTTTAGATCTTTCTAGACGTGAAATTTGAAATCTACAAAGTGAAATACCACAGTATCCGTTGAGATCTCATTTCTACAGTATAATAGAATATGAATTAATGTGTGAAAATACAACTAATTTATGTGCATATTATACAAATAAAAATGTGGTGTAAACATTTTTCAAATGTTCAATGAGAGTTTTAAGTTTAGAGAGTCATCATGAATATTTATTCGCATAAAGTTGTGTTAAATCCTTAATAACTAACAATATTCAAATTCTGCTGTAATATTAAACCCTATAATTACATTTGTCAGCAGGGTTTTCACGGTTTGAGGCAATGTGTGAAAATATTAATATCGTTACCCAAGGTACAACATCTGGACGTAAGTACGTACGTCGTACACCATCCATGCCAATAAGGCATCCCCAGTGATCTCCCATAACAGCAGCTGCATTAAAAATGTCTCTAAGCAGTATGCCTCATGTTACGACTATGAACCTACATTGGTTTTATAGTTACGTTACTTAATAAACCTAACCAGATTATGCCAGATCTAGTATGGGAATGTAGTTTTCCAGGAACAAACAGATGGACGTTGAAAAATGGAAAATATGCCCACCTAGCGATCAGAACCTCTTGCGCCTTGAGTGTGTGTATTGATCCATACAATTTTCAATATACATGTGTTGAATAATTATGATTACGTAGCATTTTGTGATTTATTCCTCAGCTCATTGTTCAAAAAGCATTCATCATAGAAACCTATATTCACTCCCAATTCGAATCGAACAATGATTGCACAGACATATTTGAGGTTTGAAAATGATACATCATCATTTTCAATTATACATCTATTCAAAGCATGATATCTTTGGAATAAGAAATGTGGGACAACATGTGCTGCTGTGTTCAATATGGATGACTTGATGGTATTTGTTGCTGATATCATGATAACATCACGGTGCTACAGCAAAAATAACATTTCTTACTGTAAAAGTATGAAATCGAAATTAAAATATGCAAGTTCACAATTTCTTAATGCAAATGCTAATCCCAGACAATCTGGCATCGTACGACAAATTAGAGCCAAAAATCCCCTCAGACGAGATGAAAGTGTGTATCCAAATATAAAAATGTCAGTCGACAGACCGATAGTGCAGCTCCAGTAAGTGACTCGAAGGAACGTGAAATGTGAATATCGGAATACATCGGGAAATACTTTTATAGCATTCGAGTGTGAAATTTGAAATCTACATATTAAAATACCCTATATTAGCCATTAAGAACTCACTTCTAGCTTAAAATAATATTTTTTTTAATAAGTGTGAAAATACGTATCTATCTATATCTATATCTATCTATCTATCTATCTATCTATCTATATATATATATACGTATCTATCTATCTATCTATATATATACGTATATATACAGTGGAATTCGCTTATTAGCAACTCCCTTATTAGCAATATTGCTCTATTAGCAACCAATTTTCAGGTATCCCAGGAGAAGATTTTGTGTTAATTCTGTTCCCTTATTAGCAACTTCGCGTATTAGCAACCATTTTATGAGCAAAACTCGAGTTGCTAATAAGCGAATTCCACTGATATATACATATACATATGCCAATCACTCGTAAAATATCCACATTATTACTTTCAAAGTGCAAAAATCGGATTCCACATGATAAAATACCTTACATTAGTCGTTGAGATATTACTTCTATCTTTAAAATCTTTGCAGTGGTGTTAAAATGTGATTATACATTTATAGAAACCGGATGTGACGAGATATTGCGAAAAAATATTGGTGGTGCACACCTATACAATAAAGAGATCCTACATACGAAATTTGGTAAAAATCGGACTGTTAGATTTCGCAGTAGCGCACATACGGACATAAATGCATACCTACATACAGACAGACATACATACGGACGGACGAGATACTCCGTCCATGCCATAGGGCATCTCCCTATAGGAGCTGCACTAAAAATGGCATTATACATTTACGCTGTGTCATCATTCCAAGAATGTGGAAGCCGACTCTCATCCCATCTGCGAGGGAAAGTTTTGCATGTATGAAAATTCGCTTTATTTTCTAGAATTTTGCTGCCAAATCGTGGAGTACTGCCTGCGGAGGAACAAATTCAGAACGTGATATCGTCTTTCTACAAGTAAACGCCGGGGGGGGTTTCAAAAGTATGAAAAAATAAGCGCCGGGGGTTTAACGTCCATGAAAAAAATAAGCGCCCGGGCGCTTATTCAGGGAAAGACGATAACTATTCATTACGAAATACTCTAAGAAAATATTCACTGGTTCATAAGTTGTAGAGTACAATACAATTATTAATTAGTACAAGCACGAATATGTACTCATTGGTACGACAAAAGCTTTTTCAATTACAAATCGCATTGCACTCAAATTGTTTGTTTCATTTAGGTAATAACACTTCTTAATTAATTAAGCATATTTATAATATGTCAAATAGAATCAGAAACCATAACTCAAGTGAGAGTAAGATATGAATCTAGGCCAGGGAATGATAGTACGCATTTGCTAAAGAAGAGTTGGTATGCACTCCATCTCTATATTTAGACCATGTGGAGATGAGGGTGAAAATGGGGACGAGGTAACTGCTGTATCGTCAAGAGGATCATCCCTTTTATAATCGCGCATTGGAGGAGATGAGTCACTTCTTTCGGAGGAGTGGCGGTGTTTCTCAAATGACTGGTGTCTGGGCGTGCTTTTAGATCGATGTATGCTCGGATATTTTTTGGAAGAGCTCGTTTCTAGATGAGACAGAGACTTAGACCTGATTTTGCTGTGACTGTCAAAAGATGAGGATGATCTCTTGGACTGTGATTTCTCCTTTGAGACAGATTTCTTGGAAAAAGACTTATCAGAAGATTTACTTGATGACAAACTACGGTTTTTATTGGATACTTTGAGTATTTTTTTCTTAATTTTATTCAATCTTTTAATTTTTTTCATTTTATGAGAAGGTTTTCTTTTCCCTTTTCCACGGTCTGAATAAATTTTGAGAGAATCCTCACTACAGACGATCGGCTCATGAATTAAAATCCTATGCGCATCCCTATCTGTTTCAGTTATAAACGACTTGAAACACTTCCCGCACTTGTAAAGGTTATACTTGTAGGTTATAGGGAGCGAGGAACGCATGAAAAGTACTGTGAGCGGTTTAACCTTGGGCGTCTTCTGTTTGACCTTGTCAGCACTCGGGCTCTTGATAATCTTGATTCGAGGTGCATTATCGACGGAGTGTGGAGGAGAGAACAAAACCGCTTTCGAGTGTGTTGGAGAACTTAGAGATGTGTCCTGCTTCTTCTTAGCAGGGTGATTGATCATGTGGACGGCAAGTTTTGATGGTTTCGTGAATATTTTCCCGCACTGTGAACACGTAGGCCAACTGTGAGTAGGAATGTTGTGCGAGTTGGTGAGGTGGAAGAGGACATATCTCCTAGACGCGTATTTGTGGTTACAAACCTTGCAAAGGTACCCGTGTTCTCCTCGCAAGTAGAACGAGTTGGAGTTGTCTTTGAGTAGAGAGGAATCTATGGAGTCTTGAGTATCATCCACCTCCTCCACATTGAAACTGGAAGTAACCGATTCATCCAATGCCATTGTATTTGTGAAGGGTGCTTCTTATAGGCGTGTGCAGCTAAACAATCAATTTAAAGTCATCACTATCTAAAGTACTCAACGATTGTCATCCTAATTAGGAGAATTCGGTACACATTCAGTGCGTCTATATGCGAGTATATCAGCTCAGGTTCTACAAAAAGAAGCTTACTTAAATGAATGAGGAGAGCTGTGCCGGAAATATCAATATTCCCAAGTTTGCATGTGTAATAAGAAGTAAGTTCCATTCATTCTTATAGGCGTAGCTAACAATCCTCGTTGAGGAGTACTGTGAATGGAAATAATTGGTTGCTGCTCGCACTGACAATAAGGAATGCTAGCAGCCATAGGTGTAATTTAGCATAGGGGTATCTGCTAAACCTCTGTCAGTACCAATTAGCACGCCCTACACCTATGACTCCACTTATCACACATTTCTCCACGGGTATAGTCAACTAAATATATTTCAAAACAAATGAGCCAACCCCAGTTGATGAATTTCGCCTCGAGCAGTAGTAATGTGATATTTCAATACATTATATTCAAGCTTAAGGCGTGCTTCTAAATGCCATTTCTTACCCCGATAGGATGTGTACTAACTGACACCGATTGTTATCAAGAAATGAGTATTTCCTTGCTAGCTAGATTTCAAAACAAATATTCTCTAAAGCTGAGCTTGGAGCCTGCTGGCTATAATTTTGAGGGAACCGTAAACCTTAGAAGGGGGACTGCCAAGAATGAGGTTACAAATCGCGGTTCTTGCCACCCGAATGTTCTGGTAGGCTCCCAGGATGTGAATCTTGCTGTCAGCTAACACCACACGCGTCTTGGTTATATTCTCAATAGTAAACTTGGTCTTGCCTCCTCTACCAGCTATCCTGCCGATGGCTCGGGACAGGTGATCTCCTCTGAGAGTTTTGACGTCATGAATCTCAAACGATTCTATGAAGAGTTCGTCCAGCCGGAGGAGGGCGAGTGCGTCTTCCACTTCGAATCCCAACATGAATGCCTTCACAAAGTCAGCTGTCTTCTGAATGGCGCCTGGATCTGTGGTGTCTTTGGAGGTTTTCAGCTCTACACACCTGTTTCGGAGATTGATTCGAATATCCAGCTTCATGTGCTGTACACAAGGTGTGAATATATTCATCCAATTGTTTTTGAGAGGTGTAAAGCGGTTAGAAGGTATGGGGATTCTGCGAAACTCAACAGGTTCTTTGCGACGTTTACCTGAGCTCACAGGTGTTGAGGCCGTCTGGACTTCCATTCCATCCTCACTCACTAGTTTATCATCTAGTTCAGATGGATGACAGATGTCATTCTTATCACCAATTGTCTCATCAGGCATCTCATCTGGGATGTTTGTAGCCATTGCAACAACCTAGTATCAATTGCATTATGTTTGTATACGAATTCTTAAAATACTACGTGGAATCATGTGTAAGGTTAGCAACTCCAAGACATAAATATAGTTGAACTTTTCGAAAGATATTATAACTTCATATATCAATATTTTTATAAAAAACTTCGTGGGTAAAGTGATCTCAAATTATTATTGCCCAATGGGGAAATCGATAGAATTGTACCTCGAATGTTTGATTCACACAAAATTTATTAATAATTCACTTTTTTAGATAGAAGCGTGAATTCAAAGGAGGGCTGATATAGGCAATTTCACTCTATAGAATCCGATTTTAGAAATGCACGAAAATTCGAAACAGAAATATTCAACAAATTCTATGATTACTTTAGTAGTGTATATTGTTAATATCCTGTGATGGGACTTAGGGCGCCACTGGCATTCCTCTGGTATGACAATTAAGTTGATATAAGCTCATTTTCGCTGTGCAGCAGGCACATACTACGTGTCCTCTCAGGCGCCCTGTGGATACCGATTGAAACTTAGTAATATTATGCATCATATAACATTAGCAATACAGAATATGATTTCGCACCTTTAGAGAATTGAACCCACCAAGCACCCTTGGGATTTTTTTACCCAAAATGCCCACTTGGCTCAATAACTTTGAATTCAAATTTTGACAAAATTCCCAACCCCTCGAATCCTTGGTGGCAAGTTGGCAACATAACTCAAAAGGTATCCTATATCAAAAAATATTCCTGCTCAAAAA
The DNA here is from genome assembly GCA_963281255.1 of Aphrocallistes beatrix. NCBI lineage: Eukaryota > Metazoa > Porifera > Hexactinellida > Sceptrulophora > Aphrocallistidae > Aphrocallistes > Aphrocallistes beatrix. The sequence continues at coordinate 1,239,752 of OY725488.1, forward strand.
GACTCACCGTCATCTCCTTTACAAAAGAATTGGTTTCGATTTTCGAAATGTCCTTTAATGTAGTTTTCATGCTTTAAAATCAAAAGTTACCCCAAAACTATTCTTTTTACTTAGCTTCATAGCCACCTTCAAAGGCATCTTTTTAAAAATTGAACGCGTCTTTTTGAGCAGGGATTTTTGTATTTAATGAATAGCTTTTGAGATAATGTTTCCACCAAGGATTCGAGGTTGGGAATTTTATCAAAATATTAAATCAAAGTTAATGAGCCAAGTGGGAATTTTAGGCAAAAAAAAGCCTCCAAAGGGTGCTTAGTGGTTTGTTTTTTTGCATTTTTTCAATTTTGACCTCAACACCGTAATTTACCCTGTTTGGCAGGTGAAATATATTATAACTTTTTATAAGCAGTTGGCAGGATTTACTCATCAAAAGAGGACAACTTATTGTTAGCCAATTACCATTGATTTGAGAGGAACGAGCCCTATTTTCCAGAATGGGTTTTTGCACTAATAATTAAGTTTTTCACACCTCATCCAGAAAAGAACAAACGGATTTTTGCACCTAAGTATCCTACGATTTCTCCTTATACCCAAGATATATAATAGCTTTACTCTTGCTTGTATTAATTAATTAATAAGCACATTGTTCAATATGTACAACGTACATGTCTCAAGCCAACTATTACATGCAAAATAAACTCTTAAAAGCAAATAAAAGTTAACACAATTAAAAACACAAATTAGTTGAGGACACTAGAGCCGTTATCAGCTCTGCTTTCTGCTTTACTCCATAATTCTCTGAAAATTGGAGGGTGTAGATGCGATCCATATGTTTCCTTTCCAAACAGAGACAAAATTTGTTGAAATCCATTCTCAAACATCCATGCACCACCCATAATGCAAAATACTGTATATTGCAATCCGAACTTTCCAAACAAGCTAGAGGTGCTTCTATATTAACATAATCAAAATTCTTTTGGATATGGTCATTTAGCTCGCTAATTTTCTGAGTGACCATTTCTAGCGTGTGTTCTCTCTCCGTTACTTTCGGGATACTGTTCGTTTTCTCCATGGCATACCAGTAATAGATTATTGTCGCAGAAGTTGATGAAATAGTGTCTACATTAAATCGGTTACTCGTCAGAATTAAGTAAGCATTTTCAACAAGCAGGTGGATGTTATCCCAATCACTAAAGTCTCCATCCTCCTTAAGACAGTTATTCATGATATGCTCAAAACAGCCACACATATTTTCTATCACCGTTTCACAATCAAGCTGGAGGGCTTTCCCGAGAATATGATTCAAATTTTCGACTACAGAGAACAGCCATCTGCAGATTCCCACTCTCTCGCAGGAGATGTTCATCAGGATAGCGGCCAAGTAGCCTAGAATTGGATCAGCTGGCATGTAGTTCACAAACTGATCCATCATATCGATCAATTTAACCAAAAACGTCTGCACTAACGGACTTAGGTGATCATCTTCATCGAATATGGAATTCATCCAAGTTAAGTTGGACAGGATTAGAGTGGATATTTCTATTAAGTCGTGGCCATCGCCGGATGATAAATAGCCCGAGGAACGATCAAATGAAGAGAACATTTCACACACAAGAAGAAATAGGTCAGAAATGTACCCAACAAGATAAGATGAGAAATCTATCGAGTTGAAGTTAGCCAGGACAGTGAAAATGTTTAATAGGAGTTGGTTATTGCTAGCGATGCTGGTAACTGAGATTCGGGCTAGCTCGACAAAGTCGAAAACTATCCTCTTGAGAGTTGAGCTGGGCAAGTGTTCAAGCACTTTGTCAAGTACCCGACTGATTACATAAGTAAAATCAAGGAACGTTGGCATGTGAATGGATAAGGGAAATGCAGATTTGTTAAAGAGATAGTAAGTTTCAATAAGATCTAGCATAGCATTGGCCATACTATCAGGCTGCTGGAATTGATGCGTTGCTTTGTCTACCTCCTCAATTAGGTGGTTGACAATATGGTTAACGTAATCTCTGCGGAATCCGTAATGCTGTATGCAGTTGATTGTTGAAGGTTCGTCAAAGAGGGAAGTGATATCCTTGGCAAATACATTGAGTTGAGTAGTAGGGAGCATTGTTCTTAGAACGTTGGTGCCGAGAATGCCCAAAAACTCTAAAAAGTTCTCTCGTTTCCTGAGGTGTTCGAGGTGGTTAAGAGCGACAGGCCAAAACGAGACATCGAGGTATTGGAGCGAAGACAGTCTAGCGAGACCAATAAAGAGGCTATCGAGATGTTGCTGTATACCATGGTCGGACACTACTTCCACCGAACGTGAAAAGTCTAGTTGGACAATTTTGTTCTGTTGAATCAGCTGAGGCGGGAAAAACTCAACATTTCGAATAGAGAGTGGCGAACGAGTAGTTGTATTACGAGGGTACGAAAAGGTAGTGGCGTACAGGTTTAGTTCCGAGAGGTGGATCAATTTTCGGAAGAAGCAAATAATATGATCACGGTATGAGGAACAATCGGAGGGTTCTGAGAGGTGAGTGAGTTCGCTGACATCAAGACATTCGAGCAGAGTGAAGCAATAAAGTGCATTTGTTTTCGTTATCTTAGTTCCCTTCAGGACCAGCTTCTTCAGGGAGAGGGCTGGGTAGCTGCCTAGCTGAGAAAGATTAGTGAAAAATGTATCATCTACAAACTGGCAATAAGAGAGGTCGAGTGATACGAGTTGGAATTTGACGAGGATAGGTAGTAGCGCAGTGTGATTGAGTGTGTTGTTCCGAGGCACTGCTACGGAATCCAATGTGAACGTATCAGCTAGCATTCCAATAGAAATGAGGGTTTCTTGGGATGCGCTCTTGCTGCTGAGGAGATAATTCACGAGGAGGTTCGAGTATTTCGAAGGGATGCACTGACTCTTCATGCTTTCTTGGTTAGACTTGAAGAAGTACGAATATATGGCATGCTGGCTGTCACCTAAGTTTTGAATGGAGGCAAGACGGTTGAGGATGAATTCGATCTGTTCGAGGCAAGAGTATTGGAGACTTTTCAGGCGGCAATGGGACACCACCATCCTCTCCTTTATCATCAGAGTGTTATTGCTCGATACAGTCTGTTTCATATTAGTTCCTTGTGAGTATGTATTATCTGTATTATATATATATATAGTCATGTTAGCTTACTTATAACGCCAAATACTTGCTTAGTAAGTTTGAAAAATTCTGATGCATTGTCTGAGAGTTGCACCATGAACAGCAGTGTGGAAGTGGGGACATTTTGAGTCAATCGTTGTGCAATGTTATCACAATTGACTTTCAACCAAATATGTGTTACCAAAAGTTCATTCACTCAAAGAGGAAAATCTGCCTTGCTATGAATTAAAAATATAGGCTATGTGCAATAAAAAGACATAAAACCAGGAAGGTGAGAGCCATATGCCACCTGATAATTGTTTATCTAAGCAATGAACGACACTTTCAAAATATGTTGCTGGCTAACTTGAGACTTAGGACACTATCTTAGCTAATCCGTTGGCTAAGAACCGCCATTTCCGAATGCTTCATCCGAATTGTCCAATATTAAAACGTGTATAATTTGGTCAATTAGTTAGCCATGCATATAGGGCGTAGTACGCCGCCTAAAAGTGGTCAGGCAGTTCACATACATTGCAATACTAGACCAAAAAGTGATCCTTCGCTCGCCATACCTAGGAATACAGAGCAAAAAAGTGGAATGCCTATGCCAGTCTTAAATTTTTGGCTAACACACGCCATATTTGTCGAGCACTGCATTTAATATAGGTCATTCAATAATGATTCTCATATCTGTATTTCGCTAAGGAAATTATGTAGTAATCTCTACTATTAAAACTCGATTAATGTTTGTCACCTTTATTTATAAATAAAAATTGTCACCTTTTTTATAAAAAAAATTCAGTTTTTTTACTATAACTCAGCCATTTTAGGTGTTAGAAGGGGAACGCGGAATCTGACCTAAATTCGAAGTAGGAATTTGACCTAAAGAAATTTGGGAAGTAGGATAATGATCTAAAATCTATATAGGAATAAGACCGAAAACGTGTGAAGTAGGAATAAGACCTAAAATTGGAGGGAGAGAGAAAGTGGGCATTTTAGGCTTGAAATAGTGTTCAATTGAGTGTGAAAGTGGCATTTTTATTCGTAAGGGGGTACTGTGTGGCATTTTAGGTCTTAATCCTATTTAGCAGTTTTTAGGTCTTATTCCTACTTAGCACGTTTTAGGTCTTATTCCTACTTCGAAGGTTTTAGATCTTATTCCCACTTCGCAAATTTTAAGTTAAATTCTTGCATTCTTTTGGTCAAATTCCTACTTCAAATTTAGGTCATTTTCCTACTTCCCAAATTTCTTTAGGTCAAATTCCTGCGTCCCGATAGAAGGATGAAATTTTAATCGAATGTGTACGTATACTAATATATCTCACATATGATAAAGTGTACGCCAGCCGCGCAGAGCAAGCAAGCGAAGCGCGCTTGTTTATAATAAACGAAGGTTCACATTAATCCTCACTAAGATATCTGGAAATTAAATTAGTTTTAAATTTCAATTTTGTAACCAGTCCTGCTTTCAAGGGTCATGATCTAAGTATTTAAATTCGTCTTCGAGAATCATCAATTGTGAAAATTAGAATTTTCGAAACTACAATACAAAATATAACATATTAGCTAAGAGCAAGCTCATACTAAGTCTGACATTTTGCCACCCCTCCCGATCCCCTTATACTTGAACATTGTCTTCTGCCCTTCTGAGCTCAGGCTGTGGTATGCTCCTATAGTGGGCGTTGAAGGAGGGGGTGAGAAGGATTGGTTCAGGAGAGGGGGCGAAATGGTGGGTATAGTAGCCACATCTGGGGAGGGGGAATTGGGTACACTGAGCGAGACCATCTCAAGAAGCTTGGTTTCCAGTTGATCTATCTCAGAAGAAATTTTATTAAGCTCGGATACGAAACGACTTATTTCATCCTTTTTCACATCGAATTTTTTTGCAACCAACTCTTCGCGACTCTTCTTTAATTTAAGCAATCTTTCTCGTTCCGCTTGCATCTGCGTTTCTAACTCGTCAGATGTCGTATGAGTTAAGAGGAATTTATGAACTTTCTCAAATGCTCCCATTTCTTCGCAGAATTCTATGTGGTTACTCGTTCCCAGAAAATCCTGTTTCTCCCCCACAGTCCTCTCCAGTGTTTGATTATCCATCTCATTGAACATGTAACTATCTCCTACCAACTCATGATCGCATTTCCAAGGAGGCTGCGTAACATCTCTAGAAGGAAGGTGAGGTTGGAGCTGTGGTTGTATTGGCACCTCAGGGGTGGGGATGGAGGCGCTGAGATACCTCCTATCGTGTGGGACTGAGACGGCAGTTGGATGGCTGTAGGAGGGCATATAGTGTTGAGGCTGCATGTGTGGACTACAATAGGATGGCAGAGGGTGCATGTAAGGGTGCGAAGGGAGGGTATAAAAGGGAGCATTTGGGAGTGAATAAGGTGCCATTATACCTGGGTGTTGGTTGTACGGAATGTGTACAGGGGGGATTTGAGCCAGGTAGTGAGGAGTAACTACGGCAGTCGGTTTGTTCTCATGAGAGACGCGGGGGCAAGAAGGGTGTAGCGGAGTGAAGTTCTCGTCCACTCGTACCGCGATGCCACGTGCGATGAGAAGTTTGTTGAGAGACTCTCCAGAGTCAGAACGGGGATTATACAAATCGACGGAGAGAGTATCGTCAGGCTCGATATTCTGAACTCGACAGAACAGCTCCGAATCGTTAGCAAGATCTTTCAACAAGTCGGCAGAACCAGATGGCCACTGGGTCCCATTAGTAGGCCGCACATTCGCCAGGCGACAACGAATGGCCTGGGCGGGTAAAATCATGCGACCAAGTTCAATCCTGCGCAGGGACCCAATGGGTACTCGAGACTTGTTCCCGTAGTCCACGTAGGACACCTCTGCCTGATCCGGGTAGGGAATCTTGAGGACTTTAGCCCGATAGTAACAATTGTCTCGCTGATAAGGGGCCGCACAGCTCTGTCCCTCCTGCGGATGGGCGATGCGGTAGCGAGGGACGCTGGAGGGTTTGAGGTTGGTGTAGAACTTAGTCATCTCCTCGAGCATGACCTCAGTGACTGAACTGGTCTTGAGACCGACGATTTGGATCCAGAACTTATCTGGATTTGAGATGAAGGGAAGGTAGACATTGAATTCCCAGCTGGCAGGAATGGGCTGTTTCTCGAATGGAATATCGAGTTCATCATACGGAGACAGCTCAATGGGATCGATGTCCCCGTCCATCGATCCTACTTCGTTGACAGCTTCATCCATTAGAGGCACATCGCTCAGGATGTAGTACGTTTTCCGAGGGTCAGTATTCCAAGGGGTGACTCTGACAAAATCAGGAATGTCTAGCATCATGTCCAGGGAGTCTCTGAAGCCGAGCTCCAACACTGGCAAGTGGTCGCGGTATCTGTTCCTGTACTTGTCCGTGATGAGATGGTGCGGCATGCCCGAAGGCCAGTCTTGGAGTAGAATCCTCACCCGTTTTCCGATATCGGGATCTACGCGAGAATGCGAGTACCGACTCTCCGAGGTGAGTGGATCTGCAATCTGCACTTTGCTCCTGTCGATATAGATCAGAAATATCGCGTTACACTTCCTCTCCAAGTGACAGGTGTCCCAGAGAGACTCGATCAGCTCAAGAGGCGAAGAGAATCCGAAATCGGAGCAAGGCAGAGGCACACCATATCTCTCCTGGTACTTCGTTTCTAGAACCTCGAGACGCGTTTTCTCATGATCGGATAGGATGTAGGAAACCTCTTGAGAAACCTTCTCATGCATTTCCTGATGTCGCTCCAGCGTCGACTCGGGGGACGATCGGTGGGAGTCAAGAGGGGGAGGGGAGGGGGTAGGAGGGTAGACTCTTTCAGTTTGTACTGGAGCTACATCAGTGAATTCCACAGTGCTGTTAACAGGCTCCGGGAGGGGGAACTCACTGAAGATGTCTGAGTCCACAGTTGGTAAGGTCACTGAGGTGTCATTTTCAGGAGTTATCACATGATCCTCAGAGGTTTCGATACGAGGTGGCTGTGTCGGACAAGGTGAGTCTGGAGAGAAATTCTGGAGACTAGCCTCAGTCTCCCTACTAGCCCTCTCAGGACAGTAGAAAATCAGCTCCCGTTTTTTCTTATGCATTACGATTACACCTGGTATAGACCTAATGAAATCGTGTACCGAGCTGTATCCGAGTTCCGGGTATTGCAGCCAGCGCCCGAAGCGAAACCGATAAGTTTGACTGAAGCTATCCGGTTCGATTCCATTGGGATAAGAGAGGAGTATCTCTCTCACGTGTTGATGGATCCTGTTAAGAACACCAGATTTCTCTGATCTTGAATTGTGAAACGTTTTGGACATGAAAGGATTGTCTCTGTGTCTGGGTGTGAAGCTTGAACTGCGAACAATTTTAGTTTTCCCACCTAAATAAGCAGAAGTGTTACTCAACCTGGGGTTCATCCATAGGGAGCCATAAACCATATGGAAAGATAGGAGCCATAGAACTGCACGCGTTTTGAGACAAATAAATTACTCTAGGATGGTTCAATAGGTAAAAGGTTTGCTGGGGCTATTGGCGACACCAAGTTTGAGAAACACTAACTCATGAAGACATATGTACATACACTTTCAGAGTTACGTACTAGGGAAGGAAATAAATTATCTGTGACAAAATAAAATTATTCCATATGGTTTGCGAGCAAATTGGGAGCAAGTGAGGTTCACTATTTTAAGGCGAATATTATCAAGATTAAGATTAAAGCAGTAATTTGGGCGGATTTGTTTTTTCAATGAATGTAGTATTAATTGTGCTAGAAATAGGATCCAGTAGTGTATTAATTTTGTACATCTAACACTGGTCTTCTGCTCATCAGGACGCCGCTTAGCAAAGAGCAAGCAAGCGAAGATACATGAGCCAAACTCTGAAATAGAACAGCTCGTCATCATCTTAATACAAAGTGAAAAGCCGAGTTATAAAGAATGATTTAACATTGAGGATAATACAGTTCAAAGCAGAACAACGTACCAGATTGTTGCTGTACCATCCAGTTAATATGGAAAGTTTCGCTAGTAGGCACCCCAGTCAAACGCAACAAGCTTCCTTGACGAGAGATATGCACCACATCAGGTATACTGAAGAGGAACGACTCAAGTGTCCGGTGACCATATTCGGAGTAAGGGATCGAGGTGCCTTTTAGAGAGAAATAATCATGCTCCAATTGTTTAGGAAAGAGACCATGTTTAGTTGAGATGAGAAGGGAACGAATAATTTTCTTTGTATCAGTTAGATTCTCTAAATTCATCGTGGTGCAACTGTCGATCAGGAAATTATATCTTATTTGATAAATATACGAGAATACATGTCAGAAGGAAAAGCAGTAAGAGCGTATATATATATGATATGGCGGATCAAGTTGATGACTCAAGCGTTTTCCATACGAATGCTCCGTGTATATGGACTTGCTATTTCGTTGTCACATTTCAACTCTTAACTCTTAATTGTGGGGAAAAGCACACTTCTCTACCTTAGCTTCAAAAATTGCAAACACTTTGTCCGTCTATTTAGGCGCGCTATGAGTATCTAAGATCCAACATACATGCTACCTGGTTGCCTGCATCTCCGTTGCAATGTGTATGTTACAACTTGGATGCCAAATTGGTTTGTGGAAACCGAGTGCATTTAATTTTAGTGCAACAACTGCTGAGAAATATGTTGCACTACATTTGCTACTCCAGGGATCTCCAACATATGAACCGCGAAACAATTGAATTAGGCAAATCACGGCATTGTTGAATTTGTATATCTTAGCGTCCATTTAAAATGTTCTAGTAGTTAATGTCAATCAGTTTACGGAACTACTCTTTTTATGGAAACTCATTATTCACATTACGTTTAACGTTTAAAGTTATTTCTTCAAACAAAGCTTTGCAGTGAAGCTGTCAAAATGTGAATAGACACTTATAAAAACCGGAAGTGATGAGAATTCGCGAAAAAATATTGACGGTGCACACCTGCATCATGAAGAGATCCTATATGCGAAATTTGGTAAACGCCGTATATGCCATAAGGCCATCTCTCTACAGAGCTGCACTAAAAGGCGACAATGTAATTAATTACGCCATAATTATGTGATGAGTTGATATTGTCCGAGAACTTGCTTTGCCAGTCACAAAATTACAAAGTACTCTGGTGTGCCAAAAATCAGTTCTCTGTGATCGGCAGCATGGACAACAATCAAGTTTTAACAGAAATCTTGTAATACGAGCAGGATTTCTAATCCCGGGCACATTTGTAATATACTAGATTATAGTTGGCAGCTACTAGAAACTAGATAGTCATCAGGGGAAGTAAAAGTCTGTTCGAGATGTCCTCATTTACAATACATAAATATATATTAGCCCCAGCAGTCATTTACAGTAATTGTATTGTGCTGACAGAGATTTTATCAAATGTTGTGATGCTATAATTATCCTGAAACAGATACGTAGTTAAATAGGAAAGAAATATAATAGTTCTAATAATTATAATTGCAAGCTATAATTATGACAAAATATCAAAAAATTTACGTAGTAAAAACTCGAATAGGATAAAATACCTATATACATACTAGGATATTGATGGCACAGTAATACAGATTTCTGTGTCCATTCACAATATTGGAAATAGTAGTTAGAAAACGAAGGGGGTAAAAATAAGAACAAAGGAGACTTATTTCCCTTCAGAAACAAGCCAGATGTCGCTGGTGCAATCACCGCCTGGGTAGCGAATCTCGTGAGCGAGAGAAGGACCTTCTGGACCAGCTCCGAAATCTACGTAGAAGTTGGGATTGACACTCAGTCCTCCTTTCTCGGTGTCCACGTCAATCTGTAGGATGTAGGAGCCGCTCTTGGCCAGGTCAGGGTAGAACTGGTTGTCCCATGAGCTGAACAGTGAGTTGGAGACGAAGAGTCGTTTACCATCTAAACTCAGTTGAATCATCTGAGGCCCTCCATTCAATTCATGTCCTTTCACTTTTGGAATCTCGGGCTGTTCTTCTCCTTTCACTTTCACCGCTCCGCCCTTCCTCACTGATCCGCCAATGAACACCTGGCCGACTAGCTTGGGAGTGTCGGGGTCGGTGATGTCGTACTGCCTGATATCTCCGTGCAGCCAGTTGCTGAAGTAGATGAACCTGTCGTCCAGTGAGATCAGGATGTCCGTGATCAGACCTGGCATCTGTGGCAACGCCCACCCTTCTACCTCTTTAGCCGGGACATCAATCACTTTGCGGACCTTCCATTCATCAGTCTCGGATTTATAAAACTGCATAACATTGCTGGACAAAGCAATCCCGCAGAACCCAACTGTCTTTTTGGGATCATGCAGGAACCTCAGTTCTAACGGAATGAGGCCATCTGCCCCCAGGTCTATCGTCTGAATGCGCTTTCTCTCCTTCCAATCCCACACGTGCAGGCTATGGCCGTACTTGGTCTCGACCAGGGAAGGATCGAACCCTTTCACAAACGTGCTCGGTTCCCCCCACTCAGAGCTTATCATGACGTTGTGGTAAGGTTGGTACCAGAAGTCGTAGCCATAGGGCGTCTCTTCCCCCGGAAGTTCCCACGTTCCCTTCACTTTAAATTCTTCATCAAGAAGCAGGAAGCTCCCCTTCGCCTTCAAGTCTTTGTCCCCCATGCATGAGATCATCACTTCTCCCGTGCCTAGGCAATGGGAAGTGTGAGGATATGTGCATCCGGTCTTCTCTATGATCTCTTCAGGTTCTACGACTTTATGCAAGTTAGGCGCCTTTGGATCGGTGAAGGTGTCTATGACGTAGATACGGCCAGACTGGAGAGAGGGCAGGATGAGATGTCGCCGTTTTTTCTCGGGCTGGTGGAAACAGCTGCTACATGCATTCCACCCAGAGTGGTGTAGTTCATCACCTAGGAAGTAGGAGTATAGACATCAGGCTTCCATTGAGAACATTTTGCAAAAGGGGGAGAATTAAAACTCGGATATTTTGATGGGTCACGACGACCTAACTTAATACACTCGCTTTGAATATTAGTTTATGATCCCAGAAAATGACAATTGGCCAGTATGACTTGACATTTTAAGATAGCATTCATAAACTCCTTGTACATCCTGGTGTAGGGAGATAGCACACGCAAACAGGTATGGTGGTAATTCTAAAAAATTTTGGGTGTAAGTTAGTACAATTGTACCGAAAATCTGTCGGTTTGCACTTTCTGTTGTACGTATATTATGCATGTCCTGTTCTAATTTAGCCTCAGACATATATGCTTACTACATTTTAATAAGAAAACATATGCCCCTCCTCCTTAACAAAATCCTGCTGGATACTACTGAACGATATCAACACTTAATAAATGAATACAGTTAATTAATTAAAGTGCCGATTCATTGCATTTACCGATATAAGGCATGGGCAGTTTGTGAATGATCTGGCAGTAAGAAGATGAGTCAGGGTCCACATCTACCGTAGCCAGATAATCGGGCTTCTTGACCGCAGTCCCGGTGTAGATGGCTGGAATGTAGAGTATTTTCTCTCGCGGTCCTTTCATCGCAGCAGATGGGCTCGAGTAGCCAGGACCTGTGATCTGGTCTTTATCAGCCATCAGGTTACTCTCTAATTGTATATCTGAGAAGAGATATTAAAGCTGCTCAATATGATAATACAAACAGTATGTGAATCATGAAATACTCTCTATAAATACTACCCTATTCAAAAATTGATGTGATCATCCCTTCTATATTGTAGAGATCATCCCGGCTATTTGGTAGAGATTACATCCTGACTATTTGGTAGATACGTAGAATCATGGAATATACCAACAAATAAAATATTCGTACTAATTATACTTGGTTTCAGAAGCCCCAAATAAATAAATAAATAAATGATATATTCAAGGCCAATTAATTAATTTGCATTGAAATTTCTATTCTAACTTACCTTATTACCTTTTACACGGCAGGTGAAGGTGTTTTTACGCTAATAAAAGTAAAGTGATGGAATTTCGCGAAAAAAATGGCGGTGTACAATTCTTATCTTGGAAAATGGTAGTTATTGGATTGTTAGAATGTTATATTTCGCAGGATCGCGACGACAAGGAAAGCGCGAGACGCTTTTTAGACGTATGAATGTAACTGTTGTAACTTGTAAGTAAAATGATAATTGACTACAGTACGTATTTCATTTAAAACCTTTAATTTGTATATACTACTTGGTTTGTATTAACTAATCACACACAGAGTGCACATTGAGAAGTAATTCTAATACAAGCAGAAATAAACACGAATATTCTTGTCTCATTCCAATTCGGAGTGACATACAGAATATAATATATTCGTTAAACCACCGTGATTATTCAAGCGATTCCTGAAACTACAGTTTCGAATCCTTAGGAAGCATCTCCGAGATCCACTTCTGCACATCCTGCATCTCCTCAAGGCAGCTGCTATGCCCCAATTCTTTATACAGGCGAAACTTGGAATTGGGTAGCCAGGCCTTCAGCCTCTCCTGAGACAACTGCCCAATCTTCAGATGAATGACTATGTCGGTGTCTCCGTGGCACTGGAATAGAGGAGTTTGTTTATCCATCTTGATAGCTTCTGGGAACTTCGAGGCTAGTGGGAGGTAAGAACTGAGCATCAAGATGCCTCCCAACCGCATCTCACTCGTGAGAGCAGAGTACACCGCAACTGCGCCACCTTGGGAGAAGCCCCCCACGATGATCCGGTGAGGCTCAATCCCTCTCTTCAGCTCTTCTGAGATGATTTCTTTCACACGGTCCACAGATTCGAGAATCCCCTTCTCATCCTCGGGCCCCTTCTTATCTAGCGAGTAGATGTCAAACCAGGCCGGCATGCTTTGATTCAAATTAATCGTGACAGGGCGAATCGGGGCGTTGGGGAAGACGTAGTTGATGTGGTCTGATTTTATAGTTTTGAAACCTTCACACCAGCCAGACCCGTTGTCCCCGAGACCATGCAGGAAGATGAATGAGGCCGAGTGTTTCGCACTAGCTTTGATAAAGAAAGGACTGAGCGCACTCTTTGAAATCGAAGCCATCAATCAGAATGTGAAGTTCCGGATTTAAAGGATACTCTAGCGATAATATATATCTAAATATCATAGATGTACGTATATTTCTATATGACGTACTAGTATTAGTGTACGCATCAATTTAGCAGAAACGACCCTTATGCAAATGTCACTTACACTGAAAATAATTCATCCTAGCAATCGAGGCTAGTTCGATTGAGCATCGAAAGAGCTTTCGTAAGACTAGTCTCCACTAACTCAGAGATGATTGTATGCGACACTACAGTATACGGTGAGTGGGAACTTGGCCTTACTGAGACCACTCGAAATCATTTCGATGGTAAACTCAATAAAAAATAATTCATTTGATGCGTTTAAAATGTAATAAAAGTCACAGAAACGTATTAAATAAACGAGTATAAATGTCTCTAACTTGGCAATGAGAGACAGTTACGTGAAATCTTTAAAAAGAAGAGAAGAGTGCAATGCGAATGAGAATCTAATCAAACCGAAAAATATTCACAGTAGCACAAAAATGAGAAGCAACAATAAAATCGCCAGCAGGAGTCAATACAATTCCAGTTGGCCTGCTAAGGGCGCCTCTCTTAATCAACTCACCTCCAGGAGAGTAGATGAGAATTTCGGAACGGTTGGAGTTAGACAAGATAATATTCCCATTCCTGGGAGAGACTACCAAAAACAAATTTCCTTCAGCATCAAGGTCTATGATGCTACTGAGCAGTTCCCCCGTCTTACTGAACACATGTACGTGATATGGTTTGCTGCTGGATACATACACCTTGTTTCTATAAACCTTTACGTCGCGAGGACGGAACAACGTTTTGGACAGTAAAGCTCGTTGAAATATCAAATTGTCATCGAATATTGCAACTCTATTATTATTACAGTCCGCTACAAAGGTGTCTCCGTTTTCATCTATCGTCAGACCAGAAGGCCAACTCAACAGTTGAGGTTCACTTGTCACAATACTAGGACCAGAGCCGTTACCTCTCAACATGACAACATATCCTCTGCCCAAGTTCGTGACAGCAACACGCATAGAGATGTTGTCTATGGCTATGGAGAAAGGCGAATTGATAGTGCCACCATGGAATAGAGTAGTAATATACTGACCGTAAAAAGTGTAAACTCGAATCTTTTTATTTCCAAAATCAGTAATGTAGATGTTAAGATGTTCATCAAGATCCATTCCTCCTAAAAGGCAGACTAACTCATCACTACTGCCTTCTACCTCAAAGCTTCGGGATGGTTCTGAATCTTCCATGTTTGAATCCCTTTGATATGCTAGTTCATAAATTTTGATCCTGAACCGAAAATCAATCAAATTACGCTCGTCAAATTCTGGTTTTGTCACAAGACGATCACGGATACAGACATGAATCGTAGTAGTACAATAATGTACAGACTAGAAGTGCACTAAAATGGAGTAGATTTTTCGGTGAAATACTAAACTAAGATATTATGCATTCGCTGAGGTAAACACATTACAAGATCGGGAATCTCTCGAGTAAGAAAGATGTAGTAAACTTGTTACAGTAAAGTAGTTTAGTTTAATTAATGTCAATACAAACAAGAAGTTACAAACAATAATGATACTTAAGTAATACTGAATGTACAGCTAATTTCCAATATATCCTGCTATATCAATCTCTTCTACTCTATAAACTTATTATTGATGAAATGCTGAATATTGAATGATTTTACAAATGCATGCTATCTCTGGACTAGAATATCTATAAATTGATCTCAATACTTAGTAAGTCAGTGGTCCACAGGATTCGAAATTTTGTATTACGGTTAATATGAGGGTGTCCATAGAAGATAGGAAAATTGCTATAGTCTCCAGTCAGAAAAGGTTGAAAACCGCTGACTTAAGTCGATTACTTTAAATGTAAATTATAACAATGACAAAAAATTATTGGCCATTCCAGTGGTATTGAAACAAGTTTCTGCTAACAACAGGTGCAATTGCCATGAATGATATCAAATATCCGATTTAGATAACAAAACATCTGGTAAGTGACCTAGTAGTGTACTCAACTGAATTGTAATAAATCAAACAAACAATAAAGAGAGAAATCTATATTCTAGAAGTGCAGCTGGGACTGTAAGTTGGTAAATATCACCCTTCAACCAGCTGAGAGCAATCTGTCCTGGTCCTATCTCTCTTCAGAAGGAGATTGTTTTCACACACCTGGCTTCGGTCTTCGAATGCTGGCAGAATAACGGCAATGTGTCCTTCCTCCAGGGGACGGGAGACAATCAGCTGTGGGTCTTTAATAATAAGTTCATTGATTTCGATGAGATTTCCTTCAATACAGCTGTAGACGGGAAAACGTTCTCCATTCTCACAGCAGAGGTAACAGAGAACAGAAGAGGGGACCAATCGCTGTGCCCCACGCTTACTCTTGCCTCGGGCCTGGTTGGCAGCACGGTCCGTCCTTCTGGACACATGACAGTCCACTTGACAGACGTTGAGCCCCCCGGCTTCCCTTGCTACGGGATGACCTGGTCCCAAGCAGACTACACATACGTTGTTCGAATGGCGGAGAACATAGAAATGTGGATGGCATACCCCTTCCTGGTCTACGGAGAAATGGGACTGATACTGTTTATAGTACCGTTCAAGGAGAGATGGGTAGCTAAACGGAACATCTACAGGTTTGGGTGAAACCGACATTTGGTCAGAGTAGTTGGATTTATAACTTGGACTACAGGGCTATCTGAAAGGGAACATTTTAAGATACTGTGTACACGTACCCTCGAATTTTAGTAGCCGGGGTTATTAATATTAATTCTTAGTCCCATTTATCACCTTAACCTGTTTTTCGGTTCGGTCCTATCCAAAATCCCACCCTGTTCCAAATGGAGTGATTTTTGAAAGTGTCCAGTCACTGATGTTTAAGAACGATTAAGTATAATTCGAATATATTTCATTTGTCTTTTTTTCCATCAATTGGTTGTGAATTAAATTTTAAGATTTAAAAAACCCCCCACAGACGGGATGGAAGTGTGCTTCCAAATCTCATAAGTCACCTTAAGTCACCTTTATTATACTTAAATCAATTCCAGTCCATGTCGTTAAAGTTATTTTATGATCGAATTGATTGATCGTAGCATATAACACACTTTAATTCTTGTTAACAATCAAATTGTAGACTGAAAATAGCAGTATTCAATCATTTATATGAAATAGAATCGTGTGAATGGCATTATAAAAGGCTGATAATTGATTGGTTGTCACATGAACCAATGAATTTCAATCACAAATAGTTCTTTTGATTGTATGCATAAGTCAATACTATTTTATTCCAATGTATTTGCACTATAAAATAATCGAATTTGATTGGCCAGCACATTTTGTCACCTATCTCGAAGAGGTGTGAACTCGGCGAGGTGTGAACACCGAGGTGCACATCTCCATATCACTTTGCACCTCCTGTAAAAATTTCAAGACGATATCTCTTAAACTCTGGTCAGGACACGAATTTCGGCCGGCCGGCCGGCCGGAACATCCTCATTTTAGTACTGTGCATCCTATACTATTAGTATAGTAGCTATGCTACTATACTAATACTATAGGAAGCACACTAAAAAAGGATCGCTATTCCTCATTAGATCGTCAAAATAGGATCGCATCCTCATGCCCCAATCCCAAGTAACCATCAGCATTTACAGAATAATATGTAGAATCCCACCTGGTTCTTATTGAACCCTCCAATAGCCGGAACTTTCTTCCCCAGCTGTTTCAGCGTGAGTTTGATGAGTTCCACCAGTGCGAACTGTACCTGCTCCATCCTAGCAGACAGCTTCACGTGCACCTCCTGGACGTCTGGCTTCACCTGGTCCAGGACACCCTTTACTGATGCATGGAACCTTGGCCAGAGGTAGAGATGTCTAGCAAAGAGACATTTCATCACGTGGTCCACTTGGAACATTTCTCCTACGAATGTCTCTGGATTGTCTGAGAAGCCGTGTATGAAAGCGGTCTTGTTTCGCTCACGGAATAGACGCAATATAAATCCCTCCATTGTCAGTTCTGTGACTTTATCTGCGTGATACACCATGAGGCCTGAAACCTGCAGAATCAACAGTAATGCCATTATGTGAATAGCAATGCTCTACGAGGAGTGGTGAAACCAGGATTTTCAGATGGAGGTTATAACATGTGTTGCAACACGTGTTACAACACATAAGCGCGCTCCGCTTGCTTCCGCTGCGGCTGGCGGACACTTTGTGTCCGCCTGTTATAACACTGTTATAATTATCACCTGTTATAACACTGTTATAATTATCACCTGTTATAACACTGTTATAATTATCACCTGTTATAACACCTGTTAAAGTTATAACTTTAGTTATAACTCCAGTTATAACTAGGGATTCCAATCCCGGCCAAATTTCTCAATCCCGGGATTTCGGGATTGATATTTTTCTAATCCCGGGATTTTTCGGGATTGTATTTTGCAGCAAAATTTACTTAAATTTTAATTTGGAAAATTTAGAGAAGGAATATATTATTTAATTTAATTTTTAACAAACTCTTTGAAAACAAGGGATGTACTTTCTGCCATAAAAATATGAGATAATCGTAATTTTTGATTATTTATTATTGTAGAAAGCCTATTTATAGATTAGTAAATAGTAATACAGTACATACTTGTAAATCGTATTGTTGTTATTTGACACTGAATAGTGTATTTGTAAGTTACCATTGTAAATACGATCTTGTTTCCAAGTAGTTTGATTGGTAATCAAGGAAATTGTTCAATTGCTTAAACATAGAGTAGACATAACACTAAATTCGGGATCCCGGGATTGAGAAGGTAATCCCGGGATTGAAATATCGGGATCGGGATTATAAAACTAATCCCGGGATTGAATCCCGGAGGTAAAATGGACCGGGATCCCGGGATTGTAACCCCTAGTTATAACTCCAGTTATAACTTCAGTTATAACTTCAGTTATAACTTCAGTTATAACTTCAGTTATAACTCCAGTTATAACTTCAGTTATAACTCCAGTTATAACTCCAGTTATAACTCCAGTTATAACTCCAGTTATAACTTCAGTTATAACTTCAGTTATAACTCCAGTTATAACTTCAGTTATAACTCCAGTTATAACTCCAGTTATAAGTGTTATAACAGTGTTCTAACAGTGTTATAACAGGTGTTATAACAGTGTTATAACAGGTGTTATAACAGTGTTATAACAGGTGTTATAACAGGTGTTATAACGGTGTTATAACAGTGTTATAACAGTGTCATAACAGTGTTATAACAGGTGTTATAACAGTGTTATAACAGTGTTATAACAGGTGTTATAACAGTGTTACAACAGGTGTTATAACGGTGTTATAACAGTGTTATAACAGTGTTATAACAGTGTTATAACAGTGTTATAACAGTGTTATAACGGTGTTTTAACAGTGTTATAACAGGTGTTATAATTATCACCTGTTATAACACTGTTATAAAACAGGTGTTATAACAGTGTTATAACAGGTGTTATAACAGGTGTTATAACAGTGTTATGACAGTGTTATAACAGTGTTATAACATGTGTTATAACACGTGTTATAACAGGGTTATAACAGTGTTATAACAGGTGTTATAACGGTGTTATAACAGGTGTTATAACGGTGTTATAACAGGTGTTATAACAGTGTTATAACAGTGTTATAACTGGTGTTATAACAGGTGTTATAATTATCACCTGTTATAACACTGTTATAACAGGTGTTATAACAGGTGTTATAACAGTGTTATGACAGTGTTATAACAGTGTTATAACAGGTGTTATAACACGTGTTATAACAGGTATTATAACAGTGTTATAATATGTGTTATAACACGTGTTGTAAAAAGTGCAATAATTTTCTTATTAATTAACAATGTGTTCTAATATGGTACATGTATACTCCAACACTGAAATTAGAACCACCCTCAGACACGATGAATTCAAGTTGTCCCTCGAGCCCTCGGACTTTCTCTCCCAATTCAACTTCTTCTAGCACTTGCCAAAGCTGACAATCTTCAAACAAAGAGAACGGATCCAGTGCGAATCTGATTGGTCCGCTAAAAAGAACAGGATCCTGTGGAATAATAGAAACTTGGTTTCTCAATTCATGGAGGCCTAACTCCGTTATATCGACTCCATCAATATAGATATGTCCAGACGTCAACTCAATGAGTCTGAGAAGCGGATTCTGGAGCGAACTCTTCCCAGCCCCCGTCCTACCGACTATTCCTACTTTTTCACCACTTCTTACTTTGAAGGAGACACCTTTCAAAACAAGAGGTAGCTCAGGGGAGTATTTCATTTGAACATCTTTAAATTCGATTTCTCCTCTGGTCACATGGAAATCTGATCCATTGGAATGTAACGGAGCCTCTTGGGGCAGTTCGATATAGTCAAGCACCCGTTCTACCGATACCATGTTCATCTCAACTTCTGCGCTTATTCGCAAAGCATGTTGTGTCAGACCCAATAAACTTAACACTTGCAATAAAATGAAGGCAGACACAGAAGATGAGATGCTATCTCGTAACAGAATAAGAACGATCGCAACTAGAAGTGAGTAAATTGCGATGAGTGAATCCACCTGAAAAGCAAAGAAACGAAGATAGCCATAAAATACTCTCCAACACTTCAAGTGAGTGTCCTGATGAGTTTGCATTTTAATAATCTGGTGTGATTCCAGACTCAAAGAGTGGATTGTTGCAAGTCCGTGGAGGGTGGAAGAGACGTGAGCAATCACGTCACTTTTTGCTGCGGACTCGAGTCGTTTTAACTGACGAATAGTCCTCACCAATTGGAAACGGTAGAGAATTAGGAATCCGATTAACAAAATACATGGCACAACTGTTAACCAATGTGCTATGACTGTGGCAATAAAAGTGAATAGGAGATAAAACATCGTAAAAATATAGATTGAATAGGTCTAGGCAGGAGGTAGTCCATGGTTGCAATAAAACCTGTTCATGATTGAACCAATGGAATTTTTAAAGAAGAATGTGCTCGGAGCTCTCAACACCCGCCACAACATTCAATTGTGGAGATTGTGAGAGGCATGTGTGGTAACCCAGGTGTCAACGATTGAAGAAGCAAACAGGAGAAGACAAACAGGAGAAGTCCAATAAACAAGTATATGCGAGTATCAAGTGAAACATTAATGAGCGGATTCAATGGACTGCTAATGTTACTAGTATTATCAATCACAGATTCTGTATTCGCTTCTATCCACCATATTAGGTAATAGTTATGTCCCAAAATCATTCCAAAAAAAACCCCCACAGACGGGATGGAAGTGTGCTTCCAAATCTCATAAGTCACCTTAAGTCACCTTTATTATACTTAAATCAATTCCAGTCCATGTCGTTAAAAGTTATTTTATGATCGAATTGATTGATCGTAGCATATAACACACTTTAATTGTTGTTAACAATCAAATTATAGACTCAAAATAGCAGTATTCAATCATTTATATGAAATAGAATCGTGTGAATGGCATTATAAAAGGCTGATAATTGATTGGTTGTCACATGAACCAATGAATTTCAATCACAAATAGTTCTTTTGATTGTATGCATAAGTCAATACTATTTTATTCCAATGTATTTGCACTATAAAATAATCGAATTTGATTGGCCAGCACATTTTGTCACCTATCTCGAAGAGGTGTGAACTCGGCGAGGTGTGAACACCGAGGTGCACATCTCCATATCACTTTGCACCTCCTGTAAAAATTTCAAGACGATATCTCTTAAACTCTGGTCAGGACACGAATTTCGGCCGGCCGGCCGGCCGGAACATCCTCATTTTAGTACTGTGCATCCTATACTATTAAGTATAGTAGCTATGCTACTATACTAATACTATAGGAAGCACACTAAAAAAGAAAATTAAATGTACATGTTACTGTACATTTAGGTTGAAAGAAAATGTATGTAGATGTCATAAATGTATGTATACATACATAGTTGAAAGATACTGTGATGAAAAGGTAATTAATTGCACACTCAAGAAATCACTGCAGCTACCAACCCTCATGGTTTTATCAAATGAATACCACTCTATATTTAAATCAATACTAAGCGAACAACAAAATACGTATTAGGCTAGACTGTTGAGTGATTTTGTCCCAGAGGGTTGGTTTAAATTAAATCAAATTATTTGTTGTTTTCTAGTTCATTCTTCAATTTGTTCCTCCAATAATACCAAATCCATAGGGTCAGTTATCACACTATAAAGGACTTTTGGGGGTAATAAAACGTTTGCAATTTAAATGATAAACGCGAATAATAACTTACTTTTTTAATTAAGGTCAAAACAATGTACTGGGTAATTCAACGAAATTAGTTAGCATAACGAAAGTGAGTAAAAACTGCTTCTAATTCGTATATCGATTGAGCCAAGTCCTTCCTAGCCTTGACAGCCATCCTCTTGGATCCGACCGCATACTTCCTTTTCAGGGTCATCAAGCACTTGTGGATCTTTAAGATGGACGAATGGTGGTAGGTGTGCATGAGTGCCATTTGGTCTGGGTAGGCACAGAACTGGATGAGCAGACGAGAGAGGATGCGGACTGTACTCGGCTGGGTGGCGTGGATCTTCTGCAGTACGTCGGTGATGATTGGAATGCTCTGGCCATGGAGGAATACATCCTTCGAAATTGAAGGCCACTTTGCCAACTGTAAGATGACATCCGCAGCTTTCTCCACACGTTGTATAATGGACGGACTCCTGACGTTGTTGTCCACTAGCATGTAGAGCACAGTCAAGCCTTCCTGACGCAGTTTGATAGCACAGGACTCTGAGACGTAGACTGCCCCCTTCAGTTTGTCGAGGATGTTGTACTTCTGTTCCAGAGAGCGGGCGTTCAGAAGGATGTCGATATACCGGGGGATTTTGTTCCTCAGCTGCTGGCTGGCCTGTGCTGAGTTCGTAGCTTCATCTAACCGCTGCTTTACATTGAGAAGAGACGTGTTCTGTATTTTCCGACGCACGCAAAGACCTCTATACATGGACTGTATTGTAAGCGCAGCTTGCAATTCACGACGAGATTCGAAGAGAAGATTAGTTGAATTGAGGAATGCACGAGAGACAATGTTTTGCACAAAAGACTCAAAGGTTTCCAAATTTTGACTCCTTATTTTCCTCTTGAGAGCTGAGGAAGCTTTCTGACGTTGAGCCTTCCAATACCAGCACTGAATGCATCTTGCTGCTTGAGTGCGGTCAGCCAACACAGTGCTGTGAGAATCCACTAATGAATCCTGGACAATGGAAGTAGCGAGTCTATCTAGGAACAAGCAGTTCTGCTGCTTCTGGACCATCAATCTCCTGAAAGCTCTCTGGATGAGTATGGTACTCTCCCTCAATGACAGGAAATCTGTACGACATAACGCAGTGGCACGTGAGTTCCTGAAGGTCTGTTGGAAGAACAGCACTGCAGATTTCTTCTCGATCAATTCTCGGTGATATCGGAGCCTGCAGCTAACCATCCGGTACCAACTCTGGACAGAAAGAGCAGCTCGGTGGCGCCTCTCTGAAATCAGCTGTTCGAGAGAGTGAAATAGAGCTCGAGAGACAATCTGGCCTGAGAGGAAGTTCAGAGCAGAAACCGATCTCTCTACCCTCAGCAGGTACGTTCTGAACGAACGCTGTATCAGGAGAGTTGATCTTTTAAGACGCAAGAACTTCCCTCTAGTGGAGATAGAGATGAGGTAACTCCTGAACGCTAGCTGTATCCTACGGGCTGCAGTGTCACGTAGCCTCAAAGCATGTAATTCCCTTGCACACCTATGCCTGCGGTAAAACGTTTGAATGGTTAGTGCAGCGATCTCTCTTTCCCTTCCAAGGATGTAAACGGCATCCGCTAGCGACTGAGTCACGAATCTGGAAGCTGATACCACCAGGAGCTGTTCATTGTCTCGCTTAGCACTTAGGTAGTGCTTGAAGCAACGCTGTATCGCGATGGAGGCGTATTTAATCTCCAAGTATTCTCTCCTGCAGGCGACAACCCTAGAATGGCTCCTGAAGGCTCGTTGGATGGTGCGAGCAGCAGCTGACCTAGACTCGTGTAAGCGACGGTAATGCCTGACAGAGAGGCGGACGCGGTACCAGGCTTGGATGAGGAGAGCTGCGTTATTCCGCGCAATCGAGCGAAGAGACTGGGCTAAGGCGAGGTCGGCAATCTGAAATGAAAGAGCCGAGAAGAATTGGTAATTACGCTTCCTTTCAAAAACGTTTCTAACCGCAGATTGGAGGAAGACAGCTGATTGTCGCATTAATAGAAACTCGCGTCTGCACGCTTTGGCTGTGATGAATCGTCGGTAGCGGATCTGTACGGCCGTGGCTGCCCGGATCCTAGACCGGGTAACGGTATTGATCGAGGAGCTTAGAACGCCGTAAACGATACTGCCAGCCTGAGAATCGAGGAATCGCGCATTGCGAGTTCGTTGAACAAGCTTCTTCCTCGAGCTCTGTTCTCTGTACCAGTACTGGATAGAGGTAGCAGCCGCCTCACGCTGGGCAGACACTTCGTGACCAGACTGTATCAGGCTCCTCCCCACCACCTCAAGAGCATACCTCTCAATTCTCTCATTGTTGGAAACTTGTTCCTTCGCAAGGTCTTCTTGTGATGCATCAGCATTCAGTCTCTCCTGCTCCAGTCTTCTCACCGCTTCAGTGATTACAGAGTTAGCTACCTCGTTAGAAATGCAGAGCAGAGATATTCCGTTCTTCTTAGCTTTACTATGGTAGCCGCGAAATGAACCTTGAATAAGCGAGACGGAGGATTCGGACATGATGGATTTGATCTTATTGAGTGCGTGCTGCACACTGCTCTCTCGACGCTGTCTCTCTAGGATTATCTGTGGAGTTGTCTCGTAGAGAGCAGACGCCACCTCATCCTCAAAGAAGGAGGACACTATCTGGAAACTCAACTCGGAGATGAGAGACTCACGATGCTTAAGAACGCGGAAATTAGCGCGAGCCACGGCTCCTCTGAAATGTGCCTGAATGGTCGTGGCAGCTTCCGTCTGAGAGTGGAACAGATCCAGCTGTGAGTCATAACTGATCTGATTGATTACGGTCTGCTCCCTAAGCAGCAAGTGGCGCCTGAATGCTCTTTGGATGGCGATGGCCGCCCTGATCTCCTCCCTCAGCTCCAGCTGCTGGGCGCACAGGTAGGCCACGTACATGACCACAACCTTCTCGTTAGGACCGGTCTGGTGGAAGTCAGAGGAAGGGGGCAAGGATGGGATCCCTCCAAGGGAGGACATCTTGTCGCAGAACAAGTCGAGGTTACTTTTCGCGTCGGCGGAAATGAGGTGCTTGGAGAGCAGACACGGGTGGTAGTAGTGCACGATGTAGCAGAGTGCGCGTCCGTCTTGGAAACCGGAAGTGAAGTCAGTGACACGTAGCCCGAACACATGCCCAATCACGCCGCACCACTCCAGCAGCAGCTGTAAGGTGTCGGAGTCGAATTGACCCCGTTCATCGCTACCAAATAGCTTGAAAGGAATGCAATTCTCTTGGATACAGTGTTTAGTGCGGATATAGCTTATCTCGCGGCGAAGCAGCATCTCATCAATCTTCACACTCACGCGGAAATGGAAAATAAGAGCCCAAATGAGCGACAAAGTCTTCTCTTTATGTCCGATAGAGAGGTCCTTGTTGGTGACGTCCAACGGGAAATGTAGCAACTCTTTGAGTCGGTCTAGGAAGAGTTTGTTGTTGGCAAGTCTGGGAGTCAGACTGGTGGCGGGAATTCGCAGCTTTTCTGACAGATTCCAGTTCTGCGTCAGCAGTTCAAGCAGGCGGGAAAGACGAATTCCATCGCGTAGATCTGTCGCTAGGTTGGTGACCTTGTAGTCGAACTCTTCCAGAAAGGATTGCTTGTGCGAGACTTGGTAGCCGAGGTTGTTGAGGTGTTTCGTGATATCTCCCTCCCCCTGCAAGAAGCTACGCGAGAAGTAGAGAAGCATCTCTCTGGAGCATTTCATGCGGGAATTCTTGAGGAAGAGACAGGGGTCATGGTCGATCAGTTTCTGCCTCTTGGCCATGTCCAGGAAGAGGACGAGTGCGAAGAACTTGAAGGTGATGTGCTTCCCGATGGCTTGCTCGTACCCCTTGGTGAATAGGCCGGGGACTTTGCGGTGGGAGAACTTGGAGGAGACGTCTCCTGATGTAACGAGGTTGTTACTCAGGAATTTCTTCAGCATCCGCGAGTCCATCTCGTGGGAGACAGGAACGCGACAGGTGAACACCGCTTCCAAGCCCAGTCTCAGCCAGAGGGGGTGGTAGGAGAGGAGAGAGTGAAGTAGGTCCTCTTTCAGTCCCACGTCCTTCCAGACCGGCCTTTCCGGACGGATCTTGAGACGGGCCTTGTCCACCTCCGCGTGCAGCTGGTAGAGAGTGGCGGTGAGACCTGCGCCCTTGGACAGCTCCTGCATCTTGTCGCGGAGGCGGAATAGGTACTTCCTCTGCGTGAGGGAGTACTGGGGCTCTGCCTCTGAGGGGGAGGAGAGGGGAGGGGAGCCTCTGAAGGTTGTGGTGAGGTTGAGGACGGACCGCCGGCTGGCAGGGGAGCCCTCGCACTGGAGGGAAGCGCTGAAGTTGGAGGAGTCGGGGGGAGTGAGGACGTAGTTGAGCCAGTGGGTAAAAGCGCGGCTCTGTTTCTCCGCCCACTCGCTATCGAACTTCCCCGCTCCTGCGACTGAGAAGGGGAGCACCTTCTTGGCCCCCTGTCCACCGTTGAGAGGGTGCGGCCTCTTGATGGCGGAGGGTTTCACGAAGGACTGCTCGGTGTTAAGTGGTCGGGTGACATTCCGGCTCATTGGCGTGGAGGCAATGAATGAGGTAGAGGGGAGAGAGGCGATGCTTGTGTCCCCTGCTGTCTCCAAGAACGCCTGGGAGGGAGTGGGGGTGGCGAGGGGGTGGAGTTGGATGAGTGGTTTATCAGCACAGGGGGAATTCAGTGTGACAGAGCGGAGCGGAACCCGGAAGCTTGAAGATAGGTTCTTTGTCACGCCTGCCCCGAACAGGACTCGGCGAGACTTGACTGCTATGTCCTCCACCTTGCCGCTGAGCGAAACCTTGGAGGTGAATTTGCTACCCCACATGAAAGTGAGCGAGTAGTAGAGATCTTCTGTGAAGGTCGGAGTCCAGGTTATGTGGAGCAGGGCTGAAGAGTTCGGAGGCAAGTGGTAGATACGACATTTCGACATCGATGTGTCGCACTCTGAAATGGGAAGACGGATGGTTTCTACCTGTATTGGGCAGTTGGCGGGGGTGTCAGCGAGCAGGGCGGTAAGTGGCTCATCTTTTGGGTTGAAAATGTTAAGCTTACAGGATGTTGACTGTCCCAAGCGGCACGTACCCAGGTCTATCTTGGTGGGGGGCTGGAAAGGGACGAAGAGGAGTTCGTGGTAAGGATCAGAGTCGTCGTGCGAGGGTGTGACAGTAGGACTGAGGAAAGGAAGAAAAAATGTTCCGTTTTGCGTGAAATTGCGAGGAGGGCTCTGGATAGACATGTTGAGATTGAATACTAGTAGTGTAAAATGAAGAATTTAGTGAGACTAGTAAGTCATATAATTATTTATGAGCAATGGAAAATTTGGTAAGTTGTAGATGGGAAAACTCGCCGGAATTATTGTTAGTAAATGCGCACTTCAAAAGTATGGAATTGTGGGAGAACTTTTCAAATGAGATGATAAGCCTAACATATTTCGTTGTGCTTGTGGGTATTTATGGTTGGTTAAGAGGTAAGCCAATTGAAAATAACGTAGGGGAAATCAAAATATAAATTGCATCCTCAATTCCTCATTAAACTTTGTTGTTTTTGATATTGTATTGCGCTAAGGTTTCCTCGAAATTGGGATGGGATAACTCTGTACTACTACTAATAATAATCATCATTCTGATCACTTCTATTGAATCATTCTGATCATTAATTACTGGTCAAGAATTCACCAATCAAGTTAGTATTATTCATATTGTATGCTACCAAGTACAAAACTAAACTAACAACGCGTAATACGAGTGATTAGTAGAAGCTACTATATCCAGAAATCTACCAAGACAGAACTTACCTCCGACAAGTATGTAAGAAAGATCAAATGATTTATTAATAATTCGAAATTAGTACGTAACGTATCACAAAATATAAAGTTTCAATATGCATATAATGTTACATAGCAACCACGTTTTATAGGTCGAGTAACTTTGGCGCCTAGAAATTAGCCAATCAAATTCGAGTATTCACTCAATACTGTTGCTTATATTTTAACTAGGGATAAGTGTCATTATTTGGCAAGAATATTGTCAAGTTATGCCCATCGGTGTTCAATTAAGATGAAACAGCTCTATTTCGTCTAGATTTATTACTTTCGTACTTATGTCACTGGCAGACAAAGCAATAGGCAATATTCAACGAAATTGGGAAATTATGAGGTAAAAAGTCAAATATTCCTGGAAAATAATTCGCTTTACTGCTCCTCTGTTATAAATTGAAATTAAAATAATTAATTGGTGTTAAAAAGGCACGGAACCAGGGGGCCGGAGTTACTCCCCAACAATGTCTAAGAGGTATAAGAAGGTACACATACGTAGGCGTACTCTACTAGTTGACTATATTACCAAAATAAAGTTAAAACAAAGTTCAATTTGTGCGTGTTCTCTAATGAATTATACTATTTATTTACCAGTTTAACGAACAAAACAACATAAATTGATTTGCAATAGGAAACTGGGTACTATAGCAGCTGTTTGTTCACCCTCTCAATTACTAAAAGGGTGCTTTTACTCAGATGCAACAAGGCGATTCTGAAAATTGGCAAGTTAAATTCGGATAACATTACGAAATTGTGGTTAGCTATTATAAATGTTCATTAGAAATAAAGAAAAGTAAAACAAGTTCAACTCTTTAGTAGTGGCCTAGCAGAATTGTTTGTTTACTTTTGAAGTCAACCTATTAATGCCACTTTTACCTGGGGTCTTTTCTATTTATAGTCTGGACCCCAAATTTATATGGCTTCCCCGCCCAAAATGGCTTAAACAGGAAATGACGCAACACATTCCTGGTATAGGCGGGGTTAATATACGTACACAGCAGCTATAAATTGCTTTAGGTTTCGTCTATATTGATTGCTCTTTACAAGTTACTCAGATCTCAACCATGTTAATTGTATACCCTGCTAGCAAGTGCAAGTCCGTCCATTAATTAACAAAGCGAATATGGAGAATCCATTATTAATGAGATAATAGTACAGTATATCATGGGCGGATCCAGGGGGATTCATAGGGCGCCCATGATGGTCAGCAGGTTTTCAAATATTATGCACAATACCTGTGACTCTTTGTGAGTGTGAAGGAACTATCGGCGGACTCAGCCACCCAAGAAGGATGAAGCAAGCTTGTGTTGTGAAGTGTCAAAGATCAAACATTTTTCTGGGGGCCTGGGCCCCCTATTGTCGCTCCTCTGTGAGCTCCTGTCAAATTCCTGGATCTGCCCCTGTACATTATGAACTAAAATAGATCGATTTCCTCATTGTGTTTTTCATTAACGAATATGCTAAATCATCAGGATAAATTCCCTTGAGTTTCGAGGAACAGAAGCACTCATTAAGTTGCCACTATCGCCCATAATTCGGAAAATTCATAACAAGCATTTCAATCCTCAATTATGCTTAACGGATGCATAGCCTCTGTGATAAAAATACGAATATAGTATCTACACGTACCGTATATCTATCTTTTTTTCTTCATTCAATAAATAAGTGACTTGATATTTAATAGTAGAATAATAACCATATGATACAAAATCAAATTGAGACGCTCTATAGAAAGCAAGTATCTGATGCTAGCTAAGTGATCGGATGGCAGAAGAGAAGAGATCAGATACGAAGAGAAGCCCTTGCCTTGTCCAGGATCTCTTTGCGTATCTTGGGGTAGTTTGGATAAAGAACTAGCACCTTGTGGCAGATATCTACTGCATCAACGAGGCGCTTAGCCTTCAGGTAGTTGAAAGCAAGCTTGTACCCAATGTTAGGATTCGTCTGGCTGCCGTGGGACCAAGCCTTCTCATAGGAGTCTGATGCGTCCTTATAGGCCTGCTCCTTCTCTGAAATGTAGCCGAGGTACTCCCAGGCCTTGGAACAACTCTGGTTGTACTCAAGAGCTTTTTTCAGGAGCTCATTCGAGTAATCAAACTTCCCATTCTGGATGTAAATGTCGGCTAAAAGAAGCATGGCCTGCTCATAGGAATCCGCTGCCTCGTAGCTCCATGGGAGCTTGCTGACCCGCTTGAGATGGTTCCTGGCACGGGGCACCTGCTTCATTACCATCAGTCCTGTGGCACACGCAGACAGGACACCGATGTGCTCTTTCTCTGAGCTGATCATCTCACTCAGGTTTGACACTGCTTTCTCTAAGTTGCCTCGAGACCTAGCATGGAGGAAATAGCTGTGTAATGGAACCCCCGACGATTGAACTCCACACTAAAATGTACCTTGAAGCGATGAGTATTAAATTCGATAAAACATCTCTTCGTACTATCATCTCATGAGACTTAGGTTTCATTTCTCTGAGGAGTTTGTCAGCAGTGGTGACACCTTTCATTACCATTTCCTGCTGCTTTTCAGACATAGAAGAATCCTCCAGCGTGTCGCCGCCTAAGATCTTGTTGTCAGGATTGATGCAGATAGACACCATCAGTAGAGTGGCCTTGTCTCCCCATAGCGGGTCTCTCCTCGCCTTGTTCAGCAGCTCCAGAGACAGATTGGGAGAGTGAGTGTACCACTTGAGCAGTCCGGCGCAGTAGTTCATTCCAGGATCATACACCGCTCGAGAACTCGTCTTCTCGGCTCTCTCCAGCCACTCCCCTGCCTCCTTGATTCTCCCCGCGCGACGCAGGAAGTCAAGCAGTGCTGCTAAGACCATGTAGTTACCCGGCCTTCTCTGGACATATTCCTGCGATAATAAGTGGATGAAATACGGTATTGAGAAGCATTTCTAATATCTTGTACTATCGTAATGTATGATAAAATGAGCATATCATACTTGCCATACTTGCAAGTTGGCATGTATGGCATATCGTCAGGTAGGTACACTACAATAAAGATCGACCAGGATTCCCGGCAGGGTTGCAGCTAGCAACCCCCTTAACTCCCCCACTTCCTGAAATCCGGGCTAAATCCAATCTTTATTTCCGGTTAAAATGAGCTCGTTTAACCGAACCAAGAATTATACATATTTGCCTAGAATTATTATTATATTTTTGGTTAGTCATTTAGTGTATATGAGTATCAGCATAAATTCTTTGTTTCTTTTAAATTTCTTTACTTAACTGTAAGTGGTACATGCATTGATATGATAATAATTCGCTCAACAAAATCAAAATTGTTGGTGGGTAACCTACGTAGCTCCCATTTTATCGTTTCCGGTGGCTTAAAACTACCAGCTTCTATCTAAAGAGTCAATACTAAAATTAGACTTTGTTATGGAGTTGTCACACTCATCTTTGGTGGCGCGGCTATGGCTATCAAACCACCAGATTTATCACCAACGGGAATACTAACAAATCAATTAAAGAATCAAACGAATTTCTGAGTTGGGCATGCATGTAGTACTTACAGTCAGATGTGCGATTGCTGGGCTTAACTCCTTCTTCCTGAGCATGAGGTGAGCTAGCATGAGCGTGGCCTGCTCATTGTCTTCTTCCTGTCTCAGCACAGCAGAGCACTGCTGCTGACAGCCGTCGAGTTCTCCATTGGAGAGGAGGGCGCCAGCCAGGGCTAGCCTCACCCCCACTGAGCTCTCGTGATAGTACAGAGACTCTTTGTAGTACCTTGTACCAGCGACGTAGTCCAGCATGTCCAATGAGTAGATTTCTCCAAGCTCGAAGCAGATGGAAGCAGCCAGCTGCTTCTGACGAGACAATGATTCTGGTTTCTCTACTTTAATCTGTTCTATCAGCTGTTGTTGATGCTAAAATGGAGAAATGCTAATAATCAGAGACATACTTGTATATTACACACTAGATAGTAACAAACTATGTTATCACACATATGGCGTGATAAATCTCGAGTATTAACGATCTGATGAAGATACTGTGTATATCCAAGGTCTAATACTGAATGCTCATAAATACTGATCACACACACACACACACACACACACACATAGTATGTAGGTGTACAAATCATTAAACCGTTTCAAAGAACGCTTTTACTTGTATATCTCTACCTCCGAAATTGTTCCTATTAACTCTAAAACATGATATCCATGGGCTTGTATACCAGGGAATTATACAGCCCTCTAGAGATACGCTCCTAATCTCGAACTCATTAATTTTCATACGCCTAAATCGATAAATAACATTATAATATAGGGTAAATTGGGTAATATTCTAAAATTTCACGCTCCTAAACACTTTCGGGCTTAAAATCATACGCCTAAAGGAGCGTCTCGCGCTCCTAGATAATTCCTTGTTGTATACATCTATATCACTGAATACCATACAATCCAATCAAAAGTAATTATAAATAAGAATAACTTTTGTGTGTGGCACACATAGTTTAGGATTGTGAACAGTTAACATGCTGACATCATCTCGAGAGTCAAGAAAGATGTTTTATCAAAATATTTTCAAGCATTCTTTACAAAATTTCAAATTTTCAGTTAATATACTTTGCATATCTTGGTTAAACGATTTGGTTCCACAGATAAGAATATGGTGGGAGATTGAAGGAGGAGGAATTTCATTCTTCAGCAGTTTTTCGTTAATTCTCTGATGATATACAACGTCGTTATATTTCAAAGGGTGGAGCAACTTGCTTTTTTCCTGTTCATTACTTAGAACATAGACAATTCGGACATTCCAATACTGTGCAAATTCGTCTAAACGGGATTTTAGAAGGATGTCCTTTGCACAGCGGGATGCATACACTAAAACGAGCCTCGTTTCATCGTCTTCATTCTCCAATACATGCCGCATTATCTGATACATGGGCGCAATTCCTGTACCACAAGCCAGCATACTCATGTGTTTAACCTGATTGGGTTTATAATCAAACATACCGAAAGGACCTCTCAACTTGACCTTTGAACCGACTCTCCACTCCCTAACGAGTCTAGACATTCTCCCTTCAGAATACATTTTAATGAGCAAATCCAAACCGCCTACAAACGTCAGATCACTAATAGGTGTGTACGGCCGCGATAGAGAGTAGGAGTTATCGTCAGAGGTCGCTTGGACTATGACATGCTGGCCTGGGAGAAGGCCGCACTTAAGATTAAGATCTGGAAAAGCGAGGAAAAAGATTGAAACATGACAGTTGACCACATCGATTCGCGTGATGATACAATCAATATAAGAATCTGTTGATAGTGCAGGCTTGTTTGTGGAAATGTTAACTTGTGGATCTTGTGGATCTTGGGATGCTTCCCAAATCTTGAGTTCTTGTTCATAGATGTCAAGCACACATGGGGTACAGCCTGATCCACAACAATCACCTGGAGAAGGAGATTGCGGCCTACTCGGAATGCATCTGTGATCATATTGGCCATCTCTTCTTGCCATGTATTTCTTACAGCAAAAGAAGTTAAATAAAAGAAAAGATAGAATTTTATATTAATTTGCTTCAAAAAGAAATATATCAGTGACAAAATTCCAAATTGTTCTGTTTTTCGTTTGATTGGTTGCTTAGTGACGAACGCAGTAACCGATTCGTAATGAAATCTATGCTCGACAATCGATTTATATAAGAAGTTAGAATATTAAAAGTCAAATATTTAAAAAATATTCACCTGCTTCTCTTCGTTTAATGGTTAAGATATAATAAATAATTTTAAAAGTTGGAAAATAGCGTGTATGAAAAAACGAAAAAGTATTTGTTACATATTATTGTTAGAAGGAATCTACATACAGAGCTGATTTCCGTTTGGGGTGTTGCATTTGTCAGAATATCTATAGAATGCATTTGTCAGACATCCCGTAAGTATTAAAGAAATTAACGGGACGATTGGAGGTTTGGATTGATAGGGAACAGGGTCGCTTCAAAGTTTTAAAAACATATATTTTAACAGCCGACTTTAAGAGCGATTCAATATCGTCTGGAGAAAATTTACGAAATATTTCAAAACAAATAATACATCCTGGAATATCTGACATATGCAAGTGTCTCCTGTATATTAATGAAGTTAAATAATTTGTAAAATGCTGCTATGCTGAAACTTTGCTGTCCAGCAACTGTCGTTACACAAATGATTACTCTCATAGAATAAAATTGCAATATCTTACTAATCAATATGAAAATATGGTTGTATGTTTGCAAATTAACACAGAACACTAGACATGTTAAATAAAAACCGTGTATAAACCGCTATGAACTCATTATCAGTCCCTAAAATAGTGAAATATTTTAAATAGATCCGATTGGACATAGTATAAAAATATAAATGTACAAAGAGGGAAACATTCACCAATTAGACATAAAATAGGGATATATGAAGATAATGTAAAACATGACTATGTGTTGTCGCACTATGCAATGGCAAGAGAATGGTAAGAAAAGGCTGGTAAGGCATTATTCATTAAGAAAAGGTTAGCCACCAAATTAAAACGCAAATATCAAGCTAATATTTACTGCTCCTCTAAGGAATGCAATTGTTCAAAAATCGAAAATATTATATTTCGACCATCTTTTGAATACAGATAAGGGATCGGTACTTTCGGAATAACCTAAGCACACTGTGCTCATTGGAATTTCTCTAAAACAGGGGTCTAACCGGTGGGTAATGATCCCCAAGGGGGTAATTTGAGAAATTCGCGGGGTAATGGAATGAAGTATAGGTAACAGAAAGCACTTAAGATATTTTGGAATATCCACAAGGAAATCGGATAATATTGGAAACAAATTTGTAAATAATCACTGTGTATACTACTTCTAAGGTAGTAGGTAATACATTAAGATTTCTGACAGATGCAATGAAATTTTCTTAGAATCCAAATACTAGCCAGCTGTATTTAACAATTAGTTATAAAAAGAACCCCTCGTACCTCGCTTTTTCCTCAATTAATATGTAATCTTAATTCAATCTCTTTGCTTAAATTAATAGATTGCATAGCTGCCATCTTGATTCTGATTCCGTTATCCTTAATAATCAATTTCTTTTTCTTTGCAAGTTGAATAGAAATGTCAAAAAATAAAGTGCGATGACAGCTTCCTAAGCCATGGCATTTCGCGAATTTCGTTTCTGTTAAAAGATGGTGTTCAAGTTCGATAGTACGAACAAACTCGTGGCGGTATATAACACAACTTATTGCAGATTGCAACGAACAAGAAGTCCCACACATTTGGAGAGGAACTCATGGAGCCTTGTCACCTGGAAACTGCGCGTCTGATTTTGAATGAAAAATGAACCAAATCTCTTC
This sequence comes from Aphrocallistes beatrix, assembly GCA_963281255.1. Taxonomy (NCBI): domain Eukaryota; kingdom Metazoa; phylum Porifera; class Hexactinellida; order Sceptrulophora; family Aphrocallistidae; genus Aphrocallistes; species Aphrocallistes beatrix. Next base: position 1,274,314 of record OY725488.1, read on the forward strand.
TCGCACAATACCGTCTCGCGTAGAACTATTGTTTTAGAGTCTAGAACAAGCAACAGTGCTTTAGTTTACGTAATAGGTAATTCAGAACAAAAATGCTGAACTAATTAGTTTACTAACATTTTCTTATTCAATAATAATATTATGTGTATAGAAAGTACATACTAAGATATAAAATTGTGCTCTATGAGCATCTATAGTATAGGGTACATTTGTAATATGATACTGGTCAATCACTAACAACCATTATGAGAGAAGATATTCATGTTTGAATATCTTCTGCTAGTTTTATTGTATCCTTTCAATGGAGAAATAGTTTTTTAGAGAAATGATTTTATTTAACTTTTTAATATAAAATTCAACAAGGTGATATTCAAAATATTCAACATTGATGGAACTATCAAAGTGTTTAAAAATAAAGATAAAACAGAAATAAGTTCAGAAATTTAACTTTTGAGATTTAGAAGTGAGTAGAGTTTATTGATAACTATTTTCTGTAAAACAAAAGGTAGTAATTATAGGTTTAATCTCAGGGTTGTGGAGAGCTTGATAGTAATAATTAATCTCTTGCTTTAATAAATCCTTTTCTCGTTGCAATTGGAGTTTAGCTGCTTGGAGTTGATCAATTTCACCACCAAATCCATTGATAATTTGCTTATATTTCTCTTTGTCACTTTCAGCGTAAACTAGCTTCTTCAGGCGCCGTCTCTCCCTCGCAAGAATTGTTTCCATATCCATCGCTCTTTTATATGGGACAAATCGAGATTTCTCTCTAACAATCTTACGAAGTTCAATGATGGGCAGAGAAACCAGAACATCTCTATCAATTCCAAGGCATTCGAGGATATTGCTAGTCATTTGTTTAGCTGCTGTAGGTTTTCTTGTACTCATTTTAAAGAAGTTTTTAGATTTTCAATTTTCTAGTAAAAATTGTTTGTTGCTTAAAATGTTTTCTCTAGATTCTTATATACCTCATTATAATTTCAGTTCCATTGCTATATGTAGTGAATGTAATTACAATTAAAATGAAATACTTTCAGGATTAGAAGCTTTCAGTTAGCCTGTACTGTTCTAGGTATAGACTCAGGTTACATTGCTATAGTTTTCATCACGAGTGAAGATACATGACCTCATAGTTCAATTAACAGAAAAACATGTTTCACTCAACCTAGTACCACAATATTTAAATATCAGATGATCTACTGATTATCACTAAATATTAACTCTTTGATAGAACCATTAACAAAGACATAGATATATACTCAAATACAATGAATGAATTACAATGTGCAACTTGAGAGAATGGCTTACATAAGAAAGTATGTAGGGAACAGAATAAATCCGTATGGTGAGTATCATGAAAGTAGTGGGGAAGTACAAGAAAGCGATTTTAAATTAAATTTAAATCGACCATTACATTTTAATGATTTTTGTAGATAAAATCTAAACTATTTTGCTCTGTTTTAAAATCATTCAGGTAAAATCTAGAAAATTTTTAAAACATATATATTGTAGTAGCGTCAAATGATCTAGTAAATAATTTCAGTACGTAGATAGATAATGAAATAGGAATGCTACCTGATGCGCCTTACGCCATACATTGAGGGCTTCATCTTGCTGACCGTTGGAAGCATGTACTCTAGCGAGGAGAATTAGGAGATTTGACTTGTCAATAGAACTGCTAACGTTCTTCATCTTGTGTGTTTTATCAGTAAGAGCTTCGTTGAGTACACGTATTGCTTTGTCACAGTTTTTCAATTTGAAATACAATTCGGCCAAATCTTGTAGAAGCTGTAGCTCTTTCTTGTTTTTTAGAGAAGTCTCATAATAGCTAATGGCCTTACTGAAGAAATATTACAGTAAATAGAACAAAAGGAAATCTAGAAAATCGATCTAACAAGTATACCTGTAATTATGTGTTACAACGAGGACATGACCAATCTTCCTTGCTAGCCCAGCATCTTTAGGATTCTTCTTGAGGACAGATTCGTAGACCTCTATCGCTTTTTCCGGCTCCTGTACCCTCATGTATGCGTCACCCAACAAAAGAATTACATAAGGCTGAGGAACCTAGATATAACGCTAAGAGAAATTCCTAAGTTCAACTTGTATTCAAACTAAGCTAAGAATTTGACTACTTATAATTTATATTTGAAATTTGAATATAGTAGTTAAGTACAACGTTTGGTCCCGAATTACCTTCGCAGCTAAGTCCTTGTGAGATTGAATAAAATACTTCCTATCCTTCCTGTGGGTGAGGTAGATATCGGCCATCCTTCTCGCTGCTTCTACGTAGCAAGGGTGACTGACAGTGATTCCGCCCAATATCTTGAGAGCTCTGTCCACGTCTCCGCTCTTGGTCAGGATGGCAGCCTCTGCGAGCTGAACGCGCGCCTCAGCGGGAGTTCCAGCAAACAAAGATTTTGCTTCTTTCATCGTCCTGTCAGCCTTCTCCCTCTCTCCTACCTCGCTCAGCAACTCTGCATAATCCAGGTAAATCGAGGCTTTTTCCTGGACCCCGATAGGGGTAGGATCGGCGATTTTAGTTCCCTTCTTGTTCTTCTGCCCCACCTCTCCACTCAAACCTGTAATCGAAATCGCTGTTGTAAGGCATCGCAGGGCTTCATCTGTGTCATTTGTTTTGCGGCTAACCTAGTAGGGAAGAGCAAATAACTGAAATAGATCAAAAATTTTAAAATAAAGAAATGAAGATGATAGCTATAGAAATAGAGACCAGAAGTCTTGTCCCAATGTGTAAACAAAAACCTAATCGGGATATTTAGGAATCTATACTAATTAGTTAGACATATTCGAAGTTATATAGATTGTACAGAAGTCTAAATTTGGTTATCAATGTTTTGTCCAATATCTTTATCCAATAAATGGCAGCAAATGATTGAGGAATAAGGGATGAAAATTGAGGTAAAATCAAACAACAACATCTGCATGCCAGGTGAACAATAGCCCTGAAACATGTGTGTGAAAATAGGTAGGGACAAATATTTAGCGACCACTTGAAAACATTTGAATACCACATTATAGTTCAAAAGATTGGACAAAACCTTGACAAGGACTTATCCTATTATATAAATACTGGAGGCAATCTCACACTGCAATAATACCTGTGCTTTAATCAGCTGATAGTGGGCACTGTCCCGTATCTCGAAGTTATGGCTGAGAGCTTGATCTAGGCTAACAGCGGCCTGAGAGTAGTCCCCAGCTGCGGTACGAATCTGAGCAGCCAGTACGTGAGCCTGTGACGCACTCAGAGCATCCCCGGGGACTCCTTCTCCGCTGTGGTTGAAGCAAGCGTCGAGGTGAGTGAGGGCTTTGTCAGGATCTCCGGAGAAGTAGCTAACACGTGCCTGCAACAGCCAGGCCGCGGCTATGCCCGGGGCGCTGCTGCATACGGGAGTGAGGAGAGAGTCAGTTGTCTTGAGGACCTGGGAGGGCTCTTGGCTGGGGAGGAGAGGGTCGGATGGACTGAAGCTCATCAGGTCGTTTGCAATCTGTTAGAATTTTGTATGTATAGATTCTTAACATTCAGTCTCATACACAGTTAGACATTACCTGGAGAATGAAATCGGGATTTAAAACTCGGAAGTAGTGAGCTCCTAAGGGGATCCCTTTGACAGCTTGGAAGTGCATATGAGCAGTCTCCTCGAGCAGAGGGAGGATAACGTCAGCCCCCTGGTGCTGCTTCATACACAGCATAGCTGACAGGTGGCACACTTCTGCAGACTTTCCAATCGTGGACTGAACCTCTTCAAGGAAATCGAGTTGCTGCTTGGCTTCATCTAACTTGCCCAGCAAGATCTGGCAATGTATTGCTCCAGAGAGTGCAGCCACACTCGTATCATCGAATGAGAAAGCCTAAACAAGAATGGATTCAACACAGATGTTACGAAAATATTTACACAGTATTCATACAAGGTCCCACTACATCTTTAAGAAAAAGAATGTTCATCGCATCAAATCTAAACGTGCACCTTTTTGTACATCTTGAGTGCATCCTGAGTCTTTCCCTGAAGCAGAACCTGATATGCCAACTCAGTGGTGTAGACGGGATTGTTCGGTTTGAGAGAACACGCTCTTTCCACCAGGGCTAAGGTCTGAGACAATACTGTAGAAGCTCGACCACAAACTCTACAAAGTGCGAGGGAGAGGTGGTAATAGAGAAAGTGGTTCTGTGGTTCTCCTCTGTCCAACACTTGAATCAGATCTCCGATCGTCTCTACTGCACTGAAATGCTGGCCTTCGACGGTTAGTTGGTATAAGGCCTTCAGATGAATCTAATGTTATATAATATCCATCAATCAAATTAGAATTAGATGCATCACTGTTCGAAGTTTGAATAATATTAAATTCAATTACTTGGTACGAAGTACGTTTAAATGTTGATGATAGTCTATCTTCCAATCATGAATTAATTAAGCAATAAGAATAGAACATGTACGAATGGTCGTGTTTCACAGTAATCATTTTAATTTGGTTAAATGGTTCTCCAATGAACGAGGCGGAGCGGAGCTATCACTGAGTATAGCCGCCTACATAATACATATAGTATTGAGAATTGTTCTTTTCAGTTCGGAGGCATTGTTGAAAACATGAACAACTCCTTAGTTAATTTGTGCACATGAATAGTTGCTTAGATCTCTTCCAAAAAGTAACCAAGTTATGTATAATGGCAAAAGATGCCGTTGCTGATCGTTAAACTTAGAACCTAAAAAATTTTAGTATCAAGTTGAAACTTAGTGATGCACACAAGAATGCGAAAGTAGTAGTAATTGACAAAATTATTAAGTAGATTTAGTGTAGGAATTATTTTAAGCAGAATTTTCATATTTTGCAAGGAATATGAAAATAGGTGCTAATTAATGTAAGTTACATACAAAATCAAATATTTAATTAAGCTCTTTCATACTACGTAGTAGATACGTAGCTTCATTCTCGCAATAGCAAAATTATGGAATGTTGGAAAGATCGGATTTTCATAAGTGTAGTATTTGTGCCATAGCACATTGTATTTGTTTTCAAAATTTTGACACTTAAGGTGGATAGTTATTCGGGTCTGATAATGCTACAATCTAGTAGATACTTGATTTAGAAATTTATAAAGGTGCATAAAACAAAGTATTATCTGAATAAGTTTGAAACCCAAATTTTGATGTTGTATTCTATAGTTGAATATTTTGCTAGTAATCACTGCATTAATAATGCATTTCATTTTGATAAATCAATATCATACATACTATTTGTTGCATATATCATTTTATACATCGTACGTATATTTGCTAGCTACTAGATAGCCCAAATTGACTGATGTATGTAATTTATTTTCCAATGTATTAATGATATATCTAATAAAATTTATAGACATAGCATTATTTCAAAATTACTAAGCTATGTTATGTACACTAAAAGTAGTTGAAAGCATTTCAACTGGCTAGTGTCATAATGTAAGAAGATAATAACAGCCCTACTAACCAGAAATTACCAACTCCATATAAAGTGAAAGTAATAAATGATATATATTCGAAGCTGCCTGTGCTAGGATAAATAGTCAATGTGAAAGTATATCCACACGTAGAGACTGCTTAGAAATTAATCACGAGTCCAGCACTAGATTGTTCAAGGTGAAACTGCTGAATATTTTCAGTTCAAAGGACTACTTTGAAATATACGTAGACTGTACTTACATAAACAAAGATATTTTATACTTATAATATAGAAATATGATAGGAATCTTAAAATATCTACAAAACAGTCATATTAGTTCCGAGTAGGGTGATTACTTACACACTTTTAAAAATGATATATATCGGAAATTCCTAATGCAGCACTGGCATTTATCATACAATTAACTTACAGCTTCAATGTTTTCAGGATCGAGTGCTGCGGCTCGCTGACACGAATCCATTGCACCGTCCCACTCCTGCAGCATTACCTGCAGCCGAGCCTTCTCGATGAGAGCAGGAGAGGACTTGGGGAAGGTGACGACCGCCTCACTGATCACATCTAGGGCATTGCTAAAGTTGTTCTTGAGAGTCAGATACCGCGCCTTCCCGATCAGAGCTCCAAGAGAGCCGCCCACATATTGGTCTCCCCCACTCGTGAGGACATCCTATATCCAAAGAGTAATGATCCTTAGAAACCAGAAATAAACCCAGGAATTACCTCAAAGAACTTGTTGCACTTTTTGACGTAAGCCTCCTTATTCGAAGTAAGGTCAATCCAACCTCTCAATAGTATTCCATCTTTGCTCTTCGGGGATAACTTTAGCATCCGGTCTATATACTCTCGGCTCTTTTCGTGTCTCCCATTCAACCAGAGGTACATGGCTGCGTTGAAGAGAGCTGTGTCAGTACATGTCTGCCTGACAGCCTTAATGCTAGACTCCAGACTTCCAATAGTGTCTTTGTCAATAATCTTAGCTTTCTTGTGTGCATCTCTAAATTAAACGGTATATGTGCTATAGATATAATAACAAACACATATACGTACATATATGGATCGCGATTCATATTTGTGTAGATTTGAATTAAATATCTCAGTTGACAATAATAAAATGCTTAATTCCAAAAATAAGATGCGGTAGCAGAACACAAGATTAGAATTGTAACTGTTAAGAAACAGTTAAATGCGCTTAATAACATTTTCCAGTTATTTCGTTAATAATGTAATGATTATATGGATCGTGAAGCTAGTTCTTATTGAAACTAAACCATATAAGGATTCTCGTTATACGTAAAGCAATAAACAGATGAAGAAAAGAATGGAGATGGTACATCTAGCTGAGTATTCTCCACAAATAGTTTCGATATGTCTTATAAAATTATTATAGATTGCACAAGAGTGATATCTGAACCACCAAAAGCACGTGGAGTATTACAATAAGTTACTTAATGTGGCTATGTCTTTCTAATCGATAAAGTTATGCACAGATCAAAGAATGTTGCAAGTATTCTCCTACAATTATTTAGTCTGCCATGTGGTCGTTTTGCGAGTGAAAGTATCTCAATAGATCCATTCATGTGATCATGGATTCTAAGTGTGCTAGGCTTTATAAGATTCAGTTAAACATCAAGTTTCATTTTGATACAACATTATACGGTGTGTAAACTATTTCAGTTATGTGTGACGAAAAGCTAAATAAGTTGTTTGTGTGAATAGGAAACAAATGTTTACGTGGGTTGAACAGTAACCAATTGTCAATCACACAATTAGAATGGAATGCGAAAGATATTATTAGATTGACCTTATAACTAAATTCCATATTGCAATAAGAATTAAAAATGTATACATTATTATTTAACAAATAATGGAATTTTCTGTTCATTTGCTTAGTGCTGCAATAATCAGAATACATCATTGATTATTCAGTCTTGGAAAAAGAATTCGATCCTAAAATAGACATGTGCCCATTTTAGATATCAAAGGTCATGTACTTGGATAGCCATTACAGGTTATACAACCTGCAAACTAGTTGTCTCGTTAAGAGCCTTACTTTTTTTAATCAATTGTGTAAAGACATATTATATTTCTCATTGATTTAAACTAAAATGACTTTAAACTAAAATGATTACTCTTGATCGAACCAAACCTAGCTCTAAGTAACGTGTGGACTGCGGATACTAGATTGTAAGAAGATTGGGATATAAACATGGTCAATTGCTGGATCGAAATAATTTTATCTAGGTTATAGACACAAGAAAGATATCTGTGGTTTTAAAAATATCGATCGACTATCCGATAGTACTGCTCCATTAAAAACCAACACAGATGTGAAAAATGAATATATACATTCATACATACATATTTTTCGAGTGATATCGATTATAACAGTAAGACAGACGTATTTAGAGATGTTATCTACCTTATAATTAATCAATGTGAGCCTAGGCGCCCAAAGGACGCTTCTTGCGGAAATAAAGTTTCCGCCAGCCGCGCAGCGCAAGCAAGCAAGCGAAGCGCGGTAGTATATATACAAATATAGTAGAACCTCGTTAATACGAACACTAGGGGACGGTCGAAATTTGTTCGTATTAACCAGAGTGGTTTGCATGTATTATCTATCATTCGTAGGGGAGAACATATCTGTTCGTACTATCTGTGTTCATATAAATGAGGTTCTAGTAACCCGTTCTTCCTAAATATAAAATCGCAGGGTTTCATTTAGGGGATGGCGAGGGATGGCTCCCGCCATCCCTTGGATCTCACGCAGTTACGGCCTCGCCACCCCTTATTCCTCAAAACCCAAATTTTGCCATCCCTTGAGTCAATGTTTAAATGAAATCCTGAATCGGATTCTCCATTAATAAATACTCCCTAAATCTTTGAGATCTTATTTATCTCTTTAAACAAAGCTTTGCTCTGAAGGTGTTAAAATATTTATATATTCTTTTAAAAACCAGAAGTGGTAGCATTTTTGAAAAAATAGGGATAGTGCACATCTAAAACATAAAAAAATACACATGGACATACGTAGAACGCCGTCCAGGCCATAAGGGCACCTCCCTATAGGAGCTGCACTAAAAATAAAAACCACTTCAAAAAATATTTTAAACATCAAGGTTGAAACCGCTGCAACCAAAAACAACCAAATATTCTGTTGACCAAACATATTCTATAACCAAGAAATTCAATACTTATAGTACAGTGATCACCTGCACCCTACTAATTTTGTTTATCCAACACCTCTATGCCAAGAAAACATCTGATAGAAAAAACTAATTGTTTGTTTGACCATATACATGTACTACTGAATTGAACTTTTGGCAGACCAAATATATTTAGTCAACTGAATGCTGTGCTATTCGGTTTCACTCTGACAACACACATGTATCAATGGTATGTATAGATCATGAACCACACTTGTGGCTGCGGTACTGTCCTTAGGAAGATACGCTATGGGGTCTGTGAACCAATATTGTAATCATTTCTTCAGAACAAACAAGTGATTACACATTAATTACCAAAATTGTGGTGAATAAAAGTACTCTACAAAATCGAAATGAGGTGGATAGGTATACTATAAATAAACACACAAAATTCCGAGGTTGATACTTGTATAAGTCGTACCTGAGTGCAAGACATGCACATAGAGTGACATCCTTCTTATCTTTGACATTCTCGAGCTCCTGAATGCATTCCGGGATTCTCTCCTGGAACAGAAGACTGACGGCCTTCCATAGAGAGAGTATCGGATCTATTCCCTGTCTGTCTATAGCAGTGAGACACACGGTCTCCATGTGGTGGGAGTAACGCTCCAGGGCCAGGTACTGGATCAAGGTGAAAAATTCCGAATCCATAATACCACGAATATAAACACTTACCGATAAGCTTAGAAAGTAAATCAAGCAAATGAAGAATAATGTAAAAGCGAGCACATTTAAATGGTGGTAGGGGGAGGAAGCATAGAGGTCGGCCCTTAACCGGTGACGGAGGAATAGGCATAGGGTAGCTAAAACATTTTCCAATTGCTGGCTCCACCTTAATTGTAGCTTAGTGGCGTTAATAATTTCATCGCGATTCATTTGCCTATGTGAGTGCCATATATTTTCTTCAAATTCAGATATAATTTATGCGGGTCGCTTAAAATTTATTGTTCAAGTGAACTCCTGGTAGGTGTTGCAGTAAGTACCTATAAGTAATCAAAACTAAGTGAGAGCATGCAATCTTCAAAATTGTGCTGAAACACGTCTTGAAGAGGCCTGAATATATTCCAACGATAAAATATTATTAATTCTAAGCATAAAACCGAATAGCAATAAGTGTAATCGTAAAGGTAAGATGACATAATCGATAATAACAAGACCGAATAAGATAGACTAGAGATAAGCAACAAGTTCAGAGAGTGATCGGGCAGAGTAGATAATTAGAGCTTACCGGAGAGGTGAGCATTAAGATTCAAGACTCATGAGCAGAGCAGTGCCTCGCTTCACCCAGAGGTCAATAGACATGTTGCCGGATTTCAGATCCACTGCAACCACGTACGAACTCCGTCCCGACCTGTTCGGATAGTAGTAGCACGGCGCTTGGTAGATGCCCTTCACCTTCTTTTTGGACTCGATTGGCTTGAAGTGAATGGAGGGCATCGGGCAACTCAGCTGCATCGGGCTAGGCTCGATGAGACAGCTGGACTTCTTGTCCCAGCCAGCCCCCTCCAAGAACAGTCCCCTTATCCAAACGCCGTCTTTCGGCTGAGTGGTGATGTTAGCATCGTCCACAGTGGACACATGGAACTCCCAGCTCAGCTGATCCACCGACACGTTGTTCTGCCTGGCGGCTGTCTGCAGCACGGCGGTGAGGAAGCCGGTAGGAAAGGTGAACCCAGACAGCCAGAAGAGAACCGGGGGGTGTGCCGTCTCCGCCCATGTCGAGAACTGCTTCACGCGCTGGATTAGGTCGCGAGTCCAGGAGGCGAGCGGCTTTAGAGAGGGGTACACCTTCTCCCAGAGGGGAGGGACTCGTGCCTCAAGGATGCAGATGAATACCTGGTCCAAGTCGGAGGACATGACGACCAACCCCTTGATGCCCCTCTCCAGGTCCACGAGGGATATGCGAATGACGCGCAGCAGAGCGTTGTAGCGGTCTATCTCCTGCAGGAGGACGACCTTGAGAGCGGACGAGTCGTCTGCCAGCATGATCGCCACTGCCTCCAGGTTGATCTGCTCCGGAATCTGCTTCAGAACATCGGCCGCAAGGTCCAGCACTTTGTCTTCGCTGGATTGACCCTGTGACACCGTCACCTGCGGCTGGAGAGAGAGGAGGGTGTCCAGTAGGGTCCTGGTCTCGCGGATCTGAGAAGCGATGTCTGCGTTGTTGTGCTGTCCGAATGCCTCCGGCTTGTCGGCAGTCGGCAGACGGTCGATGAGGTCTTTGTAGCTCTGCAGAGATCCGTCTTTGGGGATGTAATAGGTCGGGAGAGAACTCAGTTTGTAGTACGGCTCCTCCAGACATTCGTCGCAGAAAAAATCGTTTATATACGTGAGCAGGAGACGTCTGTCCCAGTCGTCTGTGACGTGACCGCCATAAGAGACGCCTGCGACCAGATACTTGAGCGCGTCCCAGGGCGTTTCAGGGTAGGATTGCAGGTAAATATCCAAAATATTCATCGAAACTTCAAAGTCTGAATCATTGAAACCGTACACGACATTCCATCCCAGCATTAGGAACTTCCTGCGCTCAATCAGCACTGAGTGGAAGAAGCAGAGAGTGAAGAGGAGCTTCTTGAACTTGTGAGCACAGCCCACCTCGTTGAAGTACGGCTCATTCACCGTCTGGTAGAGGCGCTTCATGTTAGCGCGGATGCCTTTCGGCGGTTCCGTGGTCATCTTAATGCCGGCCTGCAGGATGGCGATAGGGAAGTCGGGATGCGGACTGGAGCTCAGCCAGAGACGGAAATCTCTGTGCGGGACTTTAATGTGCAGCTCCTCCTCCACCAGCTTGTTGAAGTGAGGCATCCAAGAGAGGGAGAGGTGGCAGTTGGCAAGGAACACCCACCTGCCCGTCTTGACTCCGTTCGTGATCAGCTTCCTGGCAATGGGCGCCTGTCCCTGTCCGAGAGACAGGGTGTCGAACCTCTCAGTCTTGCCCAAGTCCAGCGCCAGCTGCGTCAGCGCGGCGACAGGGTCCACCCCTGGGGAGAGCACGAAGATGAGCGGAGTGCGAGCGGTGCTGTCGCTGACCACCGAGTGCATGTTCAGCACGGGGGGCTCTACGAACTTCACGCCGAGGTTGTTGGTGATGAAGGACGTGACGCATTGGGTGACGCGGTCCTGTCTCAGAGAGCGGACAATGAGCATGCGCTGCAGCTCGTTGCACGCGTTCTCCCACTCACCGGGCAGCGCGCTGTTCTCCGGCTCCTGGTTAGTGAACCACCGCTGCCAGTCACGCCCGTACTGCTCGAACGAGTTGGCGACACCGTTGAAGTTGGGGAGCTTGTCTAGCTCGGTGATGTTATCCCAGGAGGAGTCCTCTAGCCAGTGGGAGCTAGGGTTGTCCATCTGCGTGTCTCTGTCCAGCACCACCCCTCCCCGTAGCAGGAAGTCATACTCGTCTTTGTTCAGCTTCCCAGCGGCCTCTAGAATCTTGGCGCACATCTGGAACGAGAACAGCAGCTTGTGCCTCTCGAACAGTCCCCTGCACGTGTATCGGTACACGGCGTACGTGTGGTAGTCGTTCAGGTACTGGATGCGTTCTTCAGGCTTGAACCCCTTCTGGCTCTTCTCGATACTCAGGATGAACAGCTCGATGTATGCCTCCAGGGAGAACTGGTACATGGGGTCTATGCGGCCGAGGTCCGTCATCACGAAGAAGAGGATGGAGGCTCGTTTAGCTGAGGGACGATACGCGTCCCTGGCAACGTCAATGCGCCTTTCTGTCTCTACACTGATCTTAACTTTCTCCGTCACCTGTTGAGAGATCCCCTTGCTCGACTGCAGAGCGTTGACGAGCACTTCGTCGTCGAGCAGGGAGCCCTGCGCGGTGTTGAGGAGATAGAGGATCTTGTCTTCGAGGTCTTTAATCTGCTTCTTCCCGCTGGCTATGCTGACCACCAGCTCGTTCTTCTGGTTCTGAAGTTCCGGCTGTTCCTTCGTAACGACTGTAGACAGCAATTGCTCCTCCAAGCCTTGCTCTTTCACGGCAAAGTTGACAATGGTGGTCTTGGTGGAGATCTCGGGGGTGTAGTGAGGGTTGCTAAGCTTCGTCGTGATGTACAGCTTGAAGTCTGGGTTGTAATCTACCTCCTTGTCACCCAGCTTAATGATCATCCTGTTTCCGATCCTAATGATGGATTTATTTAGGACAGGAGCCAGTGAAGGGTCCAGCTCTTCTTCGATATTTTGGAGTAAGACCGGAGTGCCGAACAGGACGGCATTCTCGACCGTTCTCAAGAAATCCGGTTGCTGCAGGTCAATGATTTTCAAGCCATTCTCCATTTCCATCATTTTAATCCACTTGATAGCTTGGCCCTGTGGGTCTACCATTAGTGGCCATCTGTTGCCACGTGTCACAATGATTCCGTTCTCTGAGGAAAACGAGTCGGCCGGAAGTCCCTGCAAGTTCCATTCACGGATGATCGCCGGATCAGAGAGGAATGTGGCGAATGAGAAATCAGGGGTACATGGGATGTCTAGATCTCGAACCTGATTGATCCACAAACTGGTGACCATGTCATCTCGGTAGTTTGAGAGGAACGGACCCATGTACGAGAGAAAGGCGGAGGCCAGTAAGCAGTCCCCCACCAGGTAGCCGATGGACTCTTTGAAGTTGGCCACACTCAGAGTCCAGCGCTCACACTCTCCAGACAAACCTGACACCAACTTCCCCGCCCTTTCCAACTTCTCCTGCGTGAGCGCCATCTTCTTCCTCAGCTCCTCCTTCTGCGCCAGCTTCTCATCATACTGGATCTTCAGCTCGTCGATCATCTCGTTGATCTCGGCTAGCTTCGTCTGGGCCTCTGTGAGGCTCTTCTGCTTCTCCTCCAGTCTCGAGATGGCCTCGTTCAACCGCTTTCTCTTCGGCTCAACTGTTCGATAGATCTTTCCGTATTTCTCCATCGCACGCACCCACAAACAGAGGGATTTTGCGGCGAAAGAGACGCGACCAACATTTTCAGGAGTAAACTCGGGATCATTGATGTACTTACTGCCGATAACTTTCAACATCTTATCCGGGATGTTGTCCTTATCGAAATGGACCAAGGATTTGATGAATCCACTTCCGCCAAGTTCCTTCTTCGCCTCCGCCCAAGAGGTCCCGCACCCGCGCAGAGTCATCACCGCCTCCATCACAATCCTCACGTGAGGGGGCGGGTTGGGGTAGGCTCTGATCTCGTCGATATCGTTCTTATTGAGGGCCTCCAGCGCTTTCTCTGCCTCTCGCAATGCAGGCAGAGCTTCGTCTAAGTCCCTCTGAGCCAGACTCGTCAACTCTCGACACTTCTCTTCTTCCTCGCCGATCTTGGCGCTGCGAGTCATGACACTCTTCTGCTGCTCGTCTGCATCGTGTTTCTTCTGTACCAACACCACCAAGTACTCCTCACACTCCTTCTGGTACTTCTCCACCTGTATTTTCTGCACCCCCAGCTCCTTAGACATCTCCTCTACCTTCTGTTTCGTGTCATTCAACTTCCCTATCCCGTTCTCAAGCTTGCCCTTAGCATCTCCGAGTTCCTTTCTCTTCTCCTCGACTAAGCTCTTGTACCCACTCACCAGCTCCAGATAGTTGGTAGCAGTGACGTAGTTGTGGCGTTTCATCTCCGTAAGCATCCGTTTCGAGCTCTCAACCACTGACAAGTGTATCGTAACGAACATCGATGATATCGACTTGGTCAGTGCGGTTGAGTTGTCTCCGAGGTTCATATCCTCCAAGTACTTCTCCGCTACCTCCGTGAGCGCGTCCTTGGGCCACTCAGTGAACAAGTCGATGGTTGTGCAGTTGACGAACGCGGGAAACATTCGGATTCTATTCCTGAACGGCTCTCCCACCGGACTCATGGCGAGCACGACATGAAGGTTGTTCCTAGCTCGCTCGATGAAGAATGCGAAGATGGCTTCAGTGTGGTCAGGAATCCCCTCCTTCTTAGCGATGGGTGCAAGTTCTGCCATCACAGGCTCGAAGTCCTCGGGAGAGTAGAGGTTGGGAACCTCTCCGCTAGAGAGAATGTTGTTAATGTCTTCCAAGAAGCTCTCATCCACCACCTGCGTGTCCGTGAATAGGAAGACAGTGGGTTTGTACAACACTCCTGTCTCGAAGTAGAGTCTGCGAATATCTTCTCTGAACTCCAGGCGCCTGTAATGTCGCGTCACCTCAATCTGGAAGACGGAGTAGCCGATCATGTAGGACGCGAGGCGGGTCAGACTTTGCCTCCCGCTCCCGCCGATCCCGATCAGGAGCATATTTCCCCGCTCCAGGCGGATGACGCGAGTGATCCGGGTCACGTGCTCGATGGCATTCTTGAACATGACTAGGTCCATGGGTACCATTCCAGGCTCGTTGTTGTAGTCTTGCAGTGCATTCTCAATCGAGGTCTTGAGCTTCTTGAAGTCACTCAGGTCCTCGTACATCAAGTGCTCTTGATTGAGCAGGTCTCCGAATATCGGCACCACTTTGTCTCTGCAGATGGAGTGGAAAGAGACGTCGAACATGGAAGCGAGCTTCCCAGTGATCAGCTCGTTGAACATGATCTTATCTCGCTCTTCGACAAGACGGTCCGCGAACACTCGGTAGCACTCGTGGATCCAAAGTCTGATCATGGACTCCTTGCGGTCGTGGTAGTTCTTATTGGCTCTGAGCATTCCCTGGTACACCTTTGCCATGTCTCGCATGTTGAAGAGATAATGCATCTTAGTTGGAGTTGGCAGGAACCGCACTGATACATAGTTGTACACATCAATGGTTGCTTGGGTGATGGGAGTGCCTAAAGGTTTGATGTCCTCTTCGAATTCTTGCAGTTTTTGGTTGATCATAGAACCGAAAATCCTCTTTATCTGGCTCTCATTCGGAAATGTCATGTTGAGGAGAGAGAAGATCGATTGGAGACGACGTGAAATGACCATCCTCCCTCCGCCAGGGGGACCCATGGCGGCCATAAGGTGCATGTCCTTGATGTGTTTGATGACTTGCTTTTGTCTGTCGTACCAGAAGCCGTAGTCCATCCACTGGCGGATGAGTTCGAGAGGTGGCTGCGATCCGTAGACGTCTTTCTTCGGCATGTTGAAGTCGTCGAGAAAGGTGACCATCTTCTTTCCCCCGAGAGGAACGAACACCCCCTTGGTCCGCTTCTCCATGTTGCTCTCGATGATGTCCTGGATGTTGTTGGAGCTGGTCTGGGCGCTGAGATTGATCACCAGCACCTTCCACTGGGTCTCGTCCAGTTTAGATAGGATGCCCGAGGAGACCATTGTTTTACCTGTCCCCACCGGTCCCACGAAGAGGACAGGATACAGGTTGGAGATGAGGGTGCTACCTATGAAGTGGTACCTCACTGTGTCCACTGTGGGGACGATTAGCTTGTGGAAGGGAAGGGTAGGGTTGTACTTCCATCCGTCTATCAGTTTCTGCTCCCAATGACACCAACTGCGGTTTCTAACATCAATGAAATACTCATAGACGGTGTCTTTAGCAGCAATGGTCCCCTCGATCTCTCTGAAGAGGTTGTCCATCTTCTTCCTGCCCTCCTCGTCAACCGAGGCGCCGATAGACCACATGAGGCAGAAGAGGAACCACATCTCCAGGAGGCGAGCGAAGTTCTCGCTGTCCTCCGGATTGACACCGTTCTCGGGAGTGCAGAATGTCTTCAGCAAGCGACACAGACTGAAAACTGAGTTGAGAGGAGAAATAGGAATTAGTTCTTTACAGTTCTTACGTCGGAACTCGAGAACTTTGTTGACATGTTTGTTTACAAGAGATTTCAACGGATCTTGCAGTTTCTTCGGCATTCTCTGTAACCAGGAAGTGAAGAAGGGCTCGTAGCCGAGGTCCTGAGTGTCGAAGTAGACCATCCCGCTGCGGCTGACAGTGGCAGGAGAAGCCACTGCCAGGTCCTCCAACTCAAACAACAGTGAGACCTGGTCCGGCATCCCGATCCGCTCCCCGTTGATGAGTGTGAGGATCTTGTTGTCGTCCATGACTGAGTTCATGCTCTCGATCCAGAGTGTGTCCACCGGCCCATCGAACAGGATCCACTTTTCGTCCGGTTTCTCGTCGGAGCAGGTGTTACGCATGACACTGGCCAGAATCCCGTCCGTCCATTCATTCGTATTGTGGTCGAACTTCCCATAGAGCTCCTCTAGGTCCACAGACTTGGGGTTGATGACTAGCACGTGCACTTTCTGGTACTGAGGCAGCTTGGGGTTCTCTTTGTTCAGGCGTGTCAGGATAGCTTGCAGCATCGTCCAGGCTACGGACTTCCCAGAGCCTGAGTAGCCCACCATCATGGTGGCGTGCCGGGTGTTCTTCGTCTCGTACAGCTGCAGCACCTTGCTGACTGTGATCTCCTTGGACTGCAGATGCGCGGCCTTCAGCTCGGCAGCCAGGGCATTCGTCATGAGCGAGTAGTCCAGCTGGGGCACAAACACGCCCGGGAACAGGTCGGACGTGATGGCGTTGAAGAGAGGGAGGTCGTGGGAGGTCAGTTTGGCTAGATTCATGTCCCTCATGGCTAGGAGCAGGATCTCCTCGTCCGACACCTCGGGGGAAGCCCTCTTCTTCTTCCCCGCGTACTTCACCACAGAGACGAGAGCCCGGAGACCGAAGTCGTAGTGGTCCTGCTTGGACAGCTGCTGCACGGCCAGCACGTAGAGGGTGTTCACCTTCCTGGCCAGCAGCCGGCACTGCCCGAACCCTTCCCCGAAGAGGATGATCTCTGCGATCAGGGCGGAGTCGGGGACGATCATAGCGATCGGTCTGAACATGGATTTGAGGTTGTCAGGCAGCTCCGTACGTCCGGCGTAGCCCGGATTCATCGTGATGAAGATCCCGCAGGAAGCGATCAGGTTAATCTCGCGGCCCTCGAACGCGAACCGCTCCTTCTTCAGAGCCAGCGCCCGCAGGATGGAGAGGATCTGCTGAGCCACCACGGAGAGCACCTCGATGTTGATGCGGTTGAACTCATCGAAACAGCCCCAGGCCCCCGTCTGAGCCAGACCGGAGAACATGCGACCCATGGACTTGAAGTCCAGCCCGTCCGAGCAGTTTATCACGATGACGTAGTTGCCCATCGCCTTTCCGAGGTCCTTCACGGTCTCTGTCTTACCGGTTCCTGCCGGTCCCTTGGGACTCCCGCCTCTGTACAAATGCATCGCGGTTGTGAGAGTGACGTAACAACGGTCAGTGAGCGGGGTTATCACTAACCGCCCGGAACAGCCCAGGTACTCGTAATTGTACCGGAAATGCGTGTTGGTCTGTCTGATCACGCAGTCATCCAGCTCCCGGTCCCAGTAGAATCGGAGCTGCAGCAGCCATTCGAAGGTGTTCACGTCGGTGCAGTTCCCCTTCGCCATGCGCTCGATGACGTCACGAGCATGCACCTCTATGGTGATCAAAGCCACGATTTTGGCGCGCTGCATCTTGTCGAGGCGCCCTCTTACCATCTCGGAATACTTCTCCAGCAGCGACACCTGTTTCTTCTTCAGACTTTTGAGCGGGCGCTTCTCACCCCTTTCCTTCACCTGCTGGAGAGCCTTGGTGCAGTCGGAGGTCCACTGGATGAGGGAGGAGGTGAGGGTCAGCTGTCCGGCCCAGTTTAGAACCCACTTCTCCCGCTTGGTCGGATTCTTCCTCAGATCGATCCGACACTCCATCAATCTCTCGTGGAGAGAGTTCCGCATTTGGTTTTCAACGTCGCAGAGCCACCCTTCCACCGGGCCCTCCAGCAGCAGGTCCGTGTGGAAGTCCACCTTCTCGCCTTCCCCGGAGATCATCTGCACCGCGTACGTCCTCGTCTTCTCCTTCCTCAGCGCCAGCAGCTTCAGGTTGTCGAAGCACTTCCGGAGGTGCGGTTGTACCGCTTCCGGGTTCTTGGACTGGCCCAGGATCTCAAGCAGGTCTTCATTGGAGAGGAAGTAGAAGCGAGGGAACAGCTGTCGCTTGGTCTCCAGGTACATGTCCAGGCTCTTCTGAATCTTCTCCAGTTTGGTGCTGTTCTCAGTGAGGCGGTCCAGCAGGTTGGGCTGGTGTGTGGCACGCAGTGCGTTCTTGTCCTCATTCACGGACTCCATGATGCACTTCCAGTCCACATCCACCACTGTGAACTGGGCCGTCTCCCCGGGCAGCTGCTTACGGATGTCTTCCCCGATGAAGATGTTCTCGAGGTAGATCCAGCTGCGCTGCACCTGTTGCGCCATCTCAATCACCTCCAGGATGAGGGAGAGGGTTCTCTCCCATCGGTCCACTTCCCGCTCGAAAGGCTTCACGAAGCGAGACCCTTTCACGGTGGAGAGGGACACCTGGTTATCGTCCAGCAGTTGGAACAGTTCCTCGGAAGCTTTTAGTCGGTGGTGTCCCCTCGTTTTATAGGGTGCCACATCCAACTCCACCCCCTCCCAAGTCTCGGCGATGCTCTTCAGCAGATTCTCGATCGCCAGCTCCTTGCTCGCCGCTGTGGAGATCTCGGCGATGGCGTCAGAGTGCTGGTCGAACCCCAGCTCGATTATCTTCTCCAGGGTGAACTGCTCGGAGGAAGGATCGAACGGTTTCTGAATCTCTTCTTGCAGCTGATCCCAGTGGCGTGGACGGAGTGCGTCGTTCTTGAGGTCTTGTATCAGAGGCATTGTGCGTTTGAACTGGTCTATCTTATCCTTCAAGATGTCACAGATGTCCCACCCCTTCTCCTTCACTTCTCTCCCGATCCGAGTCAACCGCTTGTAGATCCCTTGAGCGTCGTACAGCATCTTCTCCGTGTCCAGGTCCTGGAACTTCCCTCCTTTCCAGCTGCTCCAGGACTCCTCCCACTCCTTGCTGAGGGACCAGATCACCTCCAACTGCTCCAGCTCCTTCTCCAAGAGAGCGATAGCGTTGTTCGTCGGCTGTTTTATGTTGAACAGAGTCAGGCCCTTCTTCAGTTTGCCTTCTCTACCTTTCAACTCCTCCAGTTGCGTCTTCGTCAAGCGGATGAGCTCAAGTGCGTCCCCACTGCCCACCTTGCTGCAGAAGGGGCCTTTGTTCTGGAAATCGTCACACAGGTGCGTCACCTGTCGCTTGAAGTCTTCAGCAGACTGCAGCAGTCCCGCTTTGAACTTCTCTTTAAATTTGACAAGCTTACTCTCGCTGGTGACAAGGAACGCAGTGAAGTCTTCCCACGCAGGCCCCAGCTGCTCCAACCGCTCTGTCACCTCCTCTGCCACACCCACAGAATACGAGTCCAGCATCAGGAACTGCTCCTGTATCGGCTGGATCAACTTCTCGTTCGACACCTGCGACTCCTGCTGCAGCTTCAGGAAGTTGAGCTGGTCGCCCAGTTCGTCCAGGTTCTGCACAGGCTCAGAGAGGGTCTCACGCCCCTCCTCGATGTACCGGTGCAAAGAGTCCAGTCGCGTGGTGGCATCCTCGAGTAACAAATCGCACAAGCGTGTCTGCCACTCGGTGCAGTGTCTAAGAATGTTGTTTTTAAGAGGTGAGCAGTCGAGCATGACGAACTGAATCGGGACTTTCGTCTCTTGTTGCTGTGCGTTGTTAGAGATCTCGTTGTACCGCCCCACGTCCTCTCCCATTATGGCCACCGGCTTGTCCTTGAGGCTGGTCTGGTACCGCTCAATGAATTTGTCCTTATTCAGCTCCCACACCTCTTTAAAGCCAGGCACCACCCACGTCTTCTGAATGAACCTGCTCACTTCGCCCACACTCTTTCTAACCCCGCTCGTTATACTCTCCTGCAACTTCCTGATGTCGCCGTCATTCGTGATGACGTCATTGATGGGGTTCTGGAATGTTCTCTTTCCTCGGAGGATGTCAGGAAGGCGGTGGATCCCGGAGAGGGTCAGCGTCAGCTCAGTGGCACAGGAAGTGACGTAATCAGTGAGCTGGTCTAGCTGAGGAAGGAAGTCCACACGGGCGGGGAGGCCCTCGATAGAGGTGAGGAGGACCTTCACGAGGCAGAAGGGTTCCGCCGCGGTACGTCCATCCCCGTTAACCGCTCTGTTGAGTTCTTGTAGCGACCACTTCACGTTCAGGCGCAGCGCCTCTTCTACCAGGTGGTCCATGCTCGCCGTGTAACGCTGCAGGTACGTCTGAACCTCAGGCCCGTCGTGAGAGAAGATGCCAGCTGTCTCGCGGAGGATGCTCACGACCTCCTCGTGCTTCTGTCTGATCCGATCCCCCGTGTTCTTCCTGTGCGTCACCTGATCTCGAAGGAAGCCATCCTTCTCGTGCAGCGTCTTGACAGGAGTTTCGTGTTTCAGGAGCAACTGGTCCGAGAGGGATCTGCACAGCTGCCCCACCCTCCCTGAGTTGCTCTTGTACAGCTTCACGGCGAGTTTCACCTCTTTGGCGTGCTGGCGACACTGGGTGATGTACGACTCAGACACGCCCTTGCTCATCCAGGTGAGCTTGGAGAGACCTGCGTACACCTTCTTGTCCAGGTAGCGGATGCGCTCTTTGAACAGCTTCCTCTCCTCCCCAGTGAGCACCGTCACTATCTTGTTGTAGTCCCTCACCACTAGGAGCACATGCTCCCTCAGCACCCTCAGCTCCTCTCGCTTGGAGTAGACCTCGATGGAGTAGTGCGGAATCTCGAACCTCAGTCGCTCCCAGTAGTGAATCTCTGAGAGCAGTTTCAGCAGCTGTTTAGGGAACTTTAGGTCCAGAAGTTGGTTGTCAGGACCGCCCCTGCACATGAGGTAGGTGTCCAGTAGCTTGCTCACCTCTCTGTCGATAGAGGAAGCCCAGTCATCGAACATCTTGTTAACAAAGATACCGAGACTATTCGCGAGTCTGTCATACTGCAGTTTAGCCTCCTCTCCCTGCCCCGCATGGTGGAGGTAGTACGCACGCTCCAGGGTACGCATCGGTTTGTCGATGCGCAGCTTCAGTTTGCGCGCCCAGGTCGCTAAGCCCGCGTAGTGCGGCATCGAGGGGCCTAGATGGGGAGCGCGGGCGCTGTACTCTGCCTTGACCTTGTTCATCTCCGCCATGAACTGCTGGTACACCTCCACTGTCTTCTGATTCAGGGTGCGCCGCACGGACTCGCGGCTACTCAGGTGGTGGAATGCGTCCAAGAGACTAACACCCTCCTCCACCTGTGTCACCGTCTCAAACGCGGTATTCAGAGCGTTCTGTATCATCACTTCCATCTCCTTGATGCCGCTACGGAAGGAGTTGGCTCGATCGTTCCAAACGGTGCTCTTGATGTCCAGGATGTACGGCTTGATCTCCCTCAGCTCGCGCATGTACTTCTCAAAGGTGGCCTCGATCTCCTGCAGACTGCGCATCAGCTCGTTGCCACGGGAACCAGGGATGCAGGGGAGGGGAAGTTTGCTCCCGTCCCACCATCGCCCGAAGTGCACCTGTCCCTCGCATACGTCCAGGAGGTCCTTGCAGCGCTGAATGAATGCGTCGATCTGAGTAAAGATGCTAGGCTCGTCCAGCACCCACGGGTGTGCCGGGTTTTTGTGGCTGTGCAGCTTGGCCGTCTCCATGTAGAGCTGGTGCCACTGCTCGCAGCAGCTAATGCTCTCGCGAAGAGAGGCCTGGCTCTTCTTGATGTTTCCACTGAACAGGTCTTCAAGAGAGATGTCCTGGCAGCAGCGACCGATCACTTCGTTGCTCACTTTCTTCAGGAGGCCCGTCAGCCGCTCGGGGGTTGTGTAGTGCTGGGAGTGCAGCCAGATCACGCGGGTGATCGTCAGGATCTCCGGGAGCAGAGAGGGGATTTCGGTGGGTTGGGAGGAGCTCAGTTTCTCGCACGGCTCTGTCAGGAGAGAGAGGAACTGCACGTTACTCTCTGCAGTGCTGGATCCCTCCTGGATCATGCGGCTGATCTTCAGGAAGGGGGAGAGATAGGAAGAGTTCGTCTTTTCCAGGATCTCGGATATGCGAGCGACCTTCGGATTGCGGAGCTGAGAGCTGATGCCGGACAGATTCTCACAGCGGTCTCTCCAGAACTGGATTTCCTCCAGCGGACCGTCGCTGTCTGAGGTCTCCATAGAGTCCTGAGTGCCGAGTACCTCCTTGATCTGGCGCGTCCAGTGAATCATCGCAGTCTCCAGCCTCTGCACCAGCTCCCTTGACTGAGAGTCCTTGTCGCTAGCCATCAGGGGACCCTCGTCCGGGATGTAGAGCACGGTTTGGCCCCCTCTCGCCTGCTGGCTGTCAGTCAGCCCGGCGAGGAAGCGGTGCAGGTGGGAAGAGAATTCGTTCTTGACATTTCCTGGCCAGTACCCTGCTTTGAAGAAAATGGGTGCGTACACGCTACGCATCTGTTTGAGGAGACTGGAGAGGTGACTCTCCTGTAACCGTCCCCTCTGTAGCTCCCCCTGTCCCCCCTCCTCCAGCTTGAGGAGGAAGAACATGTACTTAGGGAGGGGCGCGGCCATGGGAGAGGACTGTGATACCTTCAGGTCCCCGCTTAGCTCGTCACGGTAGATGAGGAGCACGGGGGAGGACTTAGTGTCCATGAGGTAGTTCTCCATCTCCCTAACATGTTCCTCACTCCAGGCTAGTTCTATCGGCTCTTCTCTCCGGATCTCGTCTTTTATACCTTCCAAGATATCCCGAGACAACTCCCGCGCCTGAGTGAGGCATGCGGGAGCTTCAAATCTGTCTGAGAGGGAGGGCGGAGGAGATGGATCCACGGGTGTGATAGGTTCTGTTTCATCTATATTCGGATTGCTGTCCAAGTATACTGTTGAATTCTCCTCAGATGCCATTTGGCATACTAAGTCAAGGTTATTCTGATAAGAAGCAAAAAATCAAACAAATAAACACAACTTTATGGTACATGTATCGCATCATCGAGAATTGAAGACTTTTCCGGAAATTCATCATGCACCTTAGTGCAGCAGCGTAACCAAGGGGAGGGGGAGGGGGGCAAGAGGGTTTTCTAATGCGTCCCGTCGAGTATTAGGCATATACGGCATTATCAACTTGTCTTAATAACCATCTTATATAATAATTACAGTCAGTGTGACAACTACGTAGTATGTTAGGCTGCACATGATTAGATTTACATGGAAATAAATAATTGAGTTGAAACTCTCAAAGTTAAGTAATTTTAAGAGTTTCTCATACTTTAATAACTGCATGATTTTCAAAAAATATTACCTATTTTGTGGTTAGTAAAATACATTTATTTTAGTAATCGACGCACGCCGATACTCCTAATAAACCCTAATAAAGATTATTCCAATTTTGTTGCGCCAAGTAGGAATAGTTGGCGCTGAATATTTGATAACATCAAATTATACCTTTTCTCCACCAAGTAGGAATATTCCTACTTGGCGTAGATACGACACCTCCGAAATACGACAAACTCCGAAATGCGACACTAAAAAGAACTCCAGGTTGGGATTTTCAATACAAAATTACCTTCGAGATGCGACACCCCTGGCAAACTAACTAAACTGAATAGTTACAAGGAAGCAATAATGGCTTTGGAAAATTCAATCGTTTCTTTAAAGACGAGTTCATGAAAAGAGGCCGCATCTATTCCTCTACAATTGATGCATGTGTAGAGTTTAGGATTTCTGAATCCACTCAGTCAGCAATATCAGACTCTTATATGAAGTAATGTGTCTAAATGGAGTGTTTCGTATATATTTTATGTTTTTAAGAGGGGAACTTCAGAGATGCGACAACCTCAGAGATCGGATACAAGCGTCTACTCCCAATGTGTCGCATCTCGGACGTTTACCTGTAAACATATTTTCACACCTTTTAATGCATAATTCCACATCCTGGTATTTTAATGAAACTGCACTATCAGTCTGTCGATAGATAATTTTAGTTCGCCATCTACAGCCGACTCCGCTTTTGATTGGAACACATCACTAATTCATAGTCAAAGTAAGAAATACTGGCATGGTGATCGAAGTTTGCCCCAAGCACATAAAATCAAAGATTTAGATTGATCAACAGCAATTTAGATACAGTTCAAATAATAGTCCCCTTATAAATGTATATATATAATTAGTAATTGTTAATGTCGTATTCATTAGAGTCTCCTGAATTCTCTAGTAGTTCTTCCTTTTTCTTTTGTTTGCGGTCATAAATGTCAACGGATATTTTTATACCAGGATAGAAGAGGAGAGGAAGCATCAATAGTAATGTAATAATGGGAATCATCTCTGACAAGTTTCTGTTCCTGATATAGCAATTGTATTGCCTACTCCATACAATCCTTGTGTAGTTCATAGCTTCGAAAATATCAGTGCAGATTTTATCGTTGAACTGGAAGGTTGTGAGAAACATTTCGTCCAGTAAGGAATAAACGCGAGAACAATTAGAACAGATTGCAGGATTTCCTTTTGTTGCGTTAGTCTGGTTGACAGGTAGATACATGGCAAAACAATTTATTGTTATATTGAAAAGTTCAAAAAAATCTTTTGTTTTGTTAGACAAGTGCCATCTCCCATTCACCACATCTGGATTATCATAACAGTAATTACAATCTGCCATTTGCCAGACGTACTGTGCATGTTGGTACTCACGCTCTATCATATGCAAACTGTCGGAGGATAGAAGGAGTTTAGAACACACTGGCTCTGTCTTGTCATCCTTTATGTCACTATATGCCCTCTCTACTTCTGTCAGCTTGTACTGGCAGGTTTGACATAACTTCGCCGGTTTTGAATAATAAGTCATGCATTTCAAATACGTTGAAACGGTTGAACTGAAATTACCCAATAGAGCTCTACAGTGGTTGGTCAGTTCTGAGAAGTAGGGCACGGTGGCATCAGGGACGAGCCTCAATCTATTATGGTGACTCATCTTTCGACTTGGCAGAAGAGAGTTGGGCCCTAAGGTCAAGTTGTGGTGTGCATTAAACGGGATTACTAGCACTTCGCTTGCAACACACACGATGATCCCTGAAATGATAACAGATCGCAGTAGAAACAGATTCTTCATGTTCATTGGGAAACAGTATGTGGATGAAATAGACAGTAGAGTATTTATACTGATGGCAGCGGCCCTTTCTTTTACAGGTTTCATAGGAAACAAAGCTTAGACGGAATCTCAATCATTGAAAAGGAAGTCACATGACTTGTATTGTTCCTTTGACTGAATCCATAACAGAGGTGAAGTAATCATTTCTCAAGTTTATATAAGTTACTCTCAATATTGTGATAAAGAGATCAATTCCGGTAATTACTGACCTTTAGTATTTATTTTAATGACAAATATATTCATGTTTCGAGACAGGGACGTCAGGTTGACCTTAAAAGCAGGGGGGGGCGCGGTCCATTGCTAAAATAAAATCAGTTAAACAAATATACTTTTGTCAGTCCAAGTATTCTTAATACATCAACAAATATCAACAAATATAATTTTGTCAGTCCATTCAACAATGCGTAATTCATCAACAAATATTATTTTGTCAATTCATTCAACAATGCGTAATTCATCAACAAATATAATTTTGTCAATTCATTCAAGAATGCGTAATTGATCAATTAAGGCTTAATATATACCGGAATGTGCTTTTAATATAAATACAAATATACAAAGTACGTAAATTCAAGACAAATACATACCCGACTTCTACTCGTAAATGTCTAATTCTGAACAGTCCGCGAAAAAACTTAAGCTTGCACAGCCGCTTTTAAATGGGGACGCTGCATTTGTTCGAATTTAGAAAATTAAAATTTGGATTTTGAGCTTTCTTATTTGCATTTATTATATTTCGTCTCCAAAATAGTAAGGTTTAGAAAAAAGTACGACCATCGCATCGGTGTTTACTGTATCAGTTATACCACCTAAATATTCTAATTAGAAATTAGAATATGTCAAATCCCTTAGTTACTTAAAATGTTCGCTAATTTGATGCAAGTTGCATGCATGCATGCATATTTCAATTCAATCATGAAGTAAATAAAAATTAACTCCAGTAAATAAGTGGTAGTAATTGTGTAAACAAAAATTAAAATGATTAGTTCCACTCAGTCATAGCTGATAAGTGAGTTTGGTCCTGCACTGTGTATTGCTGATATATGTTCTTCAGCATGGAGACCTCAAGCTGGAGTGCGTGAATTGTCTTGTTCAAATTCATATTGTCTACTGTCAAATTATGGACGCGAATTTCGGTCAACATTGCACGTTGCTTGGCTTTTAGGCGAGACTTCCTCACGGCTTCATTTTTCTTCTCACGCTTTGACTTCTGTTCATGTTCAGAGTTAGATTTTAGTTCGGCTGCAGACAGTCCATCGTACTTCGGTTGTAACTCGTATGTGGGATAAAGGTCCGAGTCGGAATAGGATCCTGTCGCAAGGTAAGACGATCCAGAAGCGTTCGTACTAGATGATGTGGAGGGAGAATTTTCGGTAGAAGAAGGTGAAATGGAGGAACTAGAATCAGAATTCTGGCTCGAGTAGGGACTACTATTTTCGAAACAGTCATTGTTAGATGAGTATGAAAACATATTTCAAGAGTAGATTGTTGATTGGGTTTTTGAATGTTTAGAACTGACTAGAGCACGAAAAAGTTCATTTTATACTTTATTTCGCGATTGTGAAATCGTGATACATTACGCATATAAATTGCGTATAAGAAGCTATGGCATGTCGCAAAAGAACAAGAATCATTCAATCTAATCGATCTGAAATTTGAGGAAATAATCGTATTAAGTAAATATTCATAAATCATAATCGTGAGTGAGAATTTGACAATGAAGGTGAAAAAATAGATATGATTCAATAAAAAATTGCGAAATATAATGAATATTTTGTCTCATTTAAATATTTTTCAATCAAAATGAAAAAAGAGAAAACAAGATTTTTAATTATTAACTCAAAAGTACACTCGAACCTCTCTTATCCGGACCTCCGATATCCGGGCACCTCTCTCAACCGGGCAGCCCTTTCGACATTTAGTCAATATGCATTGTCCTATTTTCAAGTCAATTATTAACCACAATTCCAGCAATCATTATCATGTAATATTATTTTTTGACATTAATATGTAATAAGTAAAACTGTGGGTTTTGCGTACTCGTATATTGTCTTGGTACGTAAATATTATAGAAAAACCTCATGTGCATAGACATGTTTTCGAATTATCCGGGCAAATTCTGTTATCCGGGCACCCTCCGGTCCGGCACTGCCCGGATAAGAGAGGTTCGAGTGTATTAATATAATGAGTAAAAACTAAATCAAAACTAGTTAGTTTTAACCAAAACAGAAAAATATTTTAAAAAGGTACCGTATTTCCCTGAATAAGCGCCGGGTCTAAAGGGTGAGCGAAATAAATAAGCGCCGGGGCTCGAATAAGCGTCGGACGCCGGGGCATTTTAGTTCTCTGAACATCATATCAAACTAGTATTCTCAGTAGTGGCATAGATACAAGTGTTTTTTGAAACATTACATTATCCTTTTTTAATAGAACTAACATTCTCAGTTGTGGCAAAAATAAAAGTGCCAGTCAATGTAGTAAACAAAGAAAAGAGCGCCGGGTCAAAATAGCGAATGAAAAAAATAAGCGCCGGTTTGAATAAGCGCCGGGTCTAAAGGGTGCACGAAATAAATTAACGCCCGGGCGCTTATTCGAAGCAATACGGTATAATCAGAATTTGAAATATTTGTCCTTAAATATTTTCTAATACTTTATTTATCTAGAGAAAACGCTAGATAAAGAAAGTATTAGAAATTATCATGGAATTTCCAGAGATCAGTGATAATGTAATCGAGTACCAAAGGTTGACAAAAACCGTTAACCTATCCCAATTATTTTAGAGATGCCCATTATATGATTTGTACAAGTACATGTTTATTACCAGATTATTCGAATTCTTTCAAATTCAAAGGGAAACATGTACTGTTATGCAATAATAAATATCTAACTTTTCTCATGGTCATTAAGAAATAACCTGATCTAACGAAGCAAAATGCTTCAAAATAGGAGAAAATTATACTAAAATTATAGTTCTTCAAATCAAGTTAACATTCCTTGAATTCTAGTCAATCATAATTCAGTTAGATCATTCTCAGTTCAAATGTTTTCATATCAAAACTTAATCGTTTCCAGAACATAATTTTTAAATATGCAACTTTTGTGCTCTCATTTAATCATGGATTGATTGTAGAATAAAAGAGAGAAGAGATTTGTTTAGATTACGAAGTATGAGGAGCTCATGTTCCAATAGTATTAGGTAATGCACAATGATTGCTTTTACCTAACTACGCAGAAAATAATATCACTGGATTACATCATTGTAATGTAGTTTTAGATTATCAGTCTGTGGGCAAGGCTGCCCATGGTGACTGTAGACTGAAGTATGCTCAATTCTCTTATATTAATTTTTGATACCAGTGAAGCTCAAGAGAATATATATATATATCACTTCATTACCTTATTCATTACCTTGTTCATTTATACAGGTACTATAAATTTGACCAAGATCAACCCTGTAAAACCATTAAAAATATTTTTACATGCAGATTTCTAGAGACTCGGACAAAAACCTGCAAAAACCTCGGATTTTTGAGCTTCATGGGCTATAGGTAAAATATGGTTCGTCTAAACTTCCTAATATTTGTCAGTTTTATAGCGCATATGCTACTAATCAATTTCCCATAACCATTAATATCAGTGAATGAAGTACTTTTCAAAATTAATATAACGATATGTACGAAAATACAGTTTTGAGATAATTGATAAAATACATTTTGCATGAATATCCGAGTAATCTAATATTTTCGGCTTCAGAAATGTCACAAACAGTGAAAGCATTTAATCATTCTCATACAATTTTAATAACAAATTAGAATCTCCCACAGTTGAATACCTCACACACTAGCTATTGAGCCTTAAATC
This sequence comes from Aphrocallistes beatrix, assembly GCA_963281255.1. Lineage (NCBI taxonomy): Eukaryota > Metazoa > Porifera > Hexactinellida > Sceptrulophora > Aphrocallistidae > Aphrocallistes > Aphrocallistes beatrix. Next base: position 1,303,780 of record OY725488.1, read on the forward strand.
GGGTTTTTAGTATCTCTTAGAGTTCTAATACAATTTATTTCATGAAAAGATATAATTTAGTGATCATTTTCAGGGCTTTCCACAACTCTAATGACTCAAGTCATTGAGTCATCAGACTCATTAATGAATACAATGACTCGGTGACTCGATGACTCCCGCGAGTCATGACTCGGTGATACGCAAGTCATGACTCGTTGACTAACGAGTCATGATTTAATGACTCGCGAGTCATGACTCGATGACTCGAGAGTCACCGAGTCATCCACTCGTTGGAAATTTTGATGACTCGAGTCATCGGGTCTGACTCGATGACTCGTGAAAACCCCAGATCATTTTATAGGAGTGATTACTAGTGACATGCACAAGGTGGCATAGGTTGGAGATGCTTAACTTTGCTGATGGGTGATCGAATTAAAAACCTCTAAGATGAGTAATTCATAACGCATAGAAAATAAATTCGAGACTAAATAAAGATTTATACATTATACGGATCACCTATTAAGGGGTGAAGATATTAATATATACGTACCTTAAAAAACATGATCGATTAAATTCGTGAAAATAGACTACACAACTCGCCATTAATGGATCCTGTCACGAAATATTTGGTCCGGCCGGTCCAAATAAATCAGAAATATTCGGTCCATCTGGACCGAATATTTCAGGGGACCAAATATACTCGTATCAGCTATTTTTGGTCCGGCCGGATCAAATATTTCAGACGATTTTGGTCCGGGGTATTTTTTAGTCCGGCCTTTATATTTGGTCCTACGATTCAATATTTCTGTTTCATTTAACCTAAAAAGTTAATCTCTGACGCTAATTTCAGTGAGAAGGTTGTTCATTTATTTAGTTTGTTTCTCTCAAATGATGAGACTTTAACGCAAATTCCATTGTTGTGTCCGGTGTCTCTTGAAACACTTCACAATGTTATTTCAAATTGTACTGTCACGAAATATTTGGTCCGTGTTACTTTTGGTCCGGCCGGACCAAAAGTAACACGGATCAAATATTTCGTGACAATCCTGCAGACCAAATTTGAATCGGATTGTTAGGTTTTGTAGGATGCCGCGTATATAATTGAGAACAATTCCCAACAGGAGTTCAACTAATAAGACATATTATTAAACAAGGTTGCTCGATTAAGAAAAGTGTCCATACGTAACGGAATAGTTTTAGCAGTATTAGTGAGAGCATTTCTTTCTTAAACACTTCAGATCTCGACTCAATTCAGAACAAGATAAATAAAATAAAGTTTATACTCCTATATAGTTATAAATAATTTTAAGAGCCCAGATGCGAAAGAGATAATCTCACTCCCACCAAGTTTGGATTCTCCATACATCCTATCCACAAACGAGATTGGAACCTCGCCTATGAGGTATCCCTTGGCGTTAGCTTGTACAATCATCTCCATCTGAAACACGTAGCCTTTCGAAGTGCATACAGACATTAATTCCTGGAGGATTGATTTCTTATAGAGTCTAAAGGAACCGGTCACATCTGAAACACCAGGCTGGAGTAGTGCCTGAGTGAGGATGTTGGCACCACTGCTGATCAACTTACGCTTCACATCCCACCCATTCACACCTCCACCCCCTAAATACCTGGTCCCAGTTACGATCGCGTAATCCTTTTCTCGCTGCTTCTCAATGAATCTTGGAATAAACTTGGGATGATGGGAGAGATCCGCATCCATTATAATAATAAAGTTTCCAGTTGCAAACTTCATGCCGTGTACATAGGCCGTCCCCAGACCTAATTTCCCGGGACGAGGACGGAGTTGTATCAGCTCATTCCCGTATATCTTCTGCAGCTGTTCTGCCACCTGCTGAGTACCATCTGGACTGTTGTCATCAATTATGATTACCTCATACTCACAGTCTGCTGGCATATTCTCTGTGATTAACCACACGATTAGAGGGAGGTTCTCTTTCTCATTATAAGTGGGGAGTAGGATGCTGTATTTGTTTGCAGAAGTAATGGTTGACATGATGATGTACAATTTCGGACAATAAAACTAGCATATTTATGTTTATAATAGTATATTAATGAGCATTCGCAACATGTTTGTAAAAGTAGTTATTTAATAAATATAACATGATTGCCGTAAGACAGTGTTCCTCCACTTTTTGAATCTCGAGGCCAATTTTCTGTAACCCAAAGCTGTCCCGCTACAATAAAAAATACCAAAATTTGGGCATGCCTAATTTCCGGGACGGGACGAGTCAAGATGCCTAATCTCCGGGACGGGACAGAAAAGGTACCTAATTTCCGGGACGGGACGGGTTAAGATGCCTAATTTCCGGGACGGGACGGGTTAAGATGCCTAATTTCCGGGACGGGACGGGTTAAGATACCTAATTTCCGGGACGGGATGCCGTCCCGTCCAGGAAATTAGGTATCTAGATTTTCCGGGACGGTCCCGTTCCGGAAATTAGGCATGCCCCAAAATTTCCATTTATTTATAACTGATTTTGGTGGCTTTAGAACATAATTGCTGGATGTAGGCACACGTATTACGTAGATCTTAAAACACCGGATAATAGTAAAGTACAAATCCTTACTATTAAAACTCAATTAATGTGTGTATATATCTATATATACAGGGTATAACAAAAGTCTTGGCCGGTTGTGAATCTAATTAGTATTCATTCTTTACGAGTACCTCCTATAATAGTATCTAGAGTACTACAACACCACAATTGGTTACTATATAGATATGCAATTCAAATTATAGACTGATTTTAACTAGATCACACCTCTTTGGTACTTTTAGGTTTATTTTTCTTAACATAACTTTTTCCTGATAAGATTAATGTCGGCGATCTTGGAATTGAGGTCCGTTGTAAAGCAATTAGGATGGTAGAGGGAGGCCTAACACGCAAAGGAACTGCTAAAAGGCTTCAGCAAGGTTTACTCGAATTTGTAACAAAGGATTTTGGCCGAGATCTCTGGGGAATTTTGTATGAACGATTGGATGAAATGAGGATCGGAGATATAATTTCTAACCGTAAAAGGTATGGACGGAGGTCCAGCCTACCCTACATGAAAACATGGTTGCTAATATTTCCCTAATAGGGTAAAATTAGTTGTAGAAAATAGTGGATATTTTGTTACTTCGAGACAATACAAACAAAAACATTATTGTTATATTTTATAATACAACCGGCCAAGACTTTTGTTACACCCTGTATATATATATATATATATCTGTAACGAATTGATTGAAGAAACTGCCGGGAGCAGAAAGCTGATTTTTGGCATGTGGGAGTCTTTTAGCTATGGCTCCAGCAAGTTCTGAGCTCAGACGAAAATGTCGACTCATCAAGGAATTATGACGTAATTGTCACCTTTTTTACAATTAAAAATTTTCGAGTTTTTCGACCATAACTTAGCTATTTTAGGTGATAGAAGGCTGAAATTTTAATAGAATGTGTATATTAATATACCACACATATGATACAGCTATCAAAAAATGATGACTCATCACTCTGTTATGACGTCATGATTACACATCAAAAATTTTAAAAATTGACAAATTTGGTGATTTTTCGTGCGATATCGATTATAACAGTGCGACAGACGTATTTAGAGATGTTATCTCCCTTATAATTAATCAATGTGACCCCAGGTGCCCAAAGGGCGCCTCCAGAGGACACAAAGTGTCTGCCAGCAGCGCAAGCAAGCGACGCTTGTTACATATAATACCAATATAGCATATACCCTGAGGTTAACTAATATACTTGCCTACTTTGAATCAAACAAGACATTTAATTCAATGTGGGAAATCTAGGCGTGAACAGATGAGATTACTTATCATATTCTGGGTTAAAATTATGACTGCAGCCTTCACTAGTCGGACCTGTGAGCGCTTTGATCAGGGCCGTGGGAGAAATTTTGGGCCCATGGTTAGTTTAAAAGACGTGGGTTCCTCTAATTTTTATTATATTTAGCAGAAAATCTAAATAATTGTATATGTTCGTTATAATTTGAGACTTTATCTGTACAATTAAAGGTACCATAATTCATGGAATAATTAAGTTAACTTTTGATTTTTGGGCCAAAGCACCGAACTTCATTAACAGTGGAGTACAAATATATGCGAGGGAGCGAAATTTTTTAGTTGCAGTCTACTCTTTTATCGCATTTATTTGTATTTGTATTGTTTTTGAATTTGAATTTGAATTGAATAAACTAGGCGAATTTGTATTTGCATTTTTATTTGGTTCTTGAGTTGTGCATTTGTATTGCATTTGACCAAGAAATATGTATTTGAACCCAACCCTGAGCAAGGCCCCAACCACTTCACGCGCCTTGTTTGATAGTCTATTTCTGTAAAAAAAAAACTGTGATGATATTATTGTACTACAAAGGCATAATTACAGTCGACTCTCGTTAATACGAACACGGATAAGGAGTACAATCGGATAAGAAGTACAAGTTTTGATTCCCCAACCTAATCTATGGCAAAATATATACAAACGAACTCCGGTTAACACGAACACGGATAAGACGAAATATCGGATAATAAGTACGATTTGTGGGTCCCCTTCAGTGCGTTTTCAATACTAAATACATCGGTTAATACGAACACGGATAATACGAACAGGTGTGTGCCTACGAGCACTTTGAATATGGTACGTAGATAGATACTAAACAGATATTTCTCAATGAAAATACAGTCGAATCTCGTTAATACAACATGGATAATGAGTTCTCTATTTGACAAGTACAATTTCATACTCTCACGTAGTTATCACTATGTATATTAAGTATTTTGGACAAATGTGGCTATGTACGTACTTCGGTTAATACGTACTCCGGATAAGGAGTACAAATCTCCACGGTCCCTTGGTGTACGTGTTAACGAGAGTCGACTGTATTTGTTTTCGTACCAAAGACGAATGAACCAACTCAAAGCACACATACTAAACCAACTGATATTTAGTTAATTTTACTAAGAAAATGTAGATATTAAAATCAGGTCGAATTCGAAGTATCAATTTTTTTCTTAAACTACAAAAATATACATGTGCGGATAAGTCCAGTGATAACTAATAAATCAAGTTATTCAAATTTTCGCAAATAATTGATCAAGACAATACTCAAACTAAACCTCTATTCTACTCTATGCGATCTTCTGTTTTGCTTGATCAGCCAGAATGCGAGATATTATCAATCTCTGGATCTGGGAAGTTCCCTCATAGATCTGATATATCTTAGCATCACGCATCAACTTCTCAACAGGGTATTCTGAATTAAAACCGTTACCGCCGAATACCTGAACAGCATCGGCCGCTGACTTGTTCGCAACATCTGAAGCGATAGCCTTAGCAATAGAAGCAAAGTACGTGTTCTTCCTGCCTTGATCTATCTCCCAGGCTGCCCTGTATGTCACCAGGCGAGACGTCTCTAACCCTAAAAGCGTCGCATAGAAAGATACCGTAACAGACCCCTCCACTCCTTAGTGAAACGGGTTTAAAATTTACATTTCAAGTTATTTGAATATAAGGCCATAGGCGTAACTCCAGGGGTGGCAGGGGTAGCGTGCCACCCCAGACCTAAATGTTATGTTGACTTGGGGTGGCATGCCACATTAGTTTGATATGTTTAGAAATCTCGTCACCCCAGCTAACCATGAAAAAATCAAAATAGTTACGTCTATGTGCAAGGCAGATAATTTTTAGACGATTTTGCATAAAATTTGGTTCAAAGTTATCAAAGGAAATGTTGAACAATTATTAACTGTCAAAATGTAGTAAGTAGTATGATTATATAAATCACTCACCTATCGCCATATCTGCTAACATGAAAGCTACAGCCTGATGTCCTATGATCGGTACTCCCATAGTCTTCCTCTCCATAGAATAGCTAGTCGCCTCATCCAGAGCACGGGCTGTCAACCCGACAGCCCCGGATGCAACAGCTGGTCTCGTGCGGTCAAAAGCGCCCATTGCTATCATAAAGCCTTTACCAGCCTCGCCTATAATGCGATCATAATGATAGAATTACCTCAGTGTAAATGAGAAATTTAATGTTACTTATTGAGAACCTGCTTTGAGTAAAGATTACCGAAATATGGGATGAAAACTCTGGGTTAGAGTTCCAACCTTCAGAACGGCAACTCCAAAATTTCAATTCATTATCTACTCATGAATTCGGCATAAATGTTTTATAGAGAAGTGACAGAGACTATACAAATATCTAAAATTCGCCTTGTTTTGTATAGAAAAATCCGTTTGTCAGGCCAAGTAGTGCACAATATTTCACAATAATTTGATGCTAATACAATTAAGTGGAGAAAACTATTAAGAAAACAAACCTAATACATTCTCGTCGGGCACAACCACATTCTCGAAAGTTATCCCCCTGGTGTCAGAGCACCTCTGCCCCATGTTCCACTCCTTGCGGCCTACAATCACGCCGGGAGAGTCTGCGTCTATGATGAAACCTGTGAAAGCTTTCGAAGTCTTCTTTTCATTCGGGTCAGTGCGGGCCAGCAGGAAATACCAGTTGGCTTTTCCTCCATTTGTGATCCACATCTTAGAGCCGTTGACCACCCACTGGTCTCCTTTCTTCTCGGCCCGCGTCTTGATCCCGGCTACATCCGACCCTGCCCCGGGTTCCGTCACGCAGTAGGCCGCTATCAGCGGCTCTTCTGTCATCCTCCCGAGGTACTTCTTCTTCTGGGCCTCATTGCCGGCGATTATTACCGGCATCTCTGCCAATCCGTTAGCGAGGATAGCAGTCGAAATGCCTAAAGGATTTCATTTACATTAGAATGCACTGATCAACCTTGGTACTACATGCAATCGCATAGATTTCCACTCTAGCATTGCCTCAGTGATAGCATACGATTATAAAGAACGGGAATAAAGAATGGTAGGTGACAAACCTGTACAACCGTACGAGAGCGCCTCCCCCACGATAACTGAGTCTAAATTCTTCAAGCCAGGACCCCCGTACGATTCGGGAATGTCTGTGTTCACAAGTCCCAGTTCCCATGCCTTCTTAATAATCTCAATTGGGTACTCCCCTGTGCGATCGTGCTCGGCTGCGTTCGGGATAATGTGGTCACGTGTAAAATTCCGAGCTAGGTCTTGATAGGAGCGCTGATCCTCACTTAACTCGAATTCGAAAGAATGGCGCACAGGAGATGTTTGGATGGACCGTATTGCAGGAGCAGCAACAGGGAGCGTGCGTAGGAATTTAGCAGTGTTTCGTATCACAGAGAGAGACCTCATCATTACTAGTTGGGTTACGTATAGCAGACTTAACTATACCTCTTAACCCTTAATGTTTGTTTGAAGAGTGCAGATTAACGTACAACTATCCGACTAACTAACGTGTTATTTTTATATAATTTGAGTGCAAAATCCACACAGTGTAACTTAGATATTTCAAACGCACATCTACAAGTGCAACTTGATCCATTCTTATTCACAAATTCTAAGCATTTGTAATCTCCACAAATTAAAGAATATAAGTTTTCAATAAAATTTCAGGTTGCTCACCATTGCAGCCTCTGAAGGGTAACTAGTTAATTAGATTTTCCCCTTCTGGCTATTACCCATTCAAAATGAGTGCTGATATATGATATCCCCTAATCCCCATATGAAGTCTAGCACCCCAAATCTTCTGACAAACTGACTAACTAGCCCATACTCATACCGTACAATAGATACTACTCATCCATTACTAAACTAGTGAGAATTGATACTAATCACTCTGCTATTGTGACTTCCACCTCGACCCCAGGCTCTATGTTGATGGAGGTGATCTGTTTCACGATCTCAGATGGGCTGTGAAGGTCGATCAATCTTTTATGAATTCGCATTTCGTAGCGATCCCAAGTCTTTGAACCCTCTCCACAAGGGGTCTTACGTGTCGTAATCCTGAGAAACTTTGTCGGCATACGGACAGGTCCTTTCACCTTCAAAGTCTTTTTCTTCGCTTCTGCTACCAAATTCTGACATACTTTCTCCAAGCTCTTCACATTACGACTGGTTAGCGTGATCCTGATTTTGTGATTCGCTGCCTCCTCAGGTAGGTTTTTCCCTTCTTTGTAATCCTTCATAGCCATTTGGGATGTTTCAATATCAGCAAAAAATAACTATACAATTCTGTCACAAAATATATTTGTAAATAGAAAATGCAGTGATTGGAATAAATTGCCAAACGTCCAGCAATTTCACAAAATTTTCCATTATGTTTACCTTCTTAATTCACGACTTTTCTTTTGTATCCTATCAATTTCAACAATGCTATCCACTGTCCAGCCATTACCATAGCTGGAAGTGTTGAATTTAGCTGGACAGACTCAGGTAAGCGATTAAGTTACCAATTTACTTGGCCAAAACCAACGGAATTAGCCAGTTTACCTTTGATCGGTGGATCTAGTTTTTGGAGATACACAACCGGAGTTATTAAAACCCTTGGAAGCATTTGGGATTTTTCTATTTAATTAAGTAGCAACCCCAAACTTCTATGGCTTCCCCATTGAAAATGGCTTAAACCGGAAATGACGCAACATTCCTGTGGCAGGTAAGGCATAAATAGTGTGCTATTTCCTCTACTTGTAGTAGTATTATGCTTTGTAGAAATAGATTTGTACCTGAAATGTATTAGTTTTGAGAAATCCACGATTTTCCTTTTATATAACTAAGTACACGTTTTTCACACCTTACCAGCAGAAGTATTGCTTATATTTTAAATGGGACTGCTTACTCAAAACAATTTTGTCTGATATCTGCCGTTCTTATTCTAATCTAACGCATCCAAAGAGGAGGAATGGCTATACTAATATGTGATAAATCCATCCTGATATTGATATACTGTGCTTTGTGCATGTAATACGTATAAAAGGAGTACATAATACTCCGTTAAATAATAACTGTTAGAGTAGGTATATCGTAGATACAATTATAGTTGCTTAGTGTTTCTTTCCAAGTACAAGAGAAATGGCTAGCACTCTTACTGGTACTGAGGAATGGGTTATCAATTTCGCAAAGATGTATGAGGGTATACGAGAAAGGTTCTCGAAAGCACATCAGAAGCTTGAAGTGCTAGAAGCACAGCTGACTTCAGAACTGAAGGAGCTAGAGAAGAGGCACAAGGAGAGCGAGAATATCTATGAGGGTGAAAAACAACAACTCTCTAATTCCAAAGAACACCTGTTAGCAAATATCAAAGGAAACGACAGCCATCTAATACTACAGCAGGCTATAGCGCCACTGGAGGCCCGTATCAGGGAGCTGGAGAATGAGCACCACATGAGAGTTCGAAAACTGGAGAGTATGCAGTTAGAGTGGGATGGAAATTGGGAGGAAGCATTAAGCGTAGCTGGATTTATTGTTGAAAAAACAGAAGTCCCGAATTATAAAGAGAAAGACCTGCCAATAATGATAGCAGGTAAGCACAGTAAATACACTTCATCAACTGGAGAGTTCAGATTCCCACGCGCGATTGCGATTGATAAACAGACCAACAAAGTGTACATTTGTGATACGGGAAATCACCGCGTCCAGGTATACAGTGAGTCTCTGGAGTTCATGTTTACGTTCAGTGAGAAAATGAATGGACCTATTGGAATCTGTGTCGATCAAGAAATAGTATACATCACCCAATATTACGCTCACTCACTCAATGTGTACTCTATGCACGGAAACTTTATGAAAAAGGTTGGTAGTAATGGAACGGGTAAATCACAATTCACTAATCCGTGTGGAATCGCAATTTCACCCAAGGATAGAAAGCTATATATTTGCGACAATGATAACGATCGAATCCAATGTTTAAAGAACGACCTTACGATCGACTCAAGCATCCATGGTATTTACGGGCCACGTGATATCAAACTAACAGCTGATGAGATCATCGTACTCAACGGAATGAACCCTTGTTTGCATATCTACGACTACACATACCACCTGATTAGAGAGATGCTCCCTTGCGGCGAAGGAAACCAATTGAGCACTTCACACTATTTCACACTTGACAATGAAAGCAACATCTTGCTGACTGATTACAACTCACACTGCATCCTGATTTTTGATAGGAGAGGAGTTCTCCTGCACAAGTTGAGCAAGGAAGGGAACGGGAGAGGAGATGTAATTGAACCAACTGGGATAGCTATAGACAGTAAAGGGAGGATCATCGTGATTTCTGAAAACGCCGACAACTGTGTCCAACTATTTTAACACTGTAATGTAGCACGTGTGTACCTCTAGGTCTAGGGTACATCTCATTATTTTAACTAAAATGAATTCGCATATATACGTATGGGATTTGTATTTCTACACTTTGGAAACATTAACCAGACCAATTTATATAGTATGCACGGACAGTTGATTTAGAGTAGTATTTCACATCTATGAGCAGGCCTCTCAACTCTCACGATTTGGAACCACATCGTAATAATATATTCCCATATCTCACGATTTTTCACTTGTATTCACACTTTTTTTAGTTAAATTACAGGTTGAGAGGCCTGTATGAGTATCTGGATATAGATAAAACACATTCAAATTCATACAGCTATCCCTAGTCTACTTCCTCCTGGACCACTTGGATAGATAATTAATGAGAACTAGGGCGGTCCTAGCGGGGCACCACTGGTGGGACACAGGTGAGGCACACGTTTCTAGATAATATAGTTTCTTTATTGATAGTAGTTGTCTGTTTCACGGTGGATTTTGGATAGTATTCATCCTGTAACAAATAGGGGCGATGACTGTCACGATTTGGACGATTTGTCAGTATATTATTTTGTGTTGGAACTTGAGTGCGCCTCATCGCCGGTTGGACACACTCAGATTCTCCTGAGGCCTGTGCCCCACCTGGCCCCACCCTCACGTCGCCATTAATGAGACACACTATAGTCCTCAGAGAGAATCGAGGTGTGTACTGTACATTGGAGATCAGTTCTGTTTACAAAGATATAACAATTTATATATAGAAAAACACATTTAAGCAAGCATCACAACCAATATTCTAAAGCTTTACATTATCGCATTTTCGAGTTCGCAATACACATAAGAATATGACAAAGTCATTCCGTGCTATTAGTGTCTATCAGTTCGGAGATATTCTGATGACGTAGGAGTCACTGTGAGTGACGTACCTCACCCATCGCTGAGGCTGCGAGGCTCTGTGCGAATCAAAGACTTTGAGATTATTGATTTCCATTCCTGAAGCGAGATAAACTGGAACCTCAAAGTCTAAAGCCATCGGTCCGATTTCTTTTTTGGTTGACTTGCTCAATTCAGGGACGTTCATCTTAACTTTAATCACTTGTTCACCGCCGCTATCTAGCCGTTTGATATTCCACACAACCAGCTTTCTGGAAGTGTTATAATTCACAGATTGCAGCTGTCCTCCTAGTTCGAAAGAAACAGCTGTAGTTGAGTTAGGCACTGGAATCGTAGCGACAATGTTGACAGCATGGTATGCAGCTGGGAGGGTCGAATTTAGCCTGAGAGTTAGATAGATGTGCCTCGAGTCAATCTCTTCAAAAAGTGTGTATAGCTTGAAGATGCAGGCACTAGTCGCCTCAGCAGTAATTCTGTAGTTCATAGCTATGAACTCTCCGTCTGGCGGTTGAATCGTCAACTGTCTGCGATCTTCGAAGTTGTTGAGCAGCACACAGTCATGGAAGGAACAGTAGTCCAGGACGACTGAGCTATGAAGCGATCCAAACCGGTTACTCCGTCCCACCACTAAATCCTCATTTACTCCCATGTGGATTTCAGCTGTCCCGCTGAGGTAGCTCTTGATCTGGACAACCCCGTTGATCTCTGAGCGTATCAGCTCCCCAGTGCTTCCGATCAGAACGGTCAAGCGCTCCAGCACGTCGATGTACACCTCATTCTTCCGCTCCTTCGCCACGGGGCCGACTAACGCGAGCGGCTTTGTGGCGGCTACACTAGGTTGAATCCGCTTCTTAGGCTCGAAGTTGACTACTCTGTCCAGTGAGTCGAATATGGACTGCTCTGTCGGGATCTCGATTGCCTGGTTGTAGATGTAGGTCTTGAGGAGGTCAGTAGAAGTGCCTTGTATATAACCGAAATCTAGCACCTCGTCCAACAACTCATAGACAAGCACGAAATTGAGTCTGAGTGACTCTTCGTTCAGCACTCCGCAGTAGTCCTTTAGCAGCACAGTGAAGCGATTCATCATCTCAAACACGAGGGAAGGAGAAGTGTTAAATTTCGTTGTACATACAAAGTACAATCCATTCTTCTTCAGCCAAAGAAAGGAGTAGCCACCCGCGTCTATCACAGGGTAGAGGGACTCCCGGGATTCTTTAACTAAGTCGAAGAAAAGTTCTGGAATATTCCCTGGAATGTCGTCTCTGTACTGTTTAATCGCGATGACGTCACCACGAGGGGAGCATATGAACAGGTGGCTGATCATATGGTTATTCGTAATGGGTGAGATTTAGTCTCTAACTTAAAATACACATTGAATTGAAAATATATGAATGAAAATGAATTTCGCCAAAAGATAAAAAAAGTTCAAAAAGTAGTTATTATTACACCAAAACATCTCAGACTGACTGTTTTAAAGTTACAGGAACAATCAGTTCAACAAAACTTCCAAGTAAGAGGCGAATATGAGAGAGGTGTCCACAGCTGGAGCTATGGACTTTACGTAGTCGATTGCGGTCTGTATCGTGTAGCCTCGTGCGGAGACCAGCCATGAGATCAAGATGGAAGCAGACCTACTCCTCCCTTCAAATAGAACCAGGACTGAGCTAGAATGCGAGAGGAGGGCAGAATTGATGAATTCGTGACAACTCTTCCAGAGTTGTAAGACATTGTCTTCAGAGAATTGGTTCATATCAATATTAAGAATGTTGACTTTAGCAAGAGATTCAGCATCCGATTGAGACAGCAATTTTTTATACTTGTCAGTGCTAAGAATCAGGTGAGATATGCTCAAGTCTTTTAAACATCTTGAAAGGTTCATAGGCCTTGATCCCAAGTACACCCGATCCTCGATCTCATGGGGGAGGGGGTACAGGTCCATTAAACTGGGTATGTGGCACAAGAATGGATATTTTGTATGGAAGCTAGCATACCCTCCCTCTAACACCCACACAGCTGAGGTTTCACTCACAATTCGATCGATGAACCTTTCGAATCTGGACCGCTGCTCCCCTGAGTCTGCTTGAGAGGCTGTCTCTGGAATGTAGAGGGTGAGTTGGGTTTTCTTGAGTTTTAATCGTTGCAACTGTCCCACCATCCAACTGATGGCCTCACTGCACCCAGGAGATCCGTCTCCATACAGAACTACAGGAGAGAAGTTCTCTGGCGGGAGGATGCCGATATCTAGCTGAGTCCAAATGAAACTGGAGAGTAGCTTAGCCCGCTCCACTTCTGAACTGGGCAGTTGGTCATAAGGGAAACTAAAAGAAGAACATATGTTTCCTTTTTTGAAATCGGCTTCTGGTCGGAGGTCTAGAATCCAGTAGAACTCGAAGATTGGCAAGTTGAAAATATCGCGAGGAGAAGCCTTACTCTCCATCTAAAATAAACTCCTATAGTAAGGTTAATTAATATATCAAAGAAGAATTATCAAAATGCTGAATAAAGCACTGATTCACAAATACTACATATATGATTAAATCTTAACTTAAAACTTCTAATCTTCCTTTGCTGAGATTAAAGGCATTTGAAAAGATTTGACTCCACCCAATGGCCAAATTTTACAAAAAGCTCTTCCGGATAATAGGGCGTAAGGTATGGGGCCATATTCTCGACTGTCCCTGGATTGATCCGCATTGTCTCCCTCAAGCCATACGTGACCCTTTGGTACGATAACACGCTTTACTTTTCCTGTGTTTGGATTTGTACTCGTAATCTTGTCCCCTTCCATCCCCATGAGTCTCTTACAAATCCGTATCTCCAGGAGAGAAGGATGTCTAGCTATTACCACATCACCAACTTTTAATCTTTCTCTTCTCACACTTATCTTTTCGAAAAATGCTATTTCAATTTTGTGTTTTTTATTTATAGTAGGTTTCATAGAAGGTCCTTCAAGTAAGGTGAACTCCGCAACATATTCTGTGAACAGATGATAAGCACAATAAGCTTTCACGAGTGTCCATAATCGGGAAAACTGTAACATCTGAATTAGCTAGGTAAGTTGCAAGTACGATTGTAGTTATATAATAATCAGAGAAATATTTAAAAGGGAAATGAATAGCTATTTCAAAACTAAAAAGATCAAATGATACTTAGGTCATTTCATAAGTACTGAGCCGTTATATGTATTCAGAAGTTTGTGGAAATATAATATTTTCGATTTGTCCATTGTACGAGTATATAGCTCTGGGGATCAGCTTTCGATTTGCATAGAGGGTTGCTGTGATAGGACAATTATTGTGATTGCCACATTCGATTTATATGCATGGTTTAGGTAATTGTCAAAAATTTGGAATCTCCCACTGAAAATGGTTTAAAATGAATTTGGTGATTTTTTTTGAATTCGTGGAGTAAGATCATTACAAGGTCAAATAATTGAGAGCATATGTGTGATCAAGTAAACGGGAGGTGTTCAGTACAATAACCTATGATAACAAGTAATTATGTCACTTATAGTGGGGTTTTCCCCAATTTTAGACCCCTAAAAATGGGACAAAAGTGGCAGGATAATATTTCAAAAAAAATTATTCCCCAGCCTAAAACCATAATACTACAAATAAATCAATATTTATGTATTTATGTATACAATTCCGGAATCTGTCCTATATATCTTCTGATGTAGGAATATGTCCTACACAGTTGGGAAGTAGATAAATAGGATGGTGTAATGAGGCTTTTAATGGTGTTTTTGTCGTGTTGACGGAGGAGTGTTTTTAGGGGATTTTATAGGAAATTTGCATTTTAGTGTACAGTACACTAGTTGCTAACTTATAAATTCCCGGCTAGTTACAATAGATAAGCAACTTTCTTTTGAAAATAAAGGTTACAATGATTGTGTTATTTATTGATAAATTATTTCTCAAGAAAAATACATTGAAATATTATTGCAAGTATTAAAAGATAACTGTTAGAAGCAAGAAAACTGCTAATCTTCCAATATAATGGAACATATAGAAGAATGCTAGTACAATGGCATATGTGCTGAGGGTCATGATAAACAAAGGAAGGGAAATAGAGAGCTCCTTGTATAGTGAACATGCTATCAAACAGTGCATATATTAATGTACCCCAGCCAAGTGTAAAGGAAAAGGCATATAGAGCAATGTTGGATATTTGCCAGATAGAAAGAGCGGTCATGGCCTGTTGTTTAAGCTAATATCACATCGAAGGATATTTTCTGACACCAAATAGAAAATAAACAGACAGATGGGAGAGAGCTTGGAGAGTTGTACTGATTGTAAATTGTAATTTCAAGTTACATCTATTGGTAATACAGAGGGAGAATAGACCCCCTAAAATCAAGAATATTGGATAAATAATAGTAGCAATTCGAGGATTTAGTCCAGTTTGAGCCTCAAGTACATTGAAAAAGAATGTCACAATCGCTTCGTGTCCACCAGCTTCTTTGAAGAATAATAGTGTTGAGACTATTAAAATAGGTTTAACAACTTCCCATCTCCTCAATGCGCTAAAGTATCCACACAAACTCTCTTTCTCACTTGTACTACTCTCCACTCTGGTCTTGATTTCATAATTTTTTGTTCAGCATCAAAATCAGATCCATGCATTTTACGTGTGTTTAGCTCTTTGCAAGAGGTTTCTTATAAATCCTTGTGTTGTATTGATCCAAATATAGCAAATTCGCTTTTAGTGAGTATTTCATCAGCAAACAACTCATGAGCAGTAGCAGAGGGGAATCCGGAGGAAAAGGTGAGTAAGACCATGCCCATGTAATAAGAAATTGCACCATAAAGAGTTGGAAATTCCCTCATTCCAGGAATAATTTTGTATCCAGATTCCAGGGTATAATTTTATACTAGGTTAGCTGAGTGCCATTGGACCAGAAGTTTATAGGAATAATGACTAATGCTGTCATTCAAGTTCCTCAATCAGGCTGCATTAATTGTAGTACATACCACTATCTACGTATCTGTACAACAATAATATGAGATTTCAGGTGATGGTACTCCATTGTCCATTTTGAGATGGGACATCATTCATTGTTATCATTGTGTATAAAGGAATTTTGAACAATTATACGTATTTATATATGTAGTAAAATCTATTGATATAGAAGAATGCGGAGAATTATGGTCCAATTTTCCAATTCTAAAAATTGTAAAATCTTTGAAAACATGTTTGTACACGTACTCTACTTGGAAATATGCATTTGAAGAATATAAAAGAGTTATTGTCTTTTTTACGATATGCTTTGAAAGATAAAAGAGATAACAAAGAAATTCAATATACAAAGCTAGTACTCAAAGCATTACAATGGTATAATTACTTGACATAATACGTATATATTGTGATATAAGAATATTCCTACTTATGTACAAGAGTCAGAGCAATAAAAGAGGAAAATTTTAAAGAATGGAAGATATTTCGGCATTATAAAAATCTGTAATGGGGAAAGGAACAATTTTTATTTTGACTATTCTCTCAGTGTCAATACTATGTGCAGTGGGGGGAAAAATGATCTCACTTGGACAAGAAATGCAGATGAAACCGGAGGAAATTGATGCTAAAGGAATGAGTATCCATCGCAAAAAAGCAATGGAAATTATTCATAGGGATTTGCTGAATCAATTTGGAGACAAAAACACATATATAATGATCCGAGGTGTGAAAGGGACACAACACATAGTAGCTGGAACACTCTATAAACTTGAGTTTTTGATCGGGGAAACAGCTTGCGGTGATGAATTGACATTGAACTATCTCACTCAATGTCTACAGCGCGTGCATACGTATGAAGTTTCAATTTTAGAGCAGCTATGGGAAAATAGGATTGAAGTGCTAGAGTGCAAAAGAATAATGAGTAAGGAGATAGACAGGAGCGATCTTAATATGAGAGAACGTTTCAACAAATTCAAAGTAAATTTCTATAGAACCTATACAGTATTAGATGAAGAAAAACGATATGAAATTTTCAAGAAAAATATGATAGAGGCTCAAGTTTTACAACTGATTGATATTGGAACTGCAGAATTTGGCGAAACTCGTTTCGCGGATTTGAGAGATGATGAGTTTGCTAACTGGGTTGGAGAGAAGATGAACACTGATGGACATGTAGAAACTGTGGATGAGAATCTAATACACAACACAACTGACGTTCCAGAATCATTTGATTGGCAGTCTCATGGAGCTGTGACAAATGTAAAGAACCAAAAAGGATGTGGATCCTGCTGGGCTTTCTCAACAACAGGAAATATTGAAGGACTCTGGAAAATAAAGAAAGGAAATTTGTACTCTTTGAGTGAAAAACAGCTGATAGACTGTGATACAGATAATCATGGATGCAATGGAGGACTACCTTCGAAAGCTTGTAAAACATTTGCAAGGATGGGCGGGATTGAGAGAGAGATCGACTATCCTTATAAAGCAGAAAGTGGACCGTGTAAATTTAATTGTAACAAACATAAATGCGTAGTTAAGATAAGTGGTGGTATTGGATTGAAGAGTGATGAATCCTATATGAAAATTTGGTTATACCATAATTGTCCAATTTCTATTGCAGTCAACGCTATCACGATGAAATATTACCAAGGAGGAATCTCGCATCCAAGTGAATTGATCTGTGATCCAAATCACCTCAACCACGCTGTATTAGCAACCGGGTATGGAGTTGAGAACGATAAACTATATTGGTCAATTAAGAACAGCTGGGGGAGTTCTTGGGGTGAGAACGGGTATATTAGGCTTTACAGAGGATCTGGTGTATGCGGAGTCAACTTATTGCCTACTAGTGCAGTTCTATAGCTCGGGACTAATTTAAATACCTAATGCTCAAAGAAATGAAAAGCGACTCACATAGTTACATGAGTTTACTATATGAATCGATATGTTATGTGCTAAGTAAGAAGTTGTGTAGGCTATTAATGTATGATTAATACGGATATTAAGTCTAATGAATTTGAAACTAGCAAAATAACTAGGAATTTCTGTATGTTGTTATGTGATTATAGTGTTTTTTCTACAGAAATATTGAAAATATTTCTGATAATGAGGAATATTTTTGAAATGAAGCTTCTAGATAGTTTGCTTTGAGGATTTATCTATATTTACAAAATCAAACCAAGATTTTAGATTTTTCTATTAAAAAAACTGTATTTCAAAATATTTTATGTGAGATCTTCGTATTTCTAAGATATTATGAAATCTCATGATTAATAATGAAAAGTTCTAAAAGTTAATTTTATTTTTAAAAGTTTTAACTTAAATCGGAAAAATCTCTTAATAAGCTAATATATCAGTTCAAAATCAATCGGATATGAAACGTTAGGTCAGGATGATGGACATGCTGCATCTGCAAAACTCGGCTACTAGTAATGCATAATTTATTTATTCTCCCCATGGGTACGTCTATCACTAACATCCAGGGCCGGTCCTTCCCACTAGGCGAACTAGGCAGTCGCCTAGGGCGGCACAATTTAGGGGGCGGCATATTTGTAAACTGAGTGAACAATTGAAGTACACACAACGATCACTTGCTTATGTAAATTGAAAATGCTCATCCTCTGATTATCCCACACCCATAATCCAAAATACACATCAATTAGACTTATATTTCACCCAATTTGATTTTATAATCCGTAAACTAATGGCCCAATTCTCTAAAAATTTTTTCCTCGTAAATTCCAAGTACTCAATGTTTTGTTTGTTTTTAGAATTTAGCAGGGCCGTAATTTCCCCGGTTTGTCAGGTTCCAATCAGGGCTTCATCTAGAGTTAGGCATCCCACATCCTAAGTATGCATAGTTCAAATTTCGTCCAACCTAATGTATTGTGTGGGCTTGTCAACAATATATGTTGAACATGAAATAGCGCAAAAGCTAGATCTTAAGAAACTAGTGACTGAGTTTGCTAAAACTAAAGCTAGAAAAGTAGATTTTGATACTTAGATTACTGTTATAACTTTACTACCTACACTTCATTTAGTCTTTTTTCAAAATATTATTTTTAGGACATGTATTCGAAAATTTGGAGGGCGGCACGGCTTCAAATTTGCCTAGGGCGGCGGATTTAGGACCCGACTCAAGGACCGGCCCTGCTAACATCACTAACATACGAGTATTTTACATGGAATCCAGATAGTATCCTTCTTAATTAAGTTCTATTCAATATAAAAAGTGCAGAATCAGTTATTTAGATGCAATCAGTTGAAAATAATATACGTGCGTAGTAATATAGGAGGAGAATAGTTGTCCAAAAATGAAGCTCTATAACGAAACTATGAAACAATAGAACTATTAATTAACAGAATAAATAGCAGTTAAGAAAAAACCCCGCATGGATAAATAATAAATAGGAATCAAAGAAAGACATTAGATAATATTTGGGATTATTAGTTAATGGCTAAAAATTGTGCAAACGATAGTAGAGGGAATATTTTATCGAGACTTTTGTTTTTATGGTTGGAACCATTCATCTTTAAAAGTTATAAGCGAAAAACTCAGTTCCAAGACATACCAAAACTACCAACGGAGTTTCAGGCTGAAATTTTGAAGGATAAATTTCAAAAAAATTGGAATTCACGCCAAAAGCCTTCCTTATTTAGAACTATTATTACTCAAAACAAGATAGATTTTATTCGTGGTGGGATGTATTTAGTCTTAGCGAATATTTGTGAGTTGTGTAGCATCGTGATGGGATGGTTAATCTTAGAGATAGCAATCAATCGGGACAAGAATGATAGCAGTATAGCTATTCACGGAATCATATACTGCTGTTCGTATACAGCTGTGGTTCTTATTGGTGCTATTTGTGGAGGAGTGTATATATATGAGAGTCATTCACTCGATTCCAAGGTTTTCACTCAATATATCACAATTTTTTTTCAGAAAACTCTCTACTTACCTCAAGACATACTCAATGAAATATCTATCGGGCGTATTATAAACATGGTAACGAATGATATAATGAGCTTAGAGAATCAGTGTTACAGCCTTCAATCAATTTGGGGGTTTCCTGTGACATTTATTGGGTCTACATTCTTGCTGTATTTCTATGTTGGGCCGATTGGATTGATTGGTATTGGAGTGGTTTGCGTCAACGTCATTATAATGGTTGCAGCCACTCCTTTGTTGGGAAAGATGAAATCCCAAATACTTTTTTACACAGACAAACGTGTCAAGTTCACCAACCAAGTAATAAGGAACATGAGAGTAGTCAAGATGTTCGGATGGGAAAATATAACTAATCGTTATGTAAAAGGAATCCGTAAGATGGAAATGCGATATAGACTGTTACATAATTTGCTGAACAGAGGTGCGTATATGCTATTTTTCCTGATTGAAAATCCTATTGCTATATACACAACTTTCCTTGTATCTTATCTCACAAATTCACCGATAGATCTGGGTAGATCTGTTCTATGCTTCTTGCTTTACCAGCAGATACAAATCGCTTCAACACAATTCATGCTCTGTATTGCCAAATGTGTAGAATTGTACATTTCTGGAAAACGCATTTCTGCTTTTCTTAATATTGTGGTTAACAAGGAACAAGATCATAGAGTGCCACCCTCGGAAGATAGAAGTCGCATCGATATACATAATTTAAGTGTTGTTTGGTCGAATGGATCCAAAGGACTTGAAATTTTTGACCTGAAAGTGAGTAATGAACCACAATTGATATTCGTGACTGGAGCAGTTGGAGCTGGAAAGTCTACACTGCTACTTATGCTGGGCAATGAGATATCCCAGTTCCGTGGTAGTGTTGAGGTGAATGGAAGTATTGCATACTCAGCACAAGAGTCATGGGTGTTCTCAGGGAGCATCAGGGACAACATCCTGGTTGGGAACGAATTTGAAAGCGATCGTTATTGGAAAGTCGTGAGTGCATGTGGACTGATTCCAGATCTAGAGCAATTCAGTGAAAGTGATCTAACTCTAGTCGGGGAAAGAGGGATTACCTTGAGTGGGGGTCAGAAAGCTCGAGTGTCCCTAGCTCGCTCTGTATACATAGTTGCAGATATATATCTGTTAGACGACCCTCTAGGAGCTGTGGATAGTCACGTTAGCAAGCACATACTCGAGGAATGTATTCAGGGATTTCTGAGGGACAAAGTAATCATTTTAGCTACTCATCAAACAAGGTTTATTAAAGATAGTGACCGAGTGCTGTTGCTTGAGAATGGTCGAATTGTAAGTGATACCAAATTCTATAAAGTGAAGTGTGTAAATGACAAAGAAATAATTTCAGAAATTCCTGGAGTAGAAAATCAGAGCGGTAGGGAAATAATAGAATGTGGAGTGGGAGTAGTTGATTTGGATTGTTTGAATGGAGATGAAAACAAAATTGGAGATATTAAACCAATGTCGACTGCACTCATAGAGGAAGAACTTGACCATACACGAATATCTATCTATCCAAAATATTTTAAAATAGGAGGTGTGTTTCTAACTCTGTTATTGCTTTTGTTTACAGTTCTTTCCAACTCAACTCAGATTTTATTTATCTGGTGGGTACAGAAGCTCTTGTGGGTCGCTTCTCTAACGAATTCATATGACAATACCACATTACTCTCAGATAATTCAACAAATGCGACTATTCCCATTGCACCGGCCTGGTTCATACACATAATCAGTCGAGAGCATTTCATAATCATAACCGCAATAACTTTTAGCTCAGTATTCTTCTTGAGTCAAGAGTGGTTCACTTTTATCATTTTAATGAGTAGAGTTACAATCAAGCTACATCAAAAGATGTTCAAAAGTTTGTTAGATACATCCATCCGCTTTTTTGAATTAAATCCCAGTGGAAGAATCTTGAATCGTTTTTCTAAAGATGTATTTTCTACAGATTACGACATTCCATACGCCTTTCTTGATTTTTGGATAATACTATTCTCGGTCATATTTCCATTAATTGCTTCCTGTATTTTTCAAAAGTTCCTCATACTGCCTTCTATCTTTCTTATTGTTCTTTCCTTTGCATGTGTCCACTACTACTTACCGACAGCTACAGCATTACGAAGTATCAAATCCCTAAGGAGAAGTCCTCTCTACTCCCATATAGCACTCACCCTACAAGGCATGACGACCATTAGAACCCTTAGAATGCAGAAAAAGGTTGAGGAAGATTTCTTCTACCATGTAGATTCATACACAAAAGTTTGTGTCACTCTCCAATCGACTATAGGTTGGTATATACAAAGATTGACATCAATAGTCCGAATTTTCCTATCAATTGTCATTTGGATAGCTTTTATTGACAATTACTACTACAATACAAATGAAAACATTGCTTTATCATTTCAAATATTATTGAATATTTCAGCAATGTTCACCTATGCATCAGTAATGGCTATAAACTTGGATGTGTTGATGATTTCGGTAGAGAGAATGATTTCCTACATCAAACTAAAGCCTGAAATCGAAAACGAAAGTTGTATGAAGACAACTAAATCCGATTCCCAAGCTATCTTAACTGCTGGTAATTTCCATCAGGGAAACATAACATTTGAAAATGTATATCTTAAGTATGCTGATGATCTGCCTATGGTGCTAAAAGGAATATCTCTTGAGATAGTGGGAGGTAGTAAGGTTGGAATTGTAGGTCGTACAGGAGCAGGAAAATCTTCGATAATCAATGCACTCTTCCGACTGACGGTTCTCAGTGGGGGCCGAATAATGATTGATGGTGTAGATATATCGAATTTCAAGTTGAATCGTCTCCGCACACAAATATCCGTCATACCTCAGGATCCAATGCTATTCACGGGAACGATCCGATTCAATCTAGATCCTTCTGACCAGTTCTCTGACTCAGAACTCTGGTCTTCCTTGGAACATGTGCAACTGAGAGGTCTAATCGCCTCTTTACAAGGCGGGCTATTGGCTAGTGTACAGGAGGATGGCAACAACTTCTCAGTGGGAGAAAAGCAGCTGTTATGTTTAGCGCGGGCACTACTCAGGAGTACACGCATTCTTGTGGTGGATGAGGCCACAGCAAATGTAGACCATCTCACTGATGCCAAAATTCAGAAAACCCTACGGACTAGTTTCGTCAACCAAACAGTGATTAGCATTGCGCATCGTCTTAACACAGTTATTGATTATGACCGAATTGTTGTTATGGACAAAGGGGAGATTGTAGAGGTGGATTGCCCACATCTTCTACTACAAAACAGCCAAAGTTACCTCTCGAAATTAGTCTCTCAAACGGATTCTACTACACAAATGGCATTAAGAGCCTCTGCTTGTAAGGCTTATAATATCTCTAGCTCAGCTCAATAACGAAATATATTCTCAATGCTCTTATTTATTATTTAGAGTTTATCCTTATGTACGAAATATGCTTGTATGCTTGTAGTACTTCCACAGGTCATTAGTAGATAAGCTGCTATACAATTGCTTTGTTTAATTAATTAATTATTTAACCTTTTAATTATTTATTTTACGATTTTCACAATTTTTATTCTCCAAATTTAGTTTTAAGCCATTTTCAATGTGAAGATTCCAACTTTTCGACAACCACAATAATTGTCCTCTTAAAATAAACCAATATATAAATTGGGAGTTGATTCCCTAAGGAATACAATGGACAAATCGAAAATATCCAATTTTCACTTTCATTTGAGATACAGATATGGGATGATAACTTATTGAATGCCCTAAGTACTTCCCAACTGTGTAAGACATATTCCTACAAGTACATCATAATATATGTGGACAGATTCCGGAATTGTAATACATAAATACAATCCAGGGACAGCCGAGAATATGGGCCCATACCTTACACCCTATTATCCGGAATTGCTTTTTGTAAAATTTGGCCATTGGGTGGAGTCAAATCTTTTCAAATGCCTTTTCAGCAAAGAAAGATTAAAAGTTTTAAGTTAAGATTTAATCATATAGTATTTGTGAATCAGTGTTTTATTCAGCATTTTGATAGTTCTTCTTTGATATATAAACAAGGGCTATGCAAGTGCGCGAAGCGTGCCTGTGTAAATTAAGTGTTAGAGTTTAATATTTTCATCAATATTATAGTTATTGATAATCCGTCTTTAGCGTCGTCGCGTTCACACTGAAACAATATACTACATGTGCCCCAGCTGTGCCCTAGCAAACTTCAATTCCTGGCTATGCCACTGGGGGCGGAGGGGGCGATCAGCCCGGGTGCCACACAAAGGAGGTGCCAACCTTGACTGAGAGAGATGCATAGTATTATATATTTTTGATATCCAAGATGTAGTTACTGTGTTCCTATCCATACCCGCTTAAATAATACACTTATATAGCCTAAATAATTTCATCGCGCCCACATTATAACTACCGAGACGTATTATAGAATTTACACACTATTAAAACTGCAAATATATTCATTTATATTTTGGTGTTCAGTTGAGTTTTCACTTTATCATTTAGTTAATATTTAATAAATATCCTTACTATTAAAACTCGATTAATATATACAAGCGCGCTTCGCTTGCTTGCGCTGTGCGGCTGACGGACACTTCGTGTCCGCCAGAGGCTCCCTTCGGTCGCCTGAAGGTGACATTGGTTAATTATTAGGGAGAAATCATCTCTAAATATGTGTATCTTAGTTTTAAAATCGATATCACTCGAAATATCACCAAATTTGTCAATTTTTAAAATTTTTGATGAGTAATGATGACGTCATAACAAAGTGATGAGTCATCATTTTTTGTTGATAGTTACATCATATGTGAGGCATGTTAGTATACAGATTCTATTAAAATTTCAGCCTTCTATCTCCTATAATGGCTGAGTTATGCCCGAATAACTGTGTTGCTTAACTTTTAAAAATGTGACAATGACGTCATAATTCCATGATGAGTCGACATTTTGCTCTGAACTCAGAACTTACTGGAGCCATAGCCAAAAAACTTCCACATGCCAAAAATCAGCCTTTTGCGCCCGGCAGTTTCTTCAATCAATTCGTTACAGATATATATACAATAATCGAGTTTTAATAGTAAGGATATATATTATGGATAGGAACACAGTAACTACATCTTGGATATCAAAAATATATAATACTATGCATCTCTCTCAGTCAAGGTTGGCACCTCCTTTGTGTGGCACCCTTTGTGTGGAACTGAGTTTTTCGCTTATAACTTTTAAAGATGAATGGTTCCAACCATAAAAACAAAAGTATCGATAGAATATTCCCTCTACTATCGTTTGCACAATTTTTAGCCATTGACTAATAATCCCAAATATTATCTAATGTCTTTCTTTGATTCCTATTTATTATTTATTCATGCGGGGTTTTTTCTTAACTGCTATTTATTCAGTTAATTAATAGTTCTATTGTTTCATAGTTTCGTTATAGAGCTTCATTTTTGGACAAACTATTCTCCTCCTATATCACTACCTACGTATATTATTTTCAACTGATTGTATCCAAATAACTGATTCTGCACTTTTTATATTGAATAGAACTTAAGAAGGATACTATCTGGATTCCATGTAAAATGCTCGTATGTTAGTGATGTTAGTGATAGACATACCCATGGGGAGAATAAATAAAGTATGCAAATATCTATTCTCATGTCGAAAATTATCAACATCTGCCACTTTGTGTCACTAGTCTCCCTCATATATAATGGCCGTGACCAGGGACAAGTAGCATCAGGTATCAAATATAGATATTTTAAAACTTGTGAGTTAGTAATTGAGTTGAAGTTCTCAATTATGAATAATTAGGATGTGTAAACTAAGAATTTGAAATCAAAAATATAATATTTCTTATTGTTTAAATACATATTCCTTTATAAATAGATCCACTATAATACTAGTAGAAGAATAATTTTGTTCGCGGTGTAGTGTATGTAATATATTAATTTTCCAACTAATCTTTTTAATTAATAAAATTAGGCTAAAGTTCGGGCAATTGTGCTGATTTTTAAAATGGATATCAAAAATATATAATACTATGAATCTCTCTCAGTCAAGGTTGGCACCTCCTTTGTGTGGTACCCGGGCTGATCGCCCCCTCCGCCCCCAGTGGCATAGCCAGGAATTGAAGTTTGCTAGGGCACATGTATATTGTATCAGTGTGAACGCGACGACGCTAAAGAGCGGATTATCAATAACTATAACATTGATGAAAATATTAAACTCTAACACTTAATTTACACAGGCACGCTTTGCGCACTTGCATAGCCCTTGTCAACCGTTGGAAGCTCGTTTATAGCATATTTGTCAAAATTCGTCAAATGTGTGAAAATATATACATAATACATTAGAACCTCCATAAGTGGAGGATTTTCATTCCATTAACTTCTGTCACGGCAGAAAGGTCATTTTCATCTTTACGGCGCCTCAAGTCGTATTTACGTTCAACGATGACACAAAAGCGCTTAAATCACCTCCTACTACTACATACTCATCGTCCACAACTGATGACTTAGATTTGCAAAAGCTCGCCAAGGAATACCTCTCAAGGAATAGTCGCAGGAGAGAATTTTTTAGTTATTATTGTTAAATGGATTAACTGATGTGTTTTGTTTACATTTATATTGTGTATCTTATCTATGTACTTAGTATCCATACAACACATTGAACAATAGTCCAAGAAAAATCTACTAGCTCTAAGATCCCTTATTTTAAAGGATCACCAGTTCGTTTATATCCGATTTGTGTATATGATATGTTTTGAAAGCAAAAATAATAAGAAACTTTAATTTTTTATCTTTTATAAGCGAATTACATTTCTAAACTGGCCTCTGAGTGTATAGGGGCCAAATTTTTTTCAGGGGGGCTTGCCCCTCAGACCCCAAAAAAATCGATCGCTACGCTCGCGCCGTGCCCTATTCCCAGCCCCCTAATAATAATTTGATTTACTAGTTATGGTCGCCATAACTGGTCCACCGCACTAATTATGCAGTCTATAACTGCTCTGACACAGATAGTTATGGACGGGGAGGACCAGTAATATGGCAGCATAGCTCCGCGCCGGACCTGATAGCCTAGACTAGTTAGAGCTTGACACGTGGACTCAAATAATAGGATTATAAAATGGAATTGAGTGTCAATATTTTTTCAAACGAATAATAATAATAATGTAGCCATTATCTGCAAGTATTCCTACATTCTGTAGCTATTAATTGTTGTCCCAAGTGGAACACTTGGAACACTTTTTCTGAACCGCCGGGTTTTTAAGATTTCGACGAATATAGATATAGTTCTACATTTTACAATATAATAACAACCGAGGACGTACTAAATTATTTTTCATAGATTAATTAAGAAATAGAACGAAATTATCGACTCCAAGAAAGAAATGCAGAAGTCATCTGAAGTGACTAATTTCGCGCTTAGTTAAAATGAGGACAAGACATCCATAAATGCTATATTTTTCTACTTTGCATAACTACTTACCTAACACACTCAATCAACTCAAATAATCCCATGTCAGGAAATTTCGAATCAATGACGAAGGAGAGGGCACTGCCGATCATTGCTGCCAAAGAGAGAGGTAACCTGTTCTGATGTCTCAACTAGAATGATTTGTTCGCCGACTATACTTTGTATAGAGACATACCTGACTAATTTTATTTTATTCTCCTTTTTCTCTCAAAGGTCCTGGTCCTGGCCGCTACGTATTGCCAAGTTCGTGTGGTTTTGATAACCATGACAACACCAAGAAGCAGAACCCAGCTTACTCGTTTGGACAGAGGCTCGACAAGCACAGTACGTTACAATCAATCTCTTAAGACGAATATTAACCCCTGACATTAGACCCATGCTTATTCACTAATGAAAACATTGGGTATAGTACGTATATTTATTTTTATATATTATTTATAATCTATTATTTGCAGACCATTGGAAGGACGCCTCACCAGGTCCCGTCTACTGGGTAAACCCTAAAGTCACTAGACACGGGCTAGGAGGTGCTAGGACCCACTCAATGCTGACAAGGCAGCAGTCGCAGAGTAAGTAAATAATTATATTATTTTATACTTATGGACCATCAATATGTTCCATACGTACTGCTGAATAATTTAAGTATTCATTTGGCTCTTGTGATGGAGAATTTTGCACCTTCGCCTAAAATTACTTCACACAAAATTTCAGAATCTTTAAAACACTGCTCAGCTATATTCCTAAGAGGATTAAAATTGTAATCACTCCGGCTACTATTCGAAAACCTTTGCATAAACTCAGGCCTCTCAACTCGCACGATTTCGTCTGTGTCTCACGATTTAGAACCACTGTCCGCGTAATACTATATTCCATTATCTCACGATTTGTCACTTGCCATCACACGATTTAGTTAAATTACAAGTTGAGAGGGTTGGTAAACAAAAGCCATAAAAATTATATACTCTCACACCTTTTGACGAATTTTGAAAAGTATGGGTTAGAGGCTAGCTTTCAACGCTCAAAGGGGAGAACTTAGGATTATGCTTGCTCATTTCCGGTTTAAGCCATTTTGGGCGGGGAAGCCATATAAATTTGGGGTCACTACTATAAATAGAAATGACCCCAAGTAGTCCCGGGTTAACCTGGTCTTTAGGGGTTTAGATTACGAATATCGTATTTTGAAACAATGTGGAAAACATTTTATTTGTTTTTATTTAAAGTAGATACATAAAGTAAACAAATTTCGAAAATATGCTAGAGACTAGCTTCCAATTGTTGATCTGGGATTTTTGGAGTTGTTGATCCCAAATATCGTATTTTTGATATTATATGATAAATAATTTAGAAATAATATTGCGAATATCATACATGCCAACCTGAGCCATGATAAGAGCGGGACTCAGCGTTGAATTTGGCGGGACATGGCGGGACGCAATAGAAATGTACTACACATTGAAATAAAAAATCGGGGCATAATGGGGAAATTTCATGTAAAAGCGGGACACTCGTAAAAATTAGCTCAATAGAAGAGTGAAAAAAGCGGGACAGTTGGCAAGTATGGAATATTTTGTTCGAAAATTTAATTTTGGACTAGCAAGATTATTTGGTTGGAGAAAGTCGCCCTAAGGGTGGCTGAGGCGGACTTGAAGTGTCCGCAGGCCGCGCAGCGCAAGCGCGCTTGTTTGTGCTAAAACTGCCTACTGATGAGCACTGCATTGCTTCATGTCCATGTCCATCCCACAGAGATATTCCAGACGCCTGCCCCGGGGACCTACTACCCAGAGAAGGTGCACCCTCCCAATGAGCAGTCGGCTCCTGCCTTCTCCATCGGAGCTCGGACAAGGATGTGCTCCAGTGAGTTAATTCAGCACAATATTTAGTTAAAACATTCTGTTACATCTTGCGTTCACAGCTGCAGCCACTCCATCGCCCAACTCCTACACGCTGCCTAACATGCTGGGGCAGAAGGTTCCTAACAAGAAGGCCTCGCACGCCTACACCATCTGCAGCCGCGGATTGAATGGAGGCTACGCTGATGATCTAGCCGGGACCCCCGGACCCGGCAGCTACCATCCGGTTCCTCCTAACATCACCGCTAAGAAGGCCCCCGCTTACTCCATCCAGAGCAGGACTACCCAGGTTGCTGGTGAGTAGTCCTATGGTCCGATTGAGTTGTATAATTGCGCTACGACGCAGTAGATGCAATGTACTACACTTGTAGGTGATTCAGACCTCAACCAGATAGTACAGTCTGATATCCGAATGACATTTTTGAAAAAAATTAACCAAACAAAAACAGGATCAAAAATAATTTTCTATTTTCGATTCCTTGAAGTTCATCACAAAAATCCCTTTAAAATCAACGAAGACTATTGCCTGGATTCGATTCGGCTGCAGAATCTTGAATAAACTTGACCAAGCTCAAGCTGAACATTTTCTAAATTTTAATAAACTAGATTACAATTGTGCTATAGTTATCTGTCACCTTTCTGTAGACAACACTAAGAAGCCAGGCCCCGGCACCTACACCCCTGAGCAGGTAAGTTTGAATAAGAAGAAGGCTCCAGTCTACTCCATGTCGATCAGACACTCCGAGTACATCACTCCCCTCATGGTGTGAGGAGGAGCAGCTACGTCATAACATTATATTGGGTGTATTCTCCATTTACATTGATCCTGTGTGTTCAATTCTGTTCAGTTAATACAAGTACATCATGAAGTGACACAGTGTAATATTGAATACTTGATTGCTAGTCATATGGCCGTGCAGCTGTATGGCTAACAAGACTGCTGTTCTTTCTTTGTCCTATTGACTAGCGTGCTGTTAAATTGTCTTATTTATTGTGTTTGGATGTATGCTTAAGTTTAATTTTAGTTAATTCGACTTGGAAGATTGAATATTTTTATTTATCAATCTATTCATTCCAAATTTAAATCTTCGTTATTAATAAAATTAGAGTTTATATTGGATATTTTTGGATATGACTACAGCAGGTAATGAATATTGGTTCGTGTGCGTTCCAGCAGAGAAGGGGGGGAGCGGCTCCTCAACCTTACAGGAGAAAATCGGAGAGACTGCTAAATGCACTCAGCTCAAATTGCCAGATTTCAAAGTTGGAACGCTTGACAGTCTAATGGGACTGATGGACGAACTCGCGAAACTCGACAGTTCGACTGAAACTTCTCTCAAGAAGGTTGCTCAACAGCTGTTGGATAATTTAAGGCACGAGAATGAAGGAAATATCGCTGAGAATTTTTTGGCCGCTCGAATGCCTCTCCACGAATACCTATTCAAGTTCCAATGGGACGCAGCTAAGTTCCCTATTCGGCAGCCTCTGCCTAACCTAAGTGAGATGATCGGCAAACAGGTAACTGCCTAATAACCTATTCTACGAAACCTGCATGCATAATCATCCCCATTCATTTTTGCTCCTAGGTTTCTCAGATCGATCAGGATTTGAAGGTGAAGGCGTCTCAGTTCAACAGCCTTCGTAACCAGGTCGAGTCTATTCAGCGGAAGAGCACTGGCAGTCTCCTCACAAAGTCTCTCTGGGATATCGTCCGCAAGGAGCAGTTCGTTCTGGATTCTGAATACCTACAGACCGTCCTAGTCGTGGTACCAAAGTCCCTCAACTCGGAATGGCACACTACGTACGAGAAGTTGACAGACATGATCGTGCCGCGGTCTTGCATCGAGATCACAAGTGATTCCGAGCACCTCTTGTACGCCATCACTCTGTTCACGAAAGTAGTGGATGAGTTCAGGACGAAAGCTAGAGAAAAGAAGTTCATTATGCGAGACTTTAAGTACGATGAATGTTTGATGCAGAAAGAGAAACAGGACTTCAAAAGGTTGGAGCAAGAGCTGAAGAATCAGAAGGGGCCTCTCTTACGCTGGCTACGCATCAATTTCGGAGAGGTTTTCATTGCTCAAACTCACATCAAGATACTTCGAATATTTGTTGAGTCTGTCGTCCGATACGGACCCAGTGCAGTGTTAAATGCTAACACAATCTGCTTACCCACGAAGAAGCAGAAGAAGATTAAGGAGATATTAGGCAGCATATACGCACATCTGGATTCCAGTGTGGGCTCAGTTAGTATGGCGGAAGCACAGGAAGTGCCAGGACTCAATATCCTGGGACAGGAGTACTACACGTACGTCTTCTGTAAACTCGTCTTAGACTTCATTCCGTACTGATGTAACGCTGGGCTCTATCAACTCTAGTTGTGTATATTATTATAGAGTATAGCTATATTCTTGGATCTCAACATAATTCTACTATCACATATTAATATCTGCTGTCAGATTTAGGGATTTTGCTGATGGACTTATGATTTATTCTAGATATGCAATGCAAAATTCTGGGTTAGAGAGTGTCTGTACTAAACAGTTTGGACAGGATTTTGGATAAAACCAAAATAAAACCGACAAATGCACAAAAGTCGAATTCGAGGAAAAACCTAGAAATAATACCTTACAAGCGCGCTTCGCTTGTTTCCGCTGCGCGGCTTGCGGACCCTAAGTATCCGCAGAGTCGCCCTGCGGGCGCCTGGAGTTACTCAATCTAGCGTAGTGTTAATTTGTTACTTTATATAAATATTGTAAACAAACTTAACAAATAATTTCTAATATAGACCCGAAAATATAGTATTCTAAATTTACACCCCTTAAAACCCCATGTCAACCGTTGGAAGCTAGTCTCTGGCCTATTTCACAGAAACATAATCTCTAGAGAATTCGCTCATCACCATGTAAAAAATTGTGAATATAATTTTAGTTACTGTAAGCAAATAATGTTAAAGGTGAAAAGTTTTCAATTAACTAATGGGTGTTCAAGAGAATGAGTTGTCTATTTCTCGTGTTTTCAATTGACATTATATTCTCATCACGTGTTCTACATACTCGGGTATTGTTGACTGAATTTCGCTGCGCTTCATGCTTGAAAACAAGGATACAGGTAATCGATTTATATGTATAGAATCGCCTATTATACTAGGTTCCACTGGTTCGTCCATAATTCGCCCTTCTAATTACAATATTAACTTGTGTATGGATTGAGAACTTATCAAACACTCATATTTTGATAGTTTTTCCATTATGTTGACGACTTGATATTAGGGCGTAACTCTTCTCTCGCAACTATCTAAGAGTTGTGTTTTAAGAATGTTTTCCAAATAATTGTAATCATATATAGTTGATAAATTAAAATATCCTACTTCTTGCCAAGAACTAAGCATCTATCTCCAAAGCATTTGGATTCTGAACTTTTGCTCACTCAAAGTTTAAATGCTCACTCAAAGTTTAAATGCTCACTCAATTTTAGATGCTCAGAATCAACTAAATTATTTAAAATACTTAATACGAGCTCACTTGCTCACTCAATTTTTGACGTTGCTCAACAATGCTCACTGGATCTTAATCAATATCTCAGTGCTCATTTACTTGATCATGTTTGATTTCAAATTATATAAATACGTCCATGTTAATCAGCTTGTACAAGAAACTGTTGAAACTGGTGACATCAAAATGAAATTCCAACCTCTAGTGTTAATATTTTTACTCATGTACAACGCATTTTATTTTGCAAGTTGTAAGCAACCAATTTTCATTGGTGGATTGTATTACCTGCATCCTTTCCTAAATAGCTCGACTGCATTAACAGAACTGGCTGTGAGTGAGATAAACGCTAGAAATGACATATTGCCCGATTATGAAATAATCATCGTTTGGAAAGAGACTAATTGTGACCAGATCGTAGCATTTGAGTCATTTCTTCAGTACCAGATCGTGTATCCTACTTATGGATACCATATCCCAATCGTTTTCGGATTACCCTGTATAGGTTCGATCGATATTGTTGCTGAGATAGTTGCTAAATATAACGTCTTACTAGTAACATTTAGTACATTCCTCCCATTTTCTACTTCCAGTTACTTTCCAAACTTTGTCTTGAAAGCATTTCCAACTGGTCGCACTGCTTCTTTGGCGCAAATAAAATTCATTCAGGATAATGGCTGGAATCGCGTTGCTATAGTTAGCACTGAAGAAGAAAACTCACTAGGTCTTAGCTATCGACTGAATCAGGCCATGCATGAGCTAGAAATCGAAAACACTTTAGAAATACTTTCTTTTGAGAACGAAGAAGATCAAAGTAACGAGCAAAATGATGTTCTGATTGATAACTTACAATCAGGTGGCTACCGAGTCATCATATTTAACACTCCGCTCAGCATTGTAAATAACTTTTTCTGTCGGGTCAGTAATAGGAGCTTAAATTTTCAGAAATACACATTCCTTTTGCAGAGCTTTTCCCCGTATACTTGGAGTGATTCTTCTGCATGTCCTCTGGACAAACTTCAGGAGCTTGTCAACGGTTCCATCGGATTCAACCAACACCCTAGAGTTGAAGACATAATCAGCATGGGTAGAGAGACCTTCTCAGGAATTCCGTCTTTGAACTTAACATCGAACTATGGACTAGACGATTCGCCTCCATTTGATTTTGAATACTGGGATGTAGTGGGCCTCTACATGTATGACGCCATGTGGGCATTAGGGCTAGCATTGAATAAAACCTTGAGTGAAAGTTTGAATGCAAGTGTGATATCGCCAATAGAGATTCGACAGCTTCTACCAAAATATGTCTATCAAAACATCATCGAACAACCTTTCAAAAGTGTGACAGGTGACGTGGATTTCGAAAATGGTTTTCGAGTTTCACATCGCGCGCAACTAATAGAGTATTCCTACTACGAGACATTCTTCCGTGGCTTGTACGTTAATTTACCACCAGATTTCGAACAAATTGAAAATCTGACTGCTGCGGAATTGATCAATAAGTCCGATTTCCTCTACTGGGATTCCACTTCTTCAGATGGTGTTGAAAACAAGTACTCCCCCTTATCTCTT
This sequence comes from Aphrocallistes beatrix, assembly GCA_963281255.1. Lineage (NCBI taxonomy): Eukaryota > Metazoa > Porifera > Hexactinellida > Sceptrulophora > Aphrocallistidae > Aphrocallistes > Aphrocallistes beatrix. The sequence goes on from OY725488.1 coordinate 1,338,185, forward strand.
TTCGGCATAGTTGCAGTGTTAGCTCTCTTAGCAGCTGTCTACATCGTCGTTCTTATCATCATAATTATCGTCGCGGTTTACAAACGCTATCCTCCTGCTATATACTCTGAACCAGCCATGAATATCTTCCTTCTCATCGCCACCCTATTCCTACTTGCATTCGCGATTCTTCTCACTTTTGACGGCAAATTCGCAACTTTCGAATCGAATGCGCCTGAGTGCAGCGTGTATTGCCACGTTCTGATCTGGCTAGCCTGCGTAGCTTGTAGCTTGATCCTGGGAGGCGTGTTAGCTAAAGCGTTGAAGTTGTACGCAATTTGGGTGTTGAACCGGTTTGAAAAGACTTCCAGACAGCTTCTCCGCTTCCGTTTTCTCGTGCTCGTCCCTATCACCCTCGCTTTAATAGATACAGCGGTGATCGCATTCTGGGCTGGTTTCGATCCGGTTCCCTACCAGTCCGACATCGTAAGGTCTGAAGTTGAAAACCCTCCTTTCTACCGCATTGCATTCTGCGAATTCAGCGTTAATGCCCCGTTGATTATCCTGCTCCTTATCAAAATTGGTTTGATTATCATCTCGATTTTCCTCGCTTATCATTTGCGAAATATCACACACAAATCGCAACGTTACACGTTCGCCATTAGTTTCATCATGTACACTACGCTATTCTTCTCCATCTTCATCTTTGTTGTGCTCGGATTCGTGTCTAATTTCGACACTAAAATTGGTTTAACGTCCCTAATGTCCATTTTCGCTGCTTGCATTACAGCTTCTATCATCGGCATTCCTGTACTGTACTACCTGTACAAAGACCCTTCTGGCAAGACTCTTTTCAATACGAGCAACATGAAGGAGTTCCCTGAGGACTCTACTCTACTGCGAAAACGTATCGAGTCTCTGGAAAGAGATCTCGAGCATTACACCTCAACTGCTGACAAACAACAACTTATTGTTAACTCTGTGGAAGATGGTGAGATGTGAGAAATATGTTGATTAGCTAAGTGCTCGTATTTCATTAAAGCTTTTAGTTTTCCCCCTCCCAAGTAGAGAAGCTTTTTTGACATTCATACTTTCTCTCTAGATCTTCTTTGAATAAGTATTCCTTTCTGGATTAGGCTATTTCTGTTGTTGTTGTTGTTGTTGTTGTTGTTGTTTGTTTGTTTTGCTAATACTCGTACATACTTGTTTATATTAATTAAGTAATTAAATTGTTTGGGCAAGTTTCAGTGAGATTTTACCAGTGTGGGAATGCAAGTATTTAACAAGAAACATTTAAACAACGGAATTACACCATTATAACTATAGCAAAGTCAGTACATCCGCTGGTTAATTAAGAAAATATATTTGATTAAATCCCCTGTTGCCCCTGGGATTTTCTATTTATAGTAATTACTTACCCCTAAACGCATATGGCTCCCCCCAAATGACTTTACCCAGAAATGACGCGACACATTCCACGGGCAACGGAGGATATCATCATAACTTAACTTGTCATAACGTATATACAGTAGGACGTCAGTTATCCGAACGGGTTGGGACCGCGGGGGTTCGGATAACTGAAGTTGTTATGTGATTATATAGAAAAGTTGGTAAGTAGTACTAAGTAGTCATGATGATAAATATGGATAAAATACTTATTAGCTTATGTAGGTATCATCAATAGTATATAAAATGATGGCAGTGTAATAATTTCAATTATCAACTCAGGATGCATCATTTATACATTTATTATATTTTAGTTTGGTCAACCAAGGGGTTCGGATAACTGACGTTCTACTGTAGTTGTGTATACGTACTTATACGTATGCACTTGTATTACAATACGCCCTCCCTAATCCGAACGCTAAAAATATAGCCCTGCTGTCACTGACGTAAATCCTTCAAAAGTTCAACCTCAGTGTTTATTGCTTCTACCTACATTACTTACAACTCCTCTAAAATATTTTAAGACTTTGGCCCCATACCCTCTTGTTTCGAAATCATGAATCTCTTTATCGTGCCATTCTGCAGACAGATTGTATTGTGCATCCCGCGGCTTTTTAATGTCTCTCTTCTGGAAAACCCGAGAAGTCCGTGTCCCCTATTCTCTTTGAATTTAGTCTAATTTCTGATGGCGACATGTTGTCCTGTCGGAACTAACTGCCAATAGAGTACTTGCATCAGACAATATACTAGTACATGTTTCAAACAATTCCCTTACAGGCCTATGGACATATCATCAGTTTGAAATTAACAGCTATGCCAATCCATAGCAATTAATTTATGAAGCTGAAGCATGTAACGTGTATCATTACGGGCAACCTGAATGGTGTTTTGAACAATGAGCAATCAAACACCTTCAGAGAACCTGGACAAATGCCTTTGTTTGATAACGTTCGATTAGGACCGAGCCCTCAACAGTGCAGAAGTATGCGTTGGGATTTGTTATTATTCATGCAAAAGCTTTCTCCGTTTATTTAGGAGACTAATAAATGATTTACTAACTCCTATGTCAGTAGATAAATAACCTACGTATATGTCGTTAACGGAACGTTCGTCGCCGGAATATTCGTCCCATAAAGAATATATGGTGGATTAACTTTTTTTCATGTTCCAGATGCCTTGGAGAATCCAAGTATTTAGGTAGGATATATTAAGTTAAATATTGCGATTTGCGACGAATGTTCCGTGCAAGGAATGTTCCACTATTCTGTATATGTATTGCAGATAGTTGACCCGATCTTATTTTAACCTTCCAAGAGAGTCAGTGCAAAACTTGTGATCAAGATTTGTAACGCTTCATAAGAACTTGTGATTCTATACGAGTTTAATTCTATAACTTAAAATGCTAGGATTTTAATTAAAGTTCAAACTATTCTTATTAGAATTCAGCATGGATCTTTCTTGTAAAGCGAATGCTTCAGAAGCTGCTGTAACTCGCCTGCTAATCCTAGAGGTGATCACAGGGAGCGTATGCGTCCTGTCTATCACCGGCTGTCTCTGCATCCTCATCTCCTTCTGTCTCTACAGGGAGCTGCGCACACGCGCTAGGCTGATCGTGGTGATTCTAGCTCTCTCTGTGCTCTGCTACACCTCGGCTAACCTGGTCGGCATCGGAGTCACTCATCTCTACAAGAACCCTGCCAACGTCTCAATGGGCGCGTATGGAAACATCTCCAGCGTACTGGACCCAGTGTGTAAGGTGCAGGCGGGGTTCGCGGTGTTTTTCTACATCGCTTCCATCTTCTGGACTTACTGCATCGCCTTCTACATCCTAATGTCAGTGCTGCAGAGTAAGATCATGAGCCATGTCACTTTCTACTTCTTCTTCTTCATTTCATGGGCTGTGCCCAGCATCATCGTCGGCTACCTTATTGCGTACAATTATCTGGGTTATTCATGTCTGTCTGTGAAAGGAGGCAAAAACACAACGGAACCCACTGAAGTGGACGTCTCCGCTCTCTGGTGTACGATAGCTTACTCGAGAGTGCCAACTAAAGCTACCAGGGTTCTCATCAATGTTCTCTCATTCGACGTCTGGCTCTTCATGGGCTACATAATCCTGCCTGTGATATTCATTCTGGTCAAGCTAGCCATGAAGAAGCAGGTACGTGATTTATGTTACTACGACCTATTCACAATTCCTTATTAACTTTCTGCAAACACATTTAAATTTTTCCGTCAGTTAGGAAAAATTACCCACGAAATTATGAACCTTTTCAGAATGACAGTTATACTTTTTTTAGTCGGCATACACCCGTAAATGAACCGTTCAGTAACCTTATAGGAAGGAATAATTTTTTGAATATTTAACGAAATTAAATTTGGTCTAGAAGGAATTTAAACCTCAGTTCAGTATGAGAAGAGAGTTCCCGCTTAAATTTATCATGGGATAATTGCGCCAATTTATTATTGTTCTAATTGTGTGTCATCTGTATTTGTAGGCGTCAAAACTCTCTACCCTGTATGAACAATGTCTCAAGTCTTCTAAAGAAATTGATGTGAAGCTCCTTCTGATCCCGCTAGCCTTCATCCTGATCAACGTGTGGTCAACCGTGAGGGATATTCTCTTCCTACTGCAACTCAAGAATGATTATTACTGGCTCGTGTTACTACAGGTAGGATGATGATGAGTTACTAGCTCTGCCATTGTGACTACAGTCCCATATAATTTGAATTGCTGCTACTTTTGTGGCCGAATTTAACTTAATTTCACTAAACCTTCACTTTTAATAACAAACTGATGGAATTCCATAGTAGTTTGCACCGCAGGAGTTTATCAAGCAAGTCATGAGAATTGCACATTGACACCTATCCCTGTATTATCGCCATGGCGATGATTTTTTCCTTTCGCATGAAACCCCCGACCAGGTGATTATTCGGGGAAATACGATACTCAGCTAGATTGCAATTTGTTACATACCATCAGAATTGTGCTTAAAACTGACTCAGTTATAAAATATTTTACACTTTTTAAATTGTTTTAGAGTTTAGGCGATTGTTCTCAAGGACTTGTTATATTCCTGATATACTTCCTCATGACCAAGTACGTCCGACAAGCAATGCGTAAGAAGTGCTCCTGTTTCGCGAAACAACCTCAGGGGTACAAAACTATAAAAGCATCCCCTGTCAAGAAGAGGTGGTGGAAAATGTCGATGAAGTCAGAAATATTGCCTGATCTCAATACTGTCAACTGAAGGATATACCATGGACACAGAGATTTGACAGGTTTTGTTAACTACACCAAATTGATTCTCTTTTTTAATGGAAAGTAAATTTAAAGATCACTACGGTTGATGTACGTAATGTTGTGATATACTTGTATGTATAGTTCTGTTGGTATGTCACTTATCCTTATTGAATATTAATTGATCCGTTGTATTCACTCACAATGCGATACAAGTTTATTTATAATTGTAATTTGTAGAGGGCTATTTAACCTAAATTTAAAGTTTAGAAATTAGTAAGAGTGGCATACTTTTTTTTATTATTCGGTCAGATTATGTCCTCAAAATGTCGATGGATTTGAGAAATCGTGTTTAAGGATTTGAGAAATCGTTAGGATTCTCGTTTGTGTTCAATTGTGAAGACGTACGCACCAACTGGTAATATTCAGTCAGAATGGAGTCTATTTATACATTCCGTTGGGATTCTCAAGGGTCACCGGAATAAGTCCGAATTTGAAGTAGGAATAAGTTCGAAAATATTTTTTAAGTAGGAATTAGCCCTAAACCATTCCAAGTAGGAATAAGGCATAAAATCTGCCAAATAAGAATAAGACATAATATGCCACACAGTACCTCCCTCAGGAAAAAATGCCACTTTCACACTCAATTGGATACTTTCAGTATATGTGTTGCGTAATATGAGCAAAGAAACTGATTTACTTTCGGTGGAAGGTTGAGGCAGAAGGAAGAGGAAGTGACCTTTTCATATCGATTATGCTTTAGGTATTTTACTTTCACTCTTCTGCTTGATTGATTATTTACAGTGGAACCTCTCTGATCGGGGGCTCCAGCCTCCAGAATTTAAATACGGAGCTCGATTCCCAATTTCCATTCTTTTCAGGGAAAATTGGTCCGAGGGACCATTTTTTTCAGGGAAAATTGATCTGGAGACTAATTTTTTCATGAATATTGGTCTGGAGACTAATTTTTCATGAATATTGGTCCGGGTGGACCAAATTCCATGAAAAAATTGGTCCCCCGGACCAAAATTCCATGGAAATTAGTCCATAGTAGGACCAAGATTTTCAGCGTAGACCGATTTTCCCTGAAAAAATTGGTCCCCTGGACCAATTTTCCAGTGACAGGTCCACCAATTATAGAGACCCATTTAGATTTCACCGTATTTCCTTATATTCATTGGCGAATCTACAGCTCTGCTGATATTATGCTGGTAGCAGGATGATGGATTCGCCTCTAATTCGAGTTCAAATGACGTATCCATGGTTGTTTTCAAAATGATGCTTACATTTGTTATTGGATTATCGAGGTGGGAGGAAACAAACGAACAGTTGCTAGGCCAACTAGCACAGGTACTCTAGAAGTTAGAAGTATTGCCCTTATGTTTAGGATCAATATTTGATGATGTTCATCTTGAGGTGATGAGTGGCCAGTTTAGTAAATCTAGTTTGCATTGTAATTGGTTTATTAATATTGCGCATGATCGAATGCTTATTGAATTTCGATAATAATATACATACATGATTAGTTAGGTAAGGTTAAATTATTTAACTTTCACTCAAAATCTAACAAATTTTCCATTTTGAAATGTTTTATAAATGCGTACTATAGTTTCTGGTTCCGAAATCTACTCTGCATTCCAATGCAGCGTATCTATATTAATTTGAACAAACCCCGCATGACATTTCCTCGCTCAGCAAATGCATCACTTTCTATGAATTATTCCAACTCCTCTCAATACAGTTCCCCGGCACTGGATAATCCCACCGTATCAGTGCTAGGTCGCGAGTATGCGGCTGACTCCCTAACTACCGTCACTCCCACCATTCTCAGAAAGGTAGGCAGACAGCTGCACAACCAGAAGCAGCATCCGATCGAGATCATCAAGCATAGAATCACCTCACATTTCTCCAACACGTATCAGGATGAGCACGGAGCGCCAATGTTTGCAGCGTTCGATAATTTCCCTCCAGTCGTTTCTCTGGAACAGAATTTCGATAGCTTAGGCGTGCCTCCCGAACACGTGACTCGTGCCAGAGGTGACAACTACTATATCAACAAGGAGTATATGCTGAGAGCACACACCTCCGCTCATCAACGTGACACTATCAAGCGAGGACACTCGCGGTTTTTAGTGACAGGTGACGTATACCGTCGTGACGAGATTGACACACACCATTACCCAGTGTTCCACCAGATGGAAGGGGTTGAGCTGTTCACGGCTGGAGAATTGTTTGGATCCAACGCTCATAGCGCAATAACTGACATAGCTCGTTCTGAGTGCGAGCAGAAGCAGGCAGAGTATTCTCTGCAGGCAGTAGAAGCCGTTGAGAGGAATCTCAAGTCCAAGCTAGAGTGTCTCATGCGTTCTTTATTCGGGTCTAGCTTGGAGATGAGATGGAGTGAGACGTACTTTCCATTCACCCACCCGTCCTATGAGCTGGAGATCTACTGGAAAGAACAGTGGCTGGAGGTCTTAGGGTCTGGGATCATGCGTCATCACATATTGGTAGATGCTGGGGTGAAGGATAAGATTGGCTACGCTTTTGGATTAGGACTAGAGAGACTCGCAATGATACTCTTCAGCATCCCAGATATCCGTCTCTTTTGGAGTATAGATGCTAGATTCTTGGATCAATTCTCGAATGTAGCAAGCAATATGAATGCTACATTCAAGCCATTTTCTATGTACCCTCCTGTATACCGAGATATTTCGTTTTGGATAAAAAACACATTTGAGTTCAACGATTTTTATGAAATCCTGCGCGAGGAAGCAGGCGATTGGGTCGAGAATGTGGAAAGATTGGACGATTTCGAACACCCTGAGACAAGAAAGAAGAGTTTGTGCTATCGGGTCACTTACAGGTGTATGGAGCGTACACTAACTCGTGGCGAGGTCATGGCGGTGCACACCAAGGTGAGAGACAGGCTAGTGAAAGAACTGCTGGTCACTCTCAGGTAGATATCCTGTCATGCAATAGACGCTATTATGCAAACGATGTGTATCCTACAATTGTGTATGGTAGTTCAATTTATGAATAATGTTGCAGTTGAAGTAGATAACATGTAATGCTTAAACTGCAACACAAACAACCGTACCCTAAGCACTTATCAAGTGCATTAGCAGAATTGCATGGCGCTCCACTCATAAATATACAAATAAAATGATCCAGCATGCTTCAATGTTGGTCTCAGGTTCTGCTGGAGTTTTACGAACTGTGATGAGCTAATCACATTTTAGGTGTTTGAGACTTTTTAGTATGAATACTTATAAAAAGCTCTTCCTTTAGAATTCGTATAAAAATATGTATCTTGGAAAAACAGTATATGAGAAGTGAAACCTTTATTTTGAAATCTTTTTTTCCGTTTCCCAATAGGATTGCAAACTCAGAGAAATTGTGATCTAGAGCTAAAACATTCATCCCATATTGGAATGTCTGCACGACCAAATTCACTTCATACTGTAGCTAATTGATCAATTCTCACTTAGATAATAATGGCTAGCCAAATGCAGGCGTTTCAGCCTGAAGATGAAAACTCTAATGAGCGATTGTCTGAGATATTTTCAGAAGCTATCAAATGTCAGGAGTTAATCGATAAGTCAGAATTGGACTCTGTTAGCCAGGAATACCAGAACTTAGTTTTAAAAGGCATTAACCTGCTAGAACGAGCTACCAAAATGGTAAATATGTTAAGTTTATTTTCAAGTAACGAAGAATTGGAGGAGATTCCAACGGCTCACCTCAAGTACCTCCTGCTTCCTGCCTTCCTCGGCTTCCTAACCTCCGCTCTGAACACGGCAGTTAGGAAATCAGACATAGAGAGATCTGTCGTATACTACAGTGACTTTTTCCGCAGGATTGGTGAGTATAATATCACAACTGAAGGTTTGGAAACTGAACATGTGGTAGGAATGGATGATAAAGTGCCTAAGGAACTAGCCGATATGGCCCAAGCACGCAAAGAGAAAATAACAAGACTGAAAACTAAGAAATCTCTAGAAAACAAATTGAAAGAATTAGAGAGTATCAAGCATCTCGATGAGGCAACACAGAGAGACCACATATTAACCACAATCCGATTGTGGATGACTCGTTCTATCGACGAGTTGGAATCTTGTAAGAGGGAGCTTGAGTTGTTAGAAATGATGGCAGGGAAAGAACCACTTGAAAGTAAACCCATTCAACCTCCCGCACCCTTTAAACCCATAGTAATCACGCGAGACATGATACAGCAAAAAGTGTTTGGAGCAGGGTACCCCAGCGTTCCCACCATGAGTGTGGAAGAATGGAATGAGAAGCGAATAAGAGACGGTGTAATCCCGCCAATTGAAACGCATTTGCAAGGCAAGGATATGAGTAAGTGGGTGGGCAAGGGAGCTGGTGCGGAGAAGGAAGATGAAAAGGGAGAAATATCGGACGAAGAACAGGAAGGAGCCAAGAGAAGGAAGGATGTCCAGTTTGATGAGTTTAAAGATGAAAATAAGAGGGGGAGTGGGAATAGAAAGAACAGGAGTTAGTTGATCATATGGTCGAATATAGAACTTAGTTTGCTGAATTTATTGTGTATGGAGTAGTACACTCGATATGATTTCATCATGATCAAATTTATATGGAGAATGTTTATATTCATTCTTTTAATTTACTTTAATTTTATTATTTAGTTTTGAATTACTGTTTCAGGTAATGCGGAAATGGTTCGACTTTTCAAAAAATGAAATACGTAGTTCGAATTCCAGATTTAGGAAATAGTTCGACTTTTTATGTGAACTATTTCCTTTTTTGGAAAGTCGAACTATTTCCACCATACCCAGTTTCACACCTTCTTGAGTTTGGTTGCCCAACCAGATCAATTCATACCTCCATAATGCATATTGTCTGGTTGGTATAATTCCTGCGCATTACGTTATAGCTTAGGAGATGCTTTTGATGATTTTCCAATTGAACTGAGTCAATAAAATCTTCATTGAGTTTAACTCTGCACTAGCGTGCATAGCTGCTATGTGCGTGATAATCTAGTGACTGTTATTCACTCGTTAGAGATTTACAAGTTAACGCTAAATCTTCTTCACGTTTTATATCTACTCATATCAGTGTTCATATCAATTTTCGCGCAAAAGATTTTATTGCAATAAAAATTTAATTAAAATACTCACCGCATACTGCCACTACTACTTCAATAGCATATTTATAGGAAAATAATCACGCAAATTTGGACTGCACTCTTAATCGCCTAATGATTAACACAACGAGCAGCAGCTTTAGTTTCTGAGGTTGAGTGTTATGTATATATCACTGTCGTAAATACATAATTTGTAAAAAATGCACGGATATCGATGGTTCACCTCCGCTCTCACCTAAATGTAACTCTACCACATTTTTGAGAATATGCATTTCCTCGTATTTTTTTTACACTTCTATTTCCATTTGAATCAATGAACTCTCCCAGTCATAACTTTCTCAGTCTGTTCTCGCTCAAGTGTTAAATTAACACGTGCGTACTTTGATACGAGCAACTAACACTGATATTTGAGTATATGAAAACTTTCTCGTCAAGGCATCACGTTACAGAAGTTCAGGCGGTAAACAATTGTAATCGAGATTGTTCTGTCTTCAATAAAAAGCTACCTGATACCGTATTTTAGAAGTTGTGTCTCGCGCAGCTTTGCTGGACATATTTTAAATTAGTAAATTCCTAAAAACATGTATCATCCAGCTACCTCAATACAGCCTAACCTGTCTGGACACTCACTACTACTGCCTGCTTTATCCATCGGAAATGTGGGGCAATTCGCAATCGATATATTGATACATAACTTAGAGTGTTCGAAAATCGGTTACTTCTCCCACCCATCTCTCTTATCTTTGGTAGGATATGACGAGTCTAATGCGCTGGTGACTGCTGCGGAGTTGTATTTGTTGCCAGAATTTAAGATAATAATTCTCCAACTGAGAGTTCCTCTTATCAAAGGAACCGCCAACAGTTTCATCAAAGATTTGATAAAATGGGTCGAGAAGCAGGATCTGAAGGATATACTTTGTATCGGGAGTGTGAATGCTAATTGTAGGATCGACGCACAATTAACAGGACCTCAGTTCCGTTATATGCTGACCCCCCAAGCTGGAGAATTATACTTCTCAACTCTGGACGCATTGGGGTGGAGACAGATGGAAGAACAGCTCTCATTGGAAGGAGACTTCAAGTACAATTTGCTTGGTTGTGGACACATGAGGAGGCTATTCAAAACTTGTATGTCTTCCTATCCAGTCACACTCGTATTCACATTCTCTCACGAAGGAGACAACGTCCCGGACGCTCTCCTCCTGACCTCAACTCTCAATCGATGGCTCAAACTGCTTACGGGCGAATGGAAGTTCCCACCCTCCTGGCAGCTGCTTCACGGCCCCCCTCCCAACACTGCCATCTACTAGAAGCACTAGAATATGAAATATGTTTAGTTTCAGAAATCCAATACCCACTGATAACTCGTAGCCTAAAGCCTTCTCTGACACGGAGAGATTGGAGAGTCTCCTCTGCACACAGCTGCATGGGTGTACTAGATTAGTAATAATTTAAATCTTTAACGATTACTATCTTGGAATGCTAGACTGTGTTATGAATTTACTTATATGGGAGAAGCTATGAATTTGCACTTTTCTAAGTCTGGCAATTTGATACGCGCCCTGAACTCGGATCCATTACTAATACTGGATGATATTAATCCAAGTATTATGCTAATTTTTAGTACATTATGCAAATTTTATTAACCTAATTATCCCTAATGGAAAGTGAGGGGTTTTCTTTATCATTTCTACAGTACATATTTGCTTATCTGAATATCTCCATACTAATGAACTAAAAAAATGTTCGGACTTTCAAATCTATTCCGTCACTGAAGTATAATGGAAAATATATAATTGTAATAATGAAATGGAGTATCCTGAAATTAAATTGAAGTCATTGCAATGGAGTGACCATTGTGAGTCCACTGAACACTCGCAAATCCGAATCCTTTGATATCCGCTCCGCTCGCTGCTCGGATTAGCAACGGACGATGTTACTTAATATAATCTAAATTAGGAAAAAATTTTACTAGAATTCGATGTAAAAAAATTGAGTCTATCAAAAATTTTGGTTTTACTTTGGTTCCAGTCTACGTTGTAGAGTCGAAATAATATGAAGAAATAATATGATGTGTAAAACAAGCCACAAACCAGTGCATCCTGACAATCATCCAGAAATTAGTTGGAGCAAATATATGTGTCAGTTCAATATTATTCATGAGTTTAGGGAACCCTGACCCCAAGGTTCTCTGAAACATGAATAACTACACTAATGCATACGAAGCAAGATGAATATATCGCAGTTTAAACACAGGAAGTATGACTGATAAATCCTAGACGATTTGTTGATAAGAGAACCCGAATAAACATCTTTAGGCAAATGACTACTATTTTAGTCTTTTTCAGAAAAGATTTAATAATAAAGCAAAATTCTTATATGGGGTAACTAACTTAGGAATTAATGAATGTTTACTTGACAGAGATCTCGTTATAACTTTTTTGTCTCATATTTATTCAACAGGATTAGTTCAAGATTCCAGTGTCAAATTAAAATGATGGTGAGTCATCCTTATTCTGATAATATAAGATTGGACAATCCTTGTCCTGTGATTGATCCATCCGTATATAGTACACAGACTCTAAGTTGGAGGTAGACACTACCAGTGATTCCGACTGGGATGAAATAACAAGCCAACCCGAAATTGAGCGCTCTTCTGTCACAGATCGCTCCTCTCTACCAAAAGCTAAACACAAAGGCCAACCCACGCCAATACAAGAACTCACCGAGAGTAAGCTTCTGAAATATTCTGTAAATTCCATGTACGTATGCATTAATATTCAACATTTTTCTAATGACTAGTTTTGCGTGATATTGCTATTTCCACGCTACACATACAGCTCTGCCGTACATAGATAGGAGTTGAAGTTCTGCTTACGGAATATCCTTCTTGACATATTTCATGCTGCATTTGTTAATATTTCATTCTATAGTTGAATAAGCACTGTTGTCTGAAAATTAAACCGCAATTGTACGTTATTCATCATAACTCATCACGAGATGTTGTCTCCTAGCCAAGTGAGTAGGTGCTAGGTACCAATTCGTAGCCTACGCACCGACGTGCCCTTCTGTGATTTGTCATGATTTGGTTATAATCACAAACCTCGATACTCTATCCGTCTCAGCATTATCTTTCTATTTCTAATAATTTCTATTTTATGCCCAGTCATACCTAATATTCCAAAATTTTGTTGTAGCGACTAGATCGTCGCTAGGTGCGAGAAGATATGGTTTCACTCAACTCTCCGGCCTCGATCAAAATGATTCAATAGTGAATGCCATGAACTCTCTACTACCCTGAACTTATTATGTCTACGGGTAGTCTTAGGTAGAATTCTGGATTTTTTTAAACATTTTTGGGGAGAACTTTGAAAATTATTATTCTAGCACAACTTCTGCGGGCACATCAGATTCATCTACATAAATTCTGCTGATTAATTGTTTGGGCGTTATGAGATTATAATGATCACAACATTTGCTCACTTGTTTTTGCATTTAACGAATTTTGTTTTACTTTTCTAAGGAAAATTTATCGTATCATATTTTGAGAAAATTTTTTAGTGTAAGTATAATTCGATTTACCAAATGTAATAACCACTGAGTTAATTATCAGATTTAACTTCGAGGAAGAATGCGTTACACTGGTAAAGAACTTCGTTAATTTCCATTAATTTATTGTTAGATCACTCATTTTTGATTATCACCGTTTCCCCAGAATTTTTTCTGCTGCCCACCCCGTCCATTGCACTGCTTGATGCTGCGCTCAAAGAAGTAGAAGTTTAAGCTACTTTTAACCTGAGTTTTTGAGTTCTTGAATTTTGTTATTTACAAATTTAATGTCCTTTTTTGCCTGGCGTTGCGAGTTGGATACAGTGCGGAATATATTTTGATATTATACGAAAGAAATGCACTCTAATTTCATTTTAGTTCAACATTTTAAAGTGGATCTTGTTCTTTGCATAGTTGAAAAGCCTCCAGCTACGGATCCAATTGAGAGGATAACTAAGCATAAGTCCAATCCTGAAACGAAACAGCTCGGTGTATCTAAGACAGTACCCAAACTTTCTCATGCAGCCCCTACCCCTCCTACTCTTGGTAAACCCAGAAGGGGTAAGAGGCGACAAGAGAGATCAATGGACCCACCTTTTGAATTCAGGTAGTTGATGTTATGAGCTAGCGACTGTTAATTCAAATTCGATATGGTAAATTTGCACTGAGAACAAAATATTTGAAAAATCAGAATATTTTTCGTGAAGCAACTTAATCGACAATCCCTTGATTAACCATAAACCTTCAATTCTGGATATATCATCCAAATTGCTCGTCAATTTGTTAAATTTTAAAAATAATCATGTGAAATATTTCACATCTATTTGTGTATCCCAATTAAATTAGTGATTTGTGCACCCATTAGGAAGAATATGTAGAATTATATTTCAACTACATACGATACTTGCAAGTCTGTTATAATTCGATTCAATATGTTATCAGCCGAAGTTCCCAATGCATAAATTGCGCCTTTACAGATAGGACATTTAGCATTGAGCTGTAAATTGATTCTTGATAAGTGATGAAGGTACAGATGAATTTAGTACATGATTGGTACGAGCATAAATTATTTCTCTAGAAACAGAGTTATTTAGTCTTCGCTTAAGACCAGTTTCATGTTACAATTCGACATGCATGTTAGAATAGCAACATGCATGTTGAAATAGCAAATAGATTATCTGAACTATTTATCGTATTCTGATGGGTCAATGCAATATGTTCGAGTACTCTTTACGTCATATATGCATTCATCAAATTCTTCCTTGATTGTTCTTATGGATGTTATTATGTACTATGTCTATTATTGTCTTTATAAATAGCTCGACCAGCAGTTTTCAACCTTTTTGGATGTGGACCCCCTCCCATTAACCATAATACAAATTTCGAACCATGTGGACTCCCTGATATAATCCTTGGACCACTAAGGGGTCCATGGACCCAGGTTGAACCGCTGAGCCAGGGGTTCATAGGGGTACAATACGGCATTTTAAAAAGATTAAATCATTTGGTTATGCATAGCACTCCCAAAATATAATTGTTGAATCTTATTACTTCAAACAAGTTCACTGGCTATTTTAACAATATTAATCCTCACCTTTCATTCGTAATTCCCTCATAAATGTTAGATTCCATAAGACGAAATCTTCACTTTACTGTATATACAGTATCTTAATTTTAGTCATCAGCCTTGAGTTAGTATTTATTTTATCCAAATAGAAAATTCAACTTGACCACCAATGTAATTATCTCCTAGATGTCAAATTCCTACTTACCTAATAGCAGTAACTGAAAATAAAAGTATTGGAATTCAATTAAGTTAATTTTCATGTTAACTTATATATAAATTATGCTTAATTAAGATTCAATCCAAAACAATGACATATTAAACATATACGCTTCAGCTCTTAGGAATTTAATTACTAGCAAATCCAAAGGTTATGCAGAAGGTTAGTTAATAACTATTGTTCTCTGGCAGCTCCTTGACAGTAGAGGAGAGCGATACCCGCACACTCTCAAAGGCTGTTTCCGCTCCTTTGAAAACTAACAGATGCTATCAAGCAGATCAGGTGGCTGATAGATCTCGTACTTTAGTCACAAGGAGAGATTCTTGGGACGAAGTAAGACCTAATATAATATACCTTATCTAATTGGTCTAGTCATAATTTGCAAGTTTATAGCGTTAAGTAATAAATTATGAAGACTGTAAATCAGTGATATTGAATACATTGTACTTGGCAGCTGGCATTCTATTCAAATACCGTGAGTACGTATACTGGCATGTTAATTATGAAGGTGAGTGAGCTTCCTGAAGATGTCGGTCAGACTAGACTGATTGAGAAGAGTAAAAGGGCTGCTTATGTGAAAGATACTTCTACTCAATCGCAAATCCCCGAAAGGACTGAACTCCAAGTTGATGAGGGCGTCACTCCGAAAAAGGCTATTGGTTCTATGCAGGTGAGATTTCGTTGCGATCCTTTTACTTATTCTTGTAATCTATGATTAATACTACAACTTTGAACTCATTATGACTATTAACTTAATTAAGTATTACCTCAGAGTGTTTTCACTCAGCAGGCTTACGATTGCCATGACCTATAATTAGATTTACTATTTTTTCCTGGATCGATAGTACAGTGGTCTAGAGAGCACGCGGAGTGATGCACTCAATCCCGAGACTTTCACTGTACAAGAGCCAGCCAAGCATCAGTCTTTGTTCCAGCCACAATCAAGAGAGAATGTAAGATAAACTTTAAAAGTGGAACCATTATCTAGACGAATTCTGAATTAGTTCTGTGTTGTCTTTCTAGCAGTACATCCAAACCACTAGTCCCCAGTCACACTCACCACTTAAATTTCCCCCCAAACAATATTTTCCTCGCCACTCTCCTCATGAAAATCATAATAGAACTGAAAATTTTGAAGGGTATGTTAAAATAATTGGGTTCAGTTTTTAACAATGTAGTACATACTTACAGTTTTGTTCTTCAGCGCTTATATTTTTGAGGAGATGAAGAGCGATCATATAGATTACGAACAAGATCTCCCTGAGGCTTTTATGATGAAATTAGCACAGAGGTTAGTCAAAATAATAATTTATCTAAGATGTGTGGGTTAAAATTTTATCTTGGTTCTATTTAGATCAGAGAGAAAAATACGAAGGTTCTGGCAAGAAACATTTGGTTGTTTGAGATTGCTTTGCAGCTTCTTTACTCTTTTCTTTATTGAGTGTGTGCGGTTTTGTTTAAGCCACGTTTTTCAGAAATTGTGCATCGGACTATTGCTCGTATGTGCAGACCACATCTGGAAGCCATTCTTACAGTGCTGCTACAACGGTTGTTTACTACCAGGTTGTGTTGTATGTGCGAATAGTTGCACATCTCTTGTTCAAGTATTCAAACCAATCTTGAAATGCTTTACCGGAATTCTGAGAGAAATCTCCAAGTGTTGTAGTCAAGTCCGGTTCTGTGAAGTTGTATATCCTAATTCGCATCAAGACTACGCCGCACGATTCAAAACACAAGTGATCTGATGATCTCAACCAAAGCACTAATTCTCTTATATTTATGAACGCACTCGAAGTTACATAATTTAACACCTTTACTTCACCTGTTTTTGCAATCGCTTCAATAAACTGATATATATATACGTATATACAGTAATAAACGTTTAGACTAGTTAGTACCTACGGCTACGTATCTGTGAATATTTTCTCATCGGATGTTAAGAATCATTATCACTAAAACTAGACAATAATTAATAATGGGAGTGGCAAGGGATTCTTTAAGGTGTTTTTATCCCCCGACTGCACTAGTGGTACAGAATTTGTTATCCATTAGAAATGGAATCGGTCATCATTTTCGTGACCGCCCAACCGACCGGTCGATCAATTACTATAGATAATTATATAAATAATAAAATATTACAGCAATCAGGAGTTCTCTAATTTAGATTTACTTCGCACAAAGTCAATACTTGATCGGTAGGTCAGAGGTTGACTGACCGGTCGAGAATTTCGACCAATTCCATATATGTATCCTATGTCTTGAAGGCATAATTGATTTAAACCCATGAAACTGGCTGAGTTGGGAGTAAACACAGGCAGGTGCAATATGTCTTCTTAAAATTTTTCATCTTTGTTGCCCAATTAATCGGAATTTATGTGAACATTCTTATTAATTTCTTCTTTTCTCCTTAGAACTATTTTAGTAACAATCTATGCTAGGTTCTATGTACATATTTGGTAATTCCAAGGAATGATGGCAAATTGTTGATTTGCAAGGGTTTTATTTTTTTGATTATGAATAAAAATTCCAATTTACCTGAATTACTGACACCTTGAAAATATAGAAAATTATCATTTTAGCCACACATATTATCGGATTTGCTAATATTAGTGTGCATGATGATTTTTGGAATAATTAGAAATTTTATTTGTTAATTAATCTAGTTCTCGTTGTTAAACCAACTATTGATTTTGATTGTGAATGATATTTCATTCTGATGTCCAAGTTTAGCTCGGTGTAATTAAACACTAGCATGCTTCATGCGTATTCAATGCGAAGTGCTGAGTCGATGTATTTCATATCCAGTTGTCTTCTCCACGTAACTATATGTGATGTACTATATGATGAGCAATCATGTCCTCTCTTACTTTAGCATGTTGATGCGATCTTCAATATAAGTTGAGTGTACGGTTGACTCATTCCCTCTTCGCTAAAATTTGCTTTATCATGCATTTGTCTTGTTTTTTTCTTAGTTTTCTATTTTAAGATTCAATTGAAGAACCTTAAAATTGTTCTATGCTGTATCATCCTATAATTTATTATATTGGATACGTGGGGTGAATCCATGCTATGGTTTAGCAGTTTAACGAGGATATAATAGGAATAATAGAGACCATAATGATCCACTATAACTACGAAAATAATCGTGTTATAGTGGTTATTCTTAGGGCCTATGTCTTGTTGAAACACCAAGGACACGGGTCCTGGAAAATTTAGATTCTAGTATCCAATATTTTCATTGATAAATGCTATTAAAATCATTTTATTTTTAAATATGCATAAATACAGATTGTTGTGTACTATATTTTTAAGATACACCATTGTTATCGTTGTGTTACAGTAGGGTTCCCTAGTTTCATTATGAAGTGTCTCAACACGAGCTCCAGTCTGTAATCTGTTATTCTGATCCAATGAAATATGCAAATGTTATCTTCAAGTTATTTCCCAAATTGTTATCTCTTTAATCTTGCTTGTTTCAGGACTACTTGTATATAATTTATATAATATATGTGTATTGCATCTAGTATATACATGAATATAGTATATATCTTTTTGACAGTTTTTAGTTCTTATATTTTATTATTAATTAATCTAGAATAGTTATTATGCTCACTCAACGAATTGGTGTAAATGGATTTCTTCGCTAGTAAATTTGACAAAATTAAAGCCCTTATAAACTCCTGGATATTTATTGGATAGTACGTAGTCTTGAGTAAGTGGTAATTAATTTCTAATTTTGCTAATTCCTTGGAATTATTTTCAAATTATATACTCTCTAACACTTTTCCTAGCTTCACCAAATTAAACTCATATAAAGTTAGATATAGTATTAATGTTAATTTGATTTAATTCTATAATTCTGATAATATATCTAAAATAATTTCAAACAATTTCAAAGGAATAAAGTAGTTAAAAAATGAACTCGAATATCAATCTCTATAGTTTTTATTATTTAATTATTTTGGTAATAGAAACGATTTCAATGATGACTGCTGGTATTGAGAAGTTAATGTTGTGGTGAGACAATTGGTAGCATACCAACGTGAGTTTTGATCTAATTACGTATCCTTACCTAAGTTCCGCATTCATATGGCTCTGTAATATATTCATTACTAACTACAGTGGGATGCTGCGCGGTTTACCGTCTTATTTCTACCCCTGCTGATGTTTCATATCATTTATAGTGGTAATGAAATACATGGGTTGCATCCAGAAAACTTTGGAATTTTTCGATGCACTGTGAATGCTGCATATTCATATACAGTGTTCAGTTGACTCTACAAGCATCCTCCAAGTGTATATATAAAGCTCTTAAACAACAGGCAAGAATAACTTTGTACAAAAAGTACATAAATAGTAGTTAGATTTTGAATTTATTAGATATATTGTATCATCAATACATGGCTGATTATATCGCAAACGAATATTGGCCTCCGGTTTCTTTCTATCCTAACTATGATTATCAAACTCCTAATTTCAACTTTTATTCGGAATCTGTTAACCAGATTCAACCTTGTTCACCTTCCTCGATAAACGGTAAATATACAATTATAAATTCGAAGTATAATGAATTATAATTAAGAATATATTTGAATATTAATTAATATTAATATTAATTAAAATCAATCACAAATGTTATTTAAAGTACCAAGCCAAGTTGTATATAATATTTATTTTTTCCTTCGAATTTCTACAAAATCATACATACACTAGATAAAAATATTTTTAGCGTCTGTTCTCTTCCTCTAGATCCATACCCTGCTCTCTGCGCTGGATGTAGCCAGCCCATCGTTGAAAGTTATGTCATGAAAATGCTTGACAGGACTTGGCATTCGACCTGTCTCAAATGCTCCGATTGTGATAATCACTTGACTGACAAGTGTTACTCAAGGAACGGGTTGTTTTTATGCAAAAATGACTTTTTACGGTGAGTTGGAACAAGTTTAATTCGCTTCTAAAATACAATATTCCGAATTCACTGTTTGAACCAGCCTTCTTCTCTAGTCGTCATCCGCCGAAGTGCGCCGGCTGCGATCAACTCATATACCCGAAGCAGGTCGTGCGGCAGGCCCAGAACTACGTTTACCATCTCAAGTGTTTCTCCTGCTACATGTGCCTACGCCAACTGAACACTGGAGACGAGTTCTATATCCAGGAAGACAGACGCGTCATTTGCAAGCAGGACTATGACAGCATCAGGAGCAGGGGTAAGTCTCGAAAAACATTAAAATATTATTCTAAATGATTTATATAGTTGAATTTTTAATCAGTCTGGCAGAGATAATTTAAAATTTGTTAAGGTTGCCTTGATAGTTTTGCTGGATGATTAAGAGTAGACTTAGAGTTGATGTTTCTTCCGATATATCGAATTCACTGCTTCGTAATCTTTCTTCCTAGCTTTACAATTAAATCAGAATTTTATAGAATTTTAGTTAAAACATATTAACAAAACATATTCTTGGAGTAATGCCCACTCTCGAATATGGACTTTTTCTACTTCATAAAATGAGTTCAGTGCAAATGTAGTGACAGCAATGAATAGATGGAATAACACATACTCGAGTTTATATCTGCTGAATTTGATTAGTTCATCCTCAAAATATCTATTGTGTCCATCCCATCACTTGATTATATTTCATTTCTTAAGATTTAACAGGTCCGAAGGGGCGGGCATCCACGTGTTTTAGGAAAAATTAATCTGACATAGGTTTACTGAGGATAGTTTGAATTCCAACTACATTCCAACCACCTGAATGCATGCCTACTTTCTAGTAAATTTTTTAAGATACAAATGATCCGATGTCAATGACACTAGAGCCTATTTGAACAGGATGTGAACATAGTTTATTTCCTTTATTTTTGTTAGAAGTCGAAATGGAAGTTCATCAGAAGCGTCCTAGGACGAGCATCACATCCAGTCAAGTGGATCTTCTCAAAACAGCTTACACACGAAGTGCAAAACCTTCGAGACAAACCCGAGAACAATTAGCTCAGGAGACAGGTCTCGATATGAGAGTGGTGCAAGTAAGTTCTCAAAAAATACAGAGTAATCACTTTCGTGTAAAACTTTTTATTAGCTTGAATACTTTATTGTAAAAAATGTTTTAACAAAGCCAGTCAAATTTTTAATCTAGTCAAACGGAGGAGATAAATTTCTTAAACTTATAAGAGTTATAAAATTATGCTAACTCAACAGAAATAACCACTGAAATTCCTCAATAATTTGAGTATTTTTGTTCAATCCATTTTCAATCATATCAATTTCTTATCAAATATTTTCTTGTCTAAAATCAAAAAATTAATCATAATCCTAAACTAATGATGAGAACAACGCAGCGCAGTCTTTTAAAAGAATAAATTATTCTGCAATGAGGCCAATTTTAGCCAAGTAGTGTGCAGTGTGTGCCTGGGGGAGACATGGGTGTACGCTGGAGAGGATTCTCCAAGCTCTAGCTTGCTGATAGATTGGATATCATCTGAAACTAATTAATTCGTATGATGATATCATATCATTATCAATCAGACGAGTTTCATTATGAGTACTCACCACTTGGTACCGCTCACGCTTGCATTCAATTATAATGTAAGCAAGTAAATTATAAATGAAATTAGACAATTTGAAAGCCCATTGGAACTAAACATACTATGCGAGGGCTGTTATCTCTATTCTACTTTCCTCTCGGTTATTTGGAATTCTAAAAAGTAACTATCGATCTGATTTCATTACTTAAAATAGTAATACGAGTAGTCGACATTTGAATAATGATACTATGTGAGCAGTTTGAACTAGAATAAGTAGCCTAAACAGGAGCTAGGATAGGAGGGATACAATTTTGGTGGTTGCAAGATCTTGTTTCACAAGGATATAATGATATCTCTTTGAACTAGATATACGTACGTATACGTACGGTCGTACATGCATTGATACTTTTATGTCAAGAATTTGATGAGGTCTTTACGTTGTATGTATTCGTTGAGTTACTTTTGATGAAGATAAACATCCTGTTCCGTTGGTAAATCAAATTTATTTGAAATTCTATTTTTTAGGTTTGGTTTCAGAATAAAAGAGCGAAAGAAAAGCGACTGAAGAAAGAGTCTCGCTCTAAAGTTGCTCCTTACCATCCTAAAAAAGAAATCAACAAACATCCAAAAGAGAACTCACTTCCCTCAGTCCCCAAATCAAACTCATCAATCCTCTACACATCTGATAAGGTCGCTTGTACCGGCCCCACAACTCCCCCGAAACCGAGCTTCGAATCCTTGGATTCTTCGACAGGTATGTGACAGAATTATATGACGATAGATTAAGTCCATTCATAATTATCCCAGTCCCCCAAAATACAGCTAGATTTCAACTATCAATAACATAACTGTTTCAGACTACTCTCACAGTCTAAAGTACCCGTGTTGCATATATTGGAATGTTCAGAGTTTGAACGTACAATATATATTGAATACAGAATAATTACTGCATTTTCCGTTCCAATTCTAATCTAGCTTTTCACAGCTTATTCCAAGAGTTAGTCAGACAGACTACAATTACTTGTTTTCCCTGTCAGACGTGTGGCAGACTTATTTGTGCAATCTGTCTTAGTACCGAGTTAGCGTTATCATGTTGCGTGACATCAAATTATGAAGTTAACATCCAAATAAGTGCAATTAATTAGTGCGATCTGTTCAATTCACTGTTTGTGATCTCAAATTTCAGCTCAGGAGTATCATTATAATAACAAACTTCTACTTAGATAATCTCTTAATAATTAGCTATTAATTGCTTAGGATTTCTAATGATTCTCCATTAACATTGAAATCAAATACCAAGTTTAATAATTCTTCTTTTAGATGACTGTCATACACAATCATCACCAACTCACTTGGAACATTCCTATCCACTAGATAGCAGCACAATGAAGAGCTACACACCTTCAGAACATGACTGGCACACACCCTATCACAAGTTTGAGGCGCCTCTACTCGATCCATACACTTCTAATTTCTCAACACATTATTAGAACCTCTTCACTCGGAATTTTTACAAGCTGTGTAAATATTTTCTAAGAGTTGCTTTTCATTGCTAGATATATATTTTATTAGCTATTGCACTAACTGCTAATACTGCCTCTTATTGTAATGATTCTGTTTATGATTAAAACAAACTCGTTATTTACGTTTATAACATAATATACGTTACGTATGATAAAACACACAGGCCCAGATCAATTCCGTCTCTTATTCACTCACTCTTAATGAATGTAGTAATAATGTTGTTAAAATATGACTTAATTGTATGAGGCTAGCGATACTTGCATAATATGCTTACAAAAGCTCGTATTATCAATTTATAATTAAATCTAGAAGTAACATGGCTAGCTCAAGTAATGAGAAACCAGATAATATTATAGTTAGAGAGTGGCGCCTAGAGGACCTACCAAGTGTTTACGAACTCTGCAAGAAGTTTGAGAAGACGCAAGGCATGAGAGTGAAGAGTTTGTCGGATAAAACACTTGCTGAAAATGGATTTTGTGAGTCACCTTGGTATCATGGGTGTTTAGCAGAAACTACAGCACTAGGGAAACAGGTTATCATAGGGTTTGGGATGGCGTGCTTTTACTATGATATGGGCAGGGCGCTAAGGATAGAATGTTTGTACACAGAACCTGAATGGAGACGGTTTGGAGTAGGGAAGAAGCTTATGGGAACTTTAGTTAAATTTGGTTTGGAAAACGAGTGTGAATCAATTAATTGGGTCTCCATGAAAGATAATGTACCTGCGAACAGTTTTTATAACAAAATTGGCAAGCAAAAGGGCCCTGTGAGTGAGTGCTATGCAAGGTGTAAAGGAGGCAAACTGGGCTCACTAAATACATAAGTACATTTCTTTTCTATGTATGTAGTTTTTTTGTTAGGAAGTTAGCTAAATAATCCTACACAAATTACCTTTTCAAATTTGTATTTATTAAACTTAATTATATTCAATACGTACAACTTTATCAATTAACGAATTAATAATATCCTTAAATAAATATCTGCTGGCATTCTGAATACTTCTCTCCGATCATATACTAGTTTGTATGTTCTGCCCTTGAGACAACTATCTACTCAAAGAAAAATTCTATGAATTTATTCTAAACTCGAGAGGAACTGCTGAACGAAGGAATTGTCATTTCAAAGCGGAATTCTGTATTAATCTTATTTTTCCAAAGTTCTCATGAGATGTCTGAATACTATTATACTATCTCTATTACCACAGAAGAGAGTGAAACAACCTAGAAATAATTGCATAATTATTTAATACTTAGTAGAACAATAAACCCATCCAAACTATCGAAAGGTATTCTTGAGTTCGAATTTGCTAACCAATCATTGCGCAAGTGCAAGATTTGCACTAATGCAAATACATATCGAAAAAACTTGCATCCTTATTAATTTGGCTCTTCCGTATTTCGGTCGGTAAGTTATGAGTAAATCATTTATGATTAGTTAGATTATAATTATTCTACTAGTTCTCTACGTAGGACAAATCTTCAGGACTAATATATTTCGTTGAAAAAGTGGCTTCTAAATTGAACAAAAGTCGTGTTGTGACGATAAATCAGGTTAAGTCTGATGTTTTGACAAGGCGCTGGGAAGAAAAAGACCTGCCGAACACCATTGAACTGTATCGTCGATTTGCTGAATGTCACGGTTTACCTGCCCACAACCTTTCGATTGAGAAATTGCGGCGAGATGGATTCTGTGAGCATCCTTGGTATTACGGATTCTTAACGGAAACCATTCATGATGACAAACTGGTAACAGTTGGTATTGCGATAGCGATGAGAGTTTTTCCTCTTGAAAGGGTTCTCTCAATTCAATGTCTGTGGACAGTGGAAGGTTGGAGGCAACTGGGGATAGAGGGTGATTTGGTTTGTGCGGTAAGCGAATTGGGAAATAATCTCGGCTGTAGATTGACTCATTGGATAGGAGGTGATAAGTTCAAGTCGATTGAAAATTTAGCTGACTATGTGAATCAGAACTGGATTTATTACCGAATGGACCTTGAAGACATGATCAACATTTCTAAATAACTACAGGCCATTGATATTTAGTGATTTTAGATTGATTTTAGTGATTTTATAATATTTCTTGTTTGAACATTCCAATCAAGCTCTGCACGTTATGTTAATTCTAGGTTAAATGGTATTGGTAGTTATTCAAATACATTTTTAATTTGTCTAATGGTTGACAACCCTTTAAACTTCAGCTGTAATTGAGTAGATAAGTTATAAAGTGACTTAGAATATGTATAACTACGGTTGCGACAAGAATAATGGGAATGAGAACAACTTGTTAAATGTTTGAACTGAATGAGATCAACTTAGATAGGTATATTACAGGTGTTGATGGGGGGATGGAATCGCTGTTTTGGCTTACACGACAGTATAAATTTGTTTGAACTAGTCTAGGCTTCAAAGAAAGGAATGCAATGCATTGTACGATATTGATACTGTATATTTTAATTGCTAAATCTCTTACAGATGTGGAAACTGACTGATGAATAATCCTGTAAGCAAGTCATTCAAATTTCAGAGACTAAAACATTATTATTAGTGTTAAATATTTTATTATTTTTGGACTCAAAAGAATTATGTTTCAATTATGATATTACGTTTGTGTCACATACCATTTGTGCCACAATTTGGTTTTACTTACTGCGTCAAATATTGTCAGAACAGTGAGAGTAGGTTTGGTAATTACACACAGTAGGTAGCTATCATTAACCAAGAAGCATGATTTCTAGAATAACAACATATTTCTAGGAGTCATTAACATGATTATCTATGATTGAACCTTTTTTTTAGAAAAAATTAAGTAGATTTAATTGCGTTTCAATTTTCCAGATATTTCTACATAGTGAGATGACAATATGGAGGGAATAAGTTTATTAACAATTTAACTGGATTAAATAAAAATACAAACGAATAATCTTAACCACACCACTGTGTATTCCATTTATAACGGCTGTGGATAATGTTATTATACTTAGTAGGTTACTTCACTTAACAACTTCCTATTCTCGAAAAGTATGAATAATGAGCTAATTAAAGGGGGCCGTTATTTACAAATGTATCTTACGTATGAATTAAAACGCAGTGTTTTGTTGTTTTGTTTGCTGTTCGAAATGATTGAGGAACTAATTTTTAGATATGAAATATACTAACAATATACTAACAAAGGTTTGTTAGTATATTTTCATATCTTTTATTCGTTCTTTTTTGAACTATTTTCAAAAAAGAGCTGTCAACAGCCAATCTAGTGAGTGTAGATTCTGAATAATGGCTATAAATTTTTTAATAAATATTTGTTGAAGTTTATCATAATGATCCGTGAACCCAGACAACAACACATATTGAACAATGGGAAGCAGTAACTCATCATAAATTAGTTGGCATCTTTTCATTACACCTTTGTGTAATAAATTTACATAGTATATATATGGACTATCACCTTTTGCATCCACATGATCTTTAGAAGATTCAACCCACGACTCGTTGCTATGAATTTCATAGACAATGCCACAAGTCATTGATTCGTTCGTATACGTATGCTCCATCCATTTAAATCATTATACACTTGGCGGTTTCGAATAATCTTTGATTTATCAGTATTTTTCTTGTTTCAGATTTTTGAGGTAGCGTGGTTCACCTGCCTGAGCGTCCCCTAGCTATTTTATAAATGTTTATTCTTGTTTAATTTGTTTCTCAGAATACTCCGTAAAGAGCTACAACAACAACAACTAATATTCATAATAAATTTCTCAAAATTTCTAATTAGGTTAAAACATTCTTCTAAATCACATATATGTAGACATCCTAATATGTTTTGCCAAAACCAAAGCAGTTTTTAGAATTCCAGTGAACAGGGAACAAACCCACATTATTTCGTGCAACAATTAAATTTGTGTGATGACCATTACTTGAAAGAATTATTTTTCAATTTAATTATTGCAGATCACGTAGGATGGACAGTAAATAATTATTGATTCGAGTAAACCCACATTTTTACTACCAAATCATAACGATCATGCATTCAATTTATGCCTTAGAAATCCCATTCACTTAGTATAGTGCTTCAGTACCATTTAAACTTGCAACTACCTCGGAGGAAAAATACGTTGGCCATAAAATTCCTTATATCATTCCTTTTTCGGGGCGATTGGCCCATTTTCTGATGTAAAGTAAATTTTAGAAAAGAGAGACTTTAATTAATGTAACCAGTCGAGTGATTCAGAAAGATACAATAATTTCTATAGGACCATTATTCTAAGGGGCATCAAAAAATCTCTTAAAGGTGGCGATTATTCAAAGATTTGAACGGCCTGATACTAACTACACTAGTTTGCACATAGTAGTACCTTCCCTAGTTTGAAAGAACTACTTTGAGATCTGAGATGCAACATAAATATTCATTTTAAAGAAAATATAATCGTCTGAAATACCCTGCACCCTGAAATGTATATCTGTCCGAATGAAACGCGACCTTATCGCACCGATTTTTTCTCTATGTGAAAAATGTCTCCGATATACCACCAACATATGCTATTATCGGATGTTGGCCCTATAGAACCGTAAGGGCAGAACGATTTTATTTTCGTAAAAGAATTGAATTTTGTAAATTAGGGCTCATCCCATCTAGAAATGCTTCGTATACGATCTCATGTTGAATGAAATTTTTAGAGTAGGGTTAATTAAGGATATATATGTATTCTATATTACAAGTGTAATCATTTATTGTTGTGACAATTTTTAGGTTTTGAAGCGATATTTTTAACATTTTTGCCCAGAAAATGGTACATTTATATTTGACCAATCAGCATCGAGCATTTTTAGCAAGAGCCAATGCATTATTTGGCGAGTGTAAATCGTAGTTAATGCATACTCATTATTCTTGGCAGGCCGATAGCGCAAAGCTAGAGCACTCGTCCTGTGTAAATTTGTCTATATGCATATGTAGTTAAAATATGAAAACATACAAAACTGGGCTTTATTCAAGGCACATCTCCACCACAAATCAATTCTCCATTCCAAACTTTAGAACCATTTGCAAGATGTGCTACGGACGTAGAATACTATCCATGCCAGAAACCCTATACGAGCGCAAACTGACTAATACCATTGGAAAGTTAACTCAGAGATAGATTGTTAAGCTTCACATTTAGTCATTTAGATGTGTTATTTAAAGTTTTGTTTTAAAGAGCGAACGAGTTGATATAGCGTCTTGAGTATAGATAGTTTACATAAACTTACAATTACTAGTTGTGGTTCCATCATGTTACTAATATCACTTCCTTATCATAGAATCACGTTTCGACACTATCTTAAAGTTTTTTACAATTTTCATGCTCCTTGATGAGATAGGCCAACTTGAGAAACAGCTGGAGTCTACCAGACAACTCAATCTATCACTTATTCAATATTGAGATTAAAGTTTAAAATAATTAATGCTCCTACATCGGTCCATTAAACGTTTTAAATATCATTTCACACGATATGTCCGTTCTGTCGAGCAATGGGAAATATCTCGTGACGGTGTGAAGGAGACTATCCTATCTTCTTACCATGGCAAATGCACTAACGTACATGTTCATATTTTAGGTGTACAAGCGCGCTTCGCGAACTTGCGTAGGCGGCTAGCAAACACTTTGTATTCGCAGATTCGCCCTTCGGGCGCCTGGGGTTATTAAAGAATTCAGAGGTTCCTTCCGGGTGCCTAATATTATTGATTAATTTCACATATCTATGAATGCATTGGCCTAAACTAGGCCAAAGTGGACACTACTAATAAGTGTGGATGTTTTTACTCATATACCAAGATAAATTAATATAAAATTTGTCCCTATTGGTAACAAAATAACTGTAGATCGATATTTAAACGTCTAAGATAAAAAATTCCGGGTAGGACAGGCCCAGCCCCCCACTTTTACTAAAAATAAAACTAAAGCATTATTATGCATGAATGCATAGTTTAAATTCAAAATAAAGAAAGGTGACAATAACGTCATAACCCATGATGAGTAAGCATTTTCAACCAAAATGGAACATAACATAGAGAATTCTATTAAGTATGTGCGAGTCGATTTTAGTGGTTCGTTGCAGCTTTATTATTTCTCGAGTCAGCATATTAGTCAATGATTTGATTATTGATGCATCATGATGTAATACTAAATTTTGATGACTCATCATTTGAGTGATTGATGCGATAATCATTTGAGGAATGTTATTGTATACTTTTTATTTAAATTCCAACCTTCCATCTATTATAATGGCAGAGTAATTACTGCCTAAAAACTAAGATTTACAATGAAACTCCAAAGTAAATGGAGTCTGGGTGCATGCCAAAACTAGCTATGCTAATTAGGCGTATGAGTTGGATGAAACCCTGACCATAATACCATATCCTATTTTTGCGTAAAATTTTTCAATACCAGAATAATTTCCGTATAAGGACTAAATAAGTTGTATCATTATCTCCACAGAACATCTCTCTCTTTCGAAAACTCACTCCACTTCAGATTTATACAATACATGTCTACAGGCATCCCAAATTCCCAATCCTCGTGATAGAACAAAACACAAGACATGAATTTAATGATTAATATATAACTTATCAGTAATTTCATGACCAAGCATATCAATTCATACTTATGCTCCAAAGAAAACTGAATGCACAACAGAAAACTACACTGAATAGTTGAGCTAGTTACTAAGGACTTAAAATAGTAAATATCTGGGGGAGCGATACATACAGAGATCTAAGAAAATAGTAGTCCATCATTACACGTGTTGTATTATTCAATAGTTATCTACACATTACGAGATTGGGGGACATACAGTCGAGTTTCAACAACTGCAACTCTCCTTGGCAGGGGCAGGTGGCGTTGGGCGGAGTGTGTCTCGCTTCTCAGTCACTCCATTATCCGCCATGTTTGGCTCAATGCTAAAAGGTATGAATGAGAATCATACAGACAATTATATAATATCCCGCCGACCCCCGGGCATTCTATATAATCAATTTCAGAATCGTTTCTCTAGTAAAATAAAATATTATTAAACTCAACAGAGCCGTGCCAGTAATGCAAACTGCCCAGGTCAGTCCAGGTCAGCTTTTGAAATTCAAAAGTGAAACTAGTTTCAAATGCGAAATACATTCTTTCCATCTTATACAGTTTGTACGAATTCATTAAGCGAACATTGGGAGTCATGCAAAGCTAAATCATATAAAAATATAAGTTGACTAATTCATGAATTATCAATGAATTCCTCAAAATTTGAAATTAAAATAATGGAAAAAATATTTGACATTTCGCTTACCGACTGAGCAATGTTAGAGGTATATAACATGAGCAACCTTGTAACCACTTTAGGGCATAGAATCTGCACTAATTTTTGAGATTTTGAATAATTCATTAATCGAATAATTCATAATTATTCATCATCTTTCAATGAATTAGTCAAATTAGTTAAAAAATACATTGCTGATAAAATAAAATGATCAAAGTGGCTATTGACACCTACTGGTCAAGGCCAATAGTTAATATGTGGTCCTTATCGCCCCCGATCGGTCGGTGTCGATAGCCTCACTCGTTAAAAACACCAACCACAAGAAGTTATGACTACTAAGTAGAATGATTGTACACTGCATTCTACCTTGGTTCTGTAATATGGTATGACAACTGTTCTGAGCATTAATATCTAGGTTTGACCTGGTCTGACATGTATCGACTCGCACGGCCGGTGGCCCTGCTTATACCTACCTCCCATCCAAAATGTTCTGGTGTATCCTCTTAGCTGTATCAACAAAGGCATCTTCTACTTTGTCGCCACTCTTTGCACTGGTCTCCATGAACAGTAAACCTTGAAGGTTTTAATTTTATGGATACTTTTAATTGAACTGTTAAATGCGATAAAGTAATCATCAAGTTGATAGAAAATAAAGCTACAGTGTCAAATTTGCAAAGTTCTTAAACCGAATTAAAACATCCTGGCAAATTTTACTACCTGAACCAATTTGATTCGAATTTGTAAAACTGTTTTCTCATTTACAAGGAAAGGATTGTAATCACAAGGGCTTGAAGCTATCTTTATGAACTCAGACGAGTAGGTGAGAAATTGTATATTATCGACAATTGAATTTACAAGTGAATGCTAATGTCATGAGAAT
This sequence comes from Aphrocallistes beatrix, assembly GCA_963281255.1. Lineage (NCBI taxonomy): Eukaryota > Metazoa > Porifera > Hexactinellida > Sceptrulophora > Aphrocallistidae > Aphrocallistes > Aphrocallistes beatrix. Next base: position 1,369,503 of record OY725488.1, read on the forward strand.
AGTCATAATTTTAGCAATTATTTTAGAGCAAAATTGATACTCTTGTTTACCAAATAATATTTACCATTTTCTTCTGAAAACTGCTTTGCTTCTTCATATGTCACTTCTCGCTAGACAAAATTCATAAATATGTAATGAAGAATTATCGATGTTTATCTGTGCTGACATTTTTTAAATTCCAGACGTTTGTTGGAATGCTTCTAGAGACCCTGCTTATAGTGGTTCTACTGTGCAACGGATGCTACGAATCATTACTACAGCTAGTTCCTTGGATGCTTGTCAGAGACATCGACACAGCTAGGTTCTGATCGCTGGATGGGTAGGCGCGCCCTAAAATGGCATAAGTTGCGCCAGTGGTCAGGGGTACAATGTTCCAGAATCACGAACGAAAACTCTCAAGTTCTGGAGTGGGAATCTGTGGGATTGGTGATGAGAACGAAGAAGGGAAGGAGGATCAAATATTTTTGCATTTATGTTTCATTGTTTTACTTCAGGTTCCCGCATAAAATCGTTTTAGTCATGTTTGTGCTTACAAGTCCCTACTCACTATGTCATATTTAAGATTGGAGGGTTCTATATTGAATTTTTTCACCCATTAAACTTCAGTTAGAGTTCCACTTTATCGGGATTAAATACTGCTCTTAGGAATGTAGTGCAAACATATACCTATAAACATTCCAAAATTTTCAATTGAATAATTTTTTAACGTGGAACTGCGCTGCCACTCCCCCGTAAAGAGGTTGGAGGAAACGACAATCTATCCCATACATCTTAGTTATTGCGTAGACATTCAAAGCAATTCATCCAAATTACCTGAGCTTCTAAATCAGTCTTGTTCCCAATCAGGAAAATCACCTAGAATAATAGCAGTCATTAACTTTGCAATAACAACTTAAATGATTAGGAATCGTTTTCAGGTCTATCAATTTAGAAATACATTTTATGTGTTGAATATAGATAGACCTACCGTGTTGGGATTCGTTAGATTTCTTGCATCAGTCAACCAGCTGCTGAGATGATTGTAAGTATTTCTCCTAAAGGAATTTGCTTTGTGACTATCGTGCGATAATCGGTTTGATTATATCCTCTTTGCACAACCTTTACATCAGCAAAATTATTTCCATACAGAATCAACAAGATTACCTTGTGATGTCGTACACCATGAGAGCACCAGCTGCTCCTCTATAATAGCTCCTGGTCACAGCTCTATTGGAGATGAAAAAGGAATAATTTTGGCAACGAGCTGGATTGCGTAGGTTGGCGCCTACCTGAACCTCTCCTGGCCAGCAGTGTCCCAGATCTGTAGTTTTATTTTCTGTCCAGCTGTCTCGATTATCCGAGTTCCGAACTCGACTCCTATCGTATGCGGGCAGTCTGCCATAACTACACACAATTCCCTTTATAAAAAACTTTTTATGTCATTATGCAATTTCCTATTCTTTAAGACAGTCAACTTACATTTTCTTTCGGTAAATTGGTGAAGTAAGCATGACTTTCCAACACCCATATCACCTAAACGAGGAATCACAACTAAACATATGTACCCTTCATTAGCATTGAATATTCAAGTTTCCTTATTTCGTAAATTATGCCAACAGGAAATACAAAATCTCAAAATATAAAATAAGGACTCAGTACGAAATTTTGCTTTCGTCGTCATGCTATCATGACACAGCAAAAATAGGCCAAATGTATTACAGTGTATCGTCGTATGCCTTAAATAGTAGCGGGGTTCTATTACTCTTTTCAGTGTAAATAATTATTAAGAATCTTAAAATATTCAACGAGACCAGTGTAATGAGAAATTTGATTAATAGGAAGAGGCAATAGTTGATTAGGTCTCAACAATTATTCGAAGCACATAGTGACCTTGGACACTCTTTGGGGAGATAATATTGGAGTATTATCGTATTTCAGATAAACAAATATTCTCATGCTCGGGAAATTGGCACACGATAGTCCAAGTTTTATTATTTGGCCGCAATTTTAGATGCTAGCATGTCTAAGGAATGGCCTGAGGCAGGTTTCCAATTACTTACAACCGGCAATAGCCAGGAGTTCCTCTTCCCTCTGCATCGACCCAACTCTCCATCTGAGACCTGAGCAGCAAGAGCTGTACCGCACAGCGAGAACTTTCGCAGATAACGAACTAAAGCCGAGGATGAAAGAGTGGGACGAATGCGAGACCTTTCCCAAGGAGGTGATGAAGAGAGCAGCAGAGCTGGGGTTCGGAGGCCTGTACACCCGTGAGGACGTGGGAGGGAGTGGGCTGAGTAGGCTAGAGACGTCTGTAGTGTTTGAGGGCCTCGCCACAGGATGTGTCAGCACGACAGCCTACATCAGCATCCACAACATGTGCTGCTGGATGCTAGACTGCTACGGTAACAGGGAGCAGAGACAGAGACATCTACCAGGGATGGTGAGCATGGATGAGTTAGCTTCCTACTGCCTCACAGAGCCAGGGGCTGGAAGCGATGCGTCCGCACTCAGCCTAGCTGCTAAGAGAGAGGGAGACGTGTACGTACTGAATGGGACTAAAGCATTCATTAGCGGGGCTGGGGATACGCAGGTATACATCGTAATGGCAAGGACAGGAGGGAAGGGTCCGAAAGGGATCACTTGCTTCCTCGTAGAGAAGGGAACTCCTGGCCTGGGATTCGGGAAAAAAGAAAAAAAAGTAGGATGGAACTCTCAGCCCACTCGGGAGGTGATCTTCGAGGGCTGCCCTGTGCCGGCTGGGAACAGGATCGGAGAGGAGGGACAGGGATTCAGCATAGCGATGCACGGCCTGAACGGAGGAAGAGTGAACATCGCCTCTTGCAGTCTGGGAGCGGCTCAGGCCGCGATCGAGCAGACCCGCGACCACACTGAGATGCGAAAAGCGTTCGGACAGACTCTGTCGGGATTCCAGCACATCCAATTCAAGCTGGCAGAAATGGCGACCAAACTGGTCACGAGTCGAGTAATGGTGAGGAGAGCTGCGGAGAGTCTGGACGGTGACACCCCGGACAAGGTGCCAATGTGTTCTATGGCGAAGCTCTACGCGACAGACAGCTGTTTCGAGGTGTGTAACGACGCACTGCAGCTACACGGGGGATACGGGTATCTCAAAGACTTCCCAGTGCAGCAGTATATGCGAGATACGAGGGTGCACCAGATACTGGAGGGGACCAATGAAGTGATGAAGATGATCATAGCCAGGAACATCTTCTCACAGTGATATGAGTAATCGCTGTTTTCTACCATTTCTGTGCTATGCGTTGAAACTATGTAATCCTCTACAAACGTCGCATAATTGTATAAAAGAACCTTAATAAAACACGATAGGCCTTGAAAAATGGGAATCTCTGATGAAAATTTTATTGGACAGGACAATTTTAAGGAGACCAATTTAAACGGGTTCCACACTTGGTTTTATACACGTGTAGTCTTGGATATAGACTGACAACCCTGAACGACATACATACATGGCTAACTCGAAATATTATTAAAAGGTTTATACAATCAAACCTCTTTATAGTGTACACCCTCGGGACCAGTTTTTCGTTCATTTTATCGAGGTGTTCATAAAGTAGAGATTCTTGCTAAAATTATATGATTAAAATATTGAATATTGAATATTTGGGGTACCAGCGGTTCCCCCGGTGATGTCCCCCGGCTCCTCACACTAGTGCCACAAGTCCAAGGGGATAAAACTGAGGGGGAACACCCAGCACTATGACACCAGAAAATAGTGTTCACTGTACTATCTACTGTGTAGTTGTGTGAAATATTTAGTTAATTAGGTCAACAGGAGAAGGTCAACAGGTGACTACCATAATAACACATTATATCACATTGAATATGGATAATATTCCTCCATTAACATCTTCCTATGAATATTACATTATACAAATTGAATGAAAAAATGAGAAATATGCGAACGATCAAGAAAAGTGCTGTGGAGCTGAAACTAGTTCACTAGCATATAATGTAACCAACCTATGATGATGTACTTAAAAATGTAGGAGTAATTGTAAGGTCCGCCGGAAGAAGTCATTTCTAGACTAAATCTTGATGAGAGGATAGGCACTGGAGTGTTTCAGGTGATTCTACTAATGGGGAAGCTAAAATGGATAGAAATTCAATTAGTATACCTATATCGTAATGAATAATATACGAATCATTCATATATAGTACATACATATATTATACAGAGATTATGTATTATTATCTCCACGTTTAAATTATGACGAGCATATACTGAAGTAACTAGTTGTGATATATGTTGTAATCTTCAACCCAAGAAACGTGCTTCCAGCTGACGAAAAATCAATACTTCAAGCAACGTAGCAGATAGCTCGAATGCAATTTAAAACGGCTGGGCGTAATGGGAAGTTTTCGGGTTCCTAAAGAGAGTTCGCCTCGTATTTGCATAACCAGTGTAAGACGTTACGTAACCTTAGATAAATGCTTTATTTTAATTGTTAAATAGTACAAGTAATTAGTAAATAGCATCGCTCTTTTGTATGTTTCTTTTAAATAATAAGGTTAAAATCAATGGAGAAAAAGAAATAAATCTTCATGAAGTAATTTAGACAAAAATTGATTCTTAATCATTTGTTTCAGTCATATGGTGGGCATGAGATGGGAGTAGCCGGGAATTTTTGTAGGGGGGCATATCAACCAGCTGGGGGTCTGAGGGGCGCTGTAAGCCCCCAGTGGAGTCCAGGGGGCTTTGCCCCAGGAAGCTAACAACAATTTGGACAGATTCATCTAATTTTGAGGTTCTAGGAATACAAATTACCTCCGATAACACTCCCCTCTCACCAATTATTTATAATTTACTAAATAAATATTCAGACTTTATCTAGCCAGGGGGGTGCAGCTGCCCCCCTTGACCCCTCTCCCTACGCCCTTGATGGTGGGCCATTGTTACTAAGTGTGGTAAAATGCGCGTTTGCTTGCTACGTTCTAAAACCACGTTAACCGTAAATAAATCGAGATAACAATATATTTTTCAATTGTACATGTGATTAATGCATGTAGTACAATGTTGTAACACATGTCTGTGATTTGATCTTCGCATCTATACCACATAAATCTCTTCTTACAATGACTAACAATAGCAGATTCTAAGAATTTAAAATACATATACCATTTTAAAATGCATCTTATAATTATCCCGGACTATACCTCATTTGTAGTATCAACAAATTGGCTGTTCTACCCTCGGTCGAGGAAAAATTCGGACAAAAAAGTGGTCTGATTGAAACCAGTCCAACAGCGTAAAATGGCCCTTTCGGGATTGAATATGGTCAAGGGTGGGTGGTCCGGTTGAAACTGGACCGGTGGATATGGACTGTTTCTGTTTTTATGTGTGATTAATAATTTCACACCTTCACTACGTACTACCAAACTGTATTTAAAGGTATTAAGATCTCAACGGTTTAATAAAGGCATTTTACTATGTTGAATCCGAATTTCATACGAAGAAGGCTATAGTGTGATTTTTAATGACTCATTAATAAGTGATATGTTATATTTTCGCACTTCTGGCTGATGTTTAAGTGAGTTACTATCTGTATATGTCTACTGCTGATATGTTTCGTTTTATAGTGGAATAGGGAGCATGCAGGATGCTTTATTACCTGTGATTCCTACGATTTCTATGACAGTAAAATGACAGATATGTAATTTATAACAAATTAAAATGTATTAATATGTAAATGACGTCACCATTCAATTGTTTAATTTTGATCTTTCCTAGATGAGATTTTAGCACAAACATATTCGTGATTGTAACTGGTTGATTTACAAAACAATAATCGTTGCATATAAGCAAGAACGCGTAATATCTATTTAGTGGATTATCCTTGTTTCTTTAAAAACTAGTTGAAATGATTTGAATCTTGCCTTAATCTTAAGAATTGTTTGCACATTTCTCCGACCTATTAAAATTTAATTGTGTACAGCTCGTACTAAATACAGGCCTTATAAGTAGTCTATATAAGCATTTTAGTAAAACAACAAAGTATCAGTTGGTGACTTAATGGGCTCTTAATTTGCGTAGTTAACAATACGAGTCAAATGGTAAAACACATCTAGTCACTCTGGCACGAAGACATAACAACCACAGAATAAAAATATTCAATAATCTACAAACTGCAAAAGTTATTATTGCTCCAAACAATGAAGTTGCAGTCACAATCTCAATCTGATTTCATTCCTCACCCACAGTGCACGTATTTCTTGTTTGGAGCGTGCAATGTTTACTGCATATATTTTGCTATGTTTTTATTAATTGAGTGCAAATATGACCTGCACTTTAATTGACCTTTCTCTCTCACTCACTCTCTCTTTGTCTCGAAATATGTTAGTTGTAGATTCTAGAGCGCATATCTTTATGCAGTTTTAATGATATTGTCATTTTAACAGATGTTTAAGTATGTTCATGCGTCCCTATGCATTTTTGTATGGCAAAATAATTATGGTACTAGATCAGCTAGCCATCTGATAAGAAATTCGTAACGGGCCGGTTAGTAGTTTACATCCAAAAGTAGTTTGGGTCTAAATGCTTTTAACTGACTAATCACCATCCTGTTTTGAATAGGATGTTCATACCTTTTAGGAATAAAAAAGTGCAACATTTTATTATACAGCTGTAAGTACACAAACACAATGTCCCTCGATCCATTAACATAAATTCCAAGAATAACCACCAAGAACTGCATGTCACCCCGTTGTGAAGTTGTCTACTGCAATAACCATACATTTTGCAATTCGAAGTAGGATGCCAGAACGCATCAGTACTCTAAAAATAAGACAGTTGTACTACTGATTGTAAATGAAGACGAGAAATATCAAGTTGGTTGAAATCGTCAGTGAGGACCATGAACTCGAAGGTGCACAATTAAAAATTCACACAATGTTTTATCTATTCAGCATAGTCTGATCGCGGTATAGCTATTAAATTCAAGAGATCAAACTCTTTTGCTGTAAACAGCAGTTTCATATCCATTCTTACAATGACACTAACAATTGCAGATTTTAATAATTCAAGATACATATTTAAACATACCATTTTAAAATACCTCTTATAAGTATCCCGCACTACCTCATTTTGTAGTATCAACAAATTGGCTTTTCAAGGCTTACACAGTATGTTTGATTTCTAGGAATGGCAGACAATTCGTAAAAGAAGTTATAAATTATCATTATGATAATATATGCATACTATTGAATGGATTTGAGTGAAGTGAGCATAAGCGTATGAGGAAGGGAAAACAATGAAGGTAAGCAGTAGATGGAAATGACAGGAATATTAAAATGATATGCTATCCCTCAAAAGTATTCCAAGGTTTCGCGATTATCCCAGTTGATAACGATATTATAGATTTCTATACTCAATTTTGATTTGTTATTTCAGCACAAAGCACGAACTCGGATTCCCACATAAAATTATTCTCCTCTCTTGCACCTTCTAATATTTCTCTTAACAGAGTCAAGTGTAAGAAACTTGTTATGCATTCTGCAGTCACCCGTTCTACTGAATTAGCAAGGAGAGTGCGGGTACAGAGTTTCGAGCAATTCCTTTGAGGTTTGTACACCCTAATTTAGCATATCGACCCTAATTCCACGCTTTTCACACACCCAGTATTCAATGTGAGATTTTCTATTCTAATTATACGTAAATGTAAATAAAACCTTGTATCCTTGCTTTACCTTAGTCCCTTTCGCTCGTAATCCTCTCGATCGAAAAAGAAATTAAGAGAGTAGCCATTAGGATTTTTGAATTGCTCACCATTATTATAATGACTACATATTATGTTGCAGTAGAAAAATCGAAAATGGGGTAATAAACAATTTACTTTTCACAACCTCACTCATATTTCTCATGTGACAATTATATAGCATATTCTCGTGACGAATTGTCTGTCAATGGATTTCTAGGAAGCTATAATCGGTACGGTAAACGATTCAGCATCAATTAGCATCTAAGGTTGACAAAAGATAAGAAACAAACAAAACCGATACTAAAGCAGTCTACTTAGAAGTTTAATTCATTACGGATAGAGCTGATGAAGCGAATTCCAAACGAAAATATATGTAAAATCAAATTGACTTTAATAAAATAAGAAAAGTGATCGAGTAACGAAAAAATTTGAGAGATGAGAGAGAATTCCATTACATGATGGAACAAATTTTAGAGTTTCTCTGCTCCTCGATAGCGAGTTTTCCCTGTAGTTCAGTGCACTCCTCGTGCAGCCTACGGCGCATGTCTTCACTCTGCTGCAGCTGCTGATTCAGGAGAGTAGCTTGCTCCATGAACTCGTTCCTCCGTCCTTCCGACTCATTGAACGCTATCTGCAAGTATTCCAGCTGTGCAGACAGCTCTGTGAGGTTAGCGTCTTTATCTGTTAAGGTAATTCTCGCTTCTGACAAAGACCGTGAAAGATCATCATTCTCATTGATTTTGTTATTCAGGTTCTGGCATGTCTCTGACAGTTCATTGCCAAGGTTTAGAATCGATTGCTGACACTTGATAAACGCCAATTTCCTATTTTCATCTTCCAGATTCTTTTTAGATTTGATCGTATCCAGTTCGTGGTCCCAAACCTCCATGAAGTTCTTCATTCTCTTAATAACAAGAGACTTCGATTCTGAGTTAGGGTCTGGTGGGGGGGAAGGCTTCGGCTTGAACCGAGAGGTATTGTTCCTGATTACTCCTTGGCGGGCCTTGTTGTCGGTAGCAATCGTACCTTCACTCAAACGGGGCGAGAGCTTAGAACTCATTACCTTCTAGAATCGATGTTAATAATTTGCTACTGGCTGTTTAATGAAATATCATTATTTTGAGGTATAAAACTCAGAATAATAGAATTGTATTGTTTATGGCGTAGGGCTATAGAATGGATTGGGATAGATAGTATTAGGCTAAGAATTCGTACATGGGGTAAATTGTCATTAAAACGGAGATTTGAGCCTATATGTAATGTGTCGCTGTTCACAGCTGTATCACCTCAAGGTCATCTTCTATATCATCAACAGGTGTTGCCACTCTTCGGGAGTTGCTAGGTTTGGCCGGAGTTACTTTGTTCTCCCAATAATAATCTCCGTCTGTCTGAGTGAGTGAGTCCGCATCTCGAGCTCTTCTCCCGTGTTGCGGCTTCTTGCTTGAATCGAATTGGAATGGATTCTGGTTGGAGGTCTTGCTCGGAGAAGATTGAACAAACTTAGAACCATAGAAATCCTCTTCTGTCGAGTAGGCCGGCTTCCCGTGGAACATATTCTCGACTACGCTTGGTTTCTTTGACAGTTCATTCGCACTCATCGGATTACTCGAGTGAATAGCTGAGTTCTCCTGGAAGATCGGAGGTTTATTTTTAGGAGAATTTTCCTCGCTTTCAGGAAATTGTCTGAGTTTGTTTCCATGAATTGGAGAATCTTGTCTTGGCGCTGTGAATAGCCCTGGATCCATGTTGTTGGAAGCTTGCAGTTTGGAGGCAGAATTCTGAGTAGAATCTCCACTGAAAAGATCGTCTAATGCCAGGGTCTTTTTCTTCCTCCCCCTTCCCCCTGTTTCATGGATGTTGTTTACTGGGGTACTATCCCCTGAGACAGCGTCAGGTTTTAACGCAAGTGTTTTGCTAGCTAAGTTATCGGGTCGCCTCTCCGAGTCTCGGAATGACTGACTATCCTGAGTAGCCTCGGTGTGTTGGGATTCATTCATCGATGCAGACTCGCTAGTGTCTATTTCTTTCAGTCTTTTCAAGAGTGCTTCCTTCTGTGTAGAAGTAATCAGCTGGTTTTCTGACGGCTGTTTCCTCACTGACTGTGTTATTTCTCTTCCACTGCTATACTGTGCTGGAGAATTGTTAAAAGAGTCTGTGTTGTCATGTTGTAGCGATTTCCTCAGTGAGTGGTGTACTGAAGAGTTATCAATGAAGGTCGAGATCTCTCTAATGGTAGAGAGGGGAGGGTCTGCTGGGATGGGCGGTATTGGGGGAGATATTGGGCCGTTGGAGTTTGGTGTAGACTTTGGTTCTGTAGGAGTTGGGTTGGCAGTTAAGTTGGTTAGATCAGAGCTGGTATGAAGCGTGGGCATTGTATCGGATTCAGAGTAGTTTCCTGGTTCTGAGTGTGTCATGGGAGGAGAAATGGTTGAATGGACATCAGGATACTGAGGTTTACTTGTGTAGCTGTTCACTCCGGAAGTGTTAGTGGGAGGAGGGAGTGATTGTCGTTGGATCTGAGTCGTAGTGCTTCTTGGGATGTGGATAGAGTTACTTGCTAGATTCTGTGAGCGTGTTGGAGGGAGAGAGAACCTAGGCTCGTCTTTTGATTGGATCGAGTCAGAAGGGAGGAGGGTGGGGGAGGTCATGGTGCCCCTATCCTCTTGGGAAGGGAGGAAGTCGGACAGGTTGATGTTAGCAGGAAGATTCTTTTCAATCCTGAGGCTGTATAGGTTCAGCTTCTCCAACTGTTTTTTCTTAGTACGCATCTCCAAATCCATTTCTTGCACATTCTGCTCCATTAAAGAAATCCGTTTTTCTCTCTTCTTACATTTCTCCTCTAACTCGGCCTTCTCCCTCTTCGTGCTCTTCTCTTGAAAGGCTAGCTTCTTGCTTGCCTCTTGCAGGAGCTGACTCAACTGCGCGCTACGGTCAGTCTCCTCCTGCAGACGTAGGCTGAGCTGGTGGCGCTCTTCCAGTTTTCTATGAATAATTAATCATTACGTACACAAATAACTGATCTGATATAATATGATTGCGAAATAAAAATTCACTGGAATTGAGATGTTTGATGCGTAGCCTCCTCAGAATCCACCTGTCACTAGCTCTAACAACCATAGCGTAACTTTAATTCGACCGAATAAACTTAATATTTATCCTAAAAAAATATGTGTCAGCTAAATTCATCAACTTATCCAACGCAATTTGAATCTTAAAGCTTCGCTTGCATTCGAACGTTTCTCTCGGTATTGAAATATTTCTAGTAATTTTAAATTCCACATAGCAATGATCTCTCCGTACTAGGAACTCCTCTATGATCAAGTGAAGCATAAAGTTATTTGCACAATAATCAATCGATAACCATGATAACGCAATAACATTTTTAACATAATTCTAATGACTAAAGCGCACTTATTGAAAAGTCATTTTGGAAAGACAAAACCTATAAACTGATAGATTAAACAGGCAAGCTTTTTCTTGCGCTGTGTGGCTTGCGGACACTGTCCACCTTTGAGCACCTCCTTCCTTCACTTTAACCTTTCTTTTTGAAAAAAATCATATTTAATTAGAAACAAATATTTTGCATAGACCTTCGTGGATGTATATCCAAATCTATACCTCGAAACCCTAAATGGTCGGTAGAAAGCTAGTTTCTGACATATTAAATATATTTAATTACTCTAGTAAATCTAGTAAACCAAAATGAGAAAATATCAAACATAAAGTTTGGAAATTCGATATTCGGAAATTACATGTACTCTAATGCCCTCTACTAACCGTTTATCTCTATCCACCGTTTAGAACTTCAAAATATCTGAATGTATGTACATAAAGTAAAATAAACTATCATATTCTTCATCACTATACTATCTATTAAAAGTATTGTTTTGTTCATACAAAGATTTTGAGAGTAAAGCCCAGAACTAAATGAATGGAAATTTGGGAATGGCAATAAAATTGGTGTTTTTAGTGAAGCAACCAAGCTCAGAATGCAGAATTTAGTGACTTGGAATTTATTCTGGATGCTATCGCCATCAAACCACTACATATGTCGATCTATGATAAAGTGGTATTATGATGCAAAGAAAAGTGTGAAAAATTGTCGTGTTTTCTGGAAGAGATGTGAAATTTTGCTTAAATATTCGAATTTATTTGTAGACTTACCATTATCAACTACATGCAAATTTTTATATATTCATAGCACTTTGTATTCATATCTCAGTCAAAGTTGGAGTGATAATGCTAATCAATGAAAATAATTGAATGATCACGCTTGTAATTACAACAGATGTGATGTTATTCTATTAGGAAAAATTCTTTAAAATTTTATGTTAATTTTGATTTGCCAGCTTAAACAGACGTATTTAGTCCGAAACCGATCTACGATGTAGCGAATCAAACAGGTGTCGACATATTTTCAAATGAATACTCACTTGTTTTCAGAAATTTTCTTCAGTTCAGTAAATTTCAGCTTGCTCAGCCCCAGTTCTCGTTCTAATTGCTCTTTCCTTCGAATAAGGTCGGAATGCTCCTTCTGTAACTTCTTGAATCTCTCTTTCTGTAACGCAATCTCTATCTCGTGTCGTTTGATAAGTTCAGGTACACTCTTGTGTTCCCTCTCCATTCGTGTCACCTCCTTTTGAGTCAAAATATCATAGCTACACAATAGTAAAAATAAGTGAACATTTTGAATATCAAAACAAATGATATATTCATTTATTAATACGTACATGATACAGACAAATCAGCGCCTGTTACAGGTTTCCAAGTAGAATGGTAACAATTCCAAATAAACAACCTATAGCTATGCTGATTGATTAACGTTATGTTATTCATAAGAACTTCGTCTGCGTATATTGAGTTGATACTAGTATTAGTCCATGAGCCAGGGGAGTTGGTGGGTCCAAATCGAGGGGCTAACGCTAATGTTTATTTTTGGAAAGCTATATACTCCCAGAGTTGGAAAATATATGATGGACTTGCAGGGAAGGTAGCTTTTGGTTGTTACTGGCGTTATTCCTGACCGACTGTCAGATATTCGGACGAAACCCCCTTTCACAAAAATAATATTAAATGACCACATATATGGGTTTTAAGCTTCTAGTTTCACTCAGTTGACCGAGCTGAGTCGAAAGAGGGGTCACTCGATATGTTACAAAATGTTTTGAAAATGCTATGGTGTCACATTCTTGGGTTGCTACGGTGTTGCTAGGGTGATAAAGTGTGCCGAATATAGTCTTGCGACTCCTCAAATTGCTGGAAATTTTGTTCTCATTACGAATATCGCTCTAAACATAGCTTTTAGTGGTCAGGGACCTGCTTTAAGTCCATGATGCAGACTAAAAATTATGAATTTGGCATCATTTTGTATTAACAGTTTATGTTAAGATAAAGTGATACGATTCAACATTCCTTGTGGATAACTTAACTTCGCTTGTCATTTTTCATGCTAACAAAAATGTCAGTACACCAACTGATCAATAAATATCACAGTTAAGTCCCTCATCATCTGAGTAATCTTGTGAATCTTGCACTTGATTGTTCTCTTCATGCTAATTGTTGCAGTCTTGCGTCTGCATGAAATTGTGCATTTTAATCCGCTGACAAGGCACTAGCAATTTGGTAACTTGCAGCTGAGGTGCACTTGCAAGATAAGAATTCAATGATGGCATCTGGGGCTGGTAATCCTGCCATTCAGCGAATCGCAGGTTTCCCATCTTCAATGGTCCACCCATGACCACTTGGATTGGGAATCCTGGGATACTGTTCAAGAGCTCGATGCCACACTTCAGTCTGGAAATTACAATGCATGAAAAGCCAATCTTCACAAGGGGGGAAGCTGTCCTGATTCGACCTCCCCTTTCTTTGTCCTGAACAATTGAAAGCGTAGCTCGTTCACAGTGGTAGATAGGCATTTGCTATATAGCTTACAGGTGAACTCTCGAAGCACATTGAAGAGGTCTCTTGTAATTGACTATTCCTTTCCCTGCTTGTTAAATAATTCTTGGTACTTCCTGGTCTTCTGCATTAACTTCAAAGCACTGACCTTACTTTTCCTCCAAAAGCACTAACTGTGTCACATCCTGTGAAATAATGCACTCCAGGAAGTGCACTGCATATGTCTTGACCAACGGCAGCAGCAACCTTATTCACGTCATCAAAACTCTCTCTGCATTTGGTGTCACACTTGATGTACACCTGACAATGAAAATTATGGACGAATGAAAGGCAAATAATAAAAACATCTTCTGATGATGATGGAACTAGACTCTTCAGCTGCAAGTTTTGTATGTAATAACATGCGAGTATCTGCTTCCTTTTGCGTAGTGGATAATGTGTCAACTTCACTTGAAGCATTATCTCACATGAAACGTACATGGCAATGTCTTTGATCTTAATGTTTGCTTTTGCCAGTCTATGGTCAAGAATTTGATTAAGTTCGTTTTATTTTTGGATGACGACAAAAGACACCTCCATTGCTTTATCTTATGGCCAGCTACAATGTTGCCGAAGAGAAGACCATTGTCTGGACCCACGGTTAACTCGCTTGAATCGTATCACTTTATCTTAACATAAACTGTTAATACAAAATGATACCAAATTCATAATTTTTAGTCTGCATCATGGACTTAAAGCAGGTCCCTGACCACTAAAAGCTATGTTTAGAGCGATATTCGTAATGAGAACAAAATTTCCAGCAATTTGAGGAGTCGCAAGACTATATTCGGCACACTTTATCACCCTAGCAACACCATAGCAACCCAAGAATGTGACACCATAGCATTTTCAAAACATTTTGTAACATATCGAGTGACCCCTCTTTCGACTCAGCTCGGTCAACTGAGTGAAACTAGAAGCTTAAACCCATATATGTGGTCATTTAATATTATTTTTGTGAAAGGGGGTTTCGTCCGAATATCTGACAGTCGGTCAGGAATAACGCCAGTAACAACAAAAAGCTACCTTCCCTGCAAGTCCATCATATATTTTCCAACTCTGGGAGTATATAGCTTGCCAAAAATAAACATTAGCGTTAGCCCCTCGAGGTGGTACCTTTTTGTCAAAATTTGACTTCTGGCTCATGGACTATATCCTTGTTCTATTAGATGAGGAAAGATTAAAAGGATAATGAGAGACTAGTTTAAACCTATGCTATCTTGATATGAGCCTAGGAACCAGTGACTCACCGTTTGAACAGCCTGTTCTCTTTGACTAGCTGTTCTATCTGAACCTCCTTCTCCTTGAGTGAGCTCTGCAGGGACCGTATAGTCCTCAGGTTAGCAGAGAGCACCCTGTCACTCGGAGGCTTCCCTGCGTCATGGGAAACCAATCGTTTATGGTGTCTGAGGAGATTTGGCTCCTTCACACCCCTCATCCCCCCTCTCCCCCTCTCATCCCCTCTCCCGAGAATTGGTAAGCTGTTCGCACCTCTGTTCGCAACTTGTCTGTTCCTCACATTACTAGTGAACTCCTTTACTTGTCCCTCGGGCTTGTACAGCCTCAAGGCAGGAGTTATGTGACGAGGCTTCTGCTTGGTGTAATAAGGTGTTCTGTTTTCTGGATCCGTGTCGATCTCTTCATCGAAGTCCTCTGAGTATCCATCTGATGCCTCCGACATGTGACTTAGATCTATGTTTGTTTGCTAGTAGATTTCACTGAAAGCATTAGTGAAAATACTCATTTTGCTCTACCAATGCTTCTTATTAATTAATCATCTGATCGATGGACACAGGTTAGGGAGCGCTGGCATATTTTCAGGTTTAGACATAAGATCAGGTACATACAGAATAGCGATAATACGACGATGGATATATTTGTGAAAAGGTGCAACCATGGATTACTATCTAACTCGACACCCTTTCGTATTATATTCAAATTATAACTATCTAAGTGCGAAAATCGTAAATAAAATATAGTTTATTAGAGAAATATTAATTAACGCCTCGAAAGGGACAAAATCCTTCAAGAATCTGTATAGAGTTTAATCTTGCTATTTGTGATAGTCAATTCTCTAACTACGTAATGTGAAATCACTTTAATACCTACTACATTAATAAGATTCCATTGCACATTATCCTATCAGTGATACCATCAAAACTACGTACATTACTCACATAATATTCTAGTGACTCGGCACTCGCTAGTCATTGAACTAATTCACAAACCGCGCCGCTAACAAGGTCTGTTGTCCTCTGTTCTCTGCCGAGGGGCGGCACGGATGATGTTATCAACTCTCAGTAGCATTTCTGCGGCTTCTACCGCACTCACTAACATCTGTAGCTTGACACGGTAACTTTCAATGATCCCCAGCTTCCCCATATCTTCCACTATTCCCTTGGTCATGTCCACACCCATGTTCATCTTCCCCTCGCTATGCGAAGCACGGAGGTTCGTTATTAAGTCCGCTGAATCATAGCCTCCGTTGTCTACCATTATCGTCGGGAGCTGTCTCAGCGCGTTTGCCAGTGCTTCGATCGAGATGCTTTCTTTACCGGCGAACTAAAGTTCAAATTGAAAATATTAAAAAATAAGATATACCTGAATGGAAATTATTGTGATATATCAAAGATAAAAAAGCAAGGTTGAAACCGATTGAACCGAATACGAATACTGATAATATTCGGCTACTCTGAACTCCTATCGCTAGTAGATGAGATGAATACGATTAATTTAAGCTGTTGATTAATAATTTAAACGTGTTTTACTGGAGCTAAAATAAAACAAAGTTGACTATATTAGCTATATTAGTCTACTAAAACCCCATTCTAAAATGCAGTGAACTATCTAAGCACTCAGGGCCTCGATTTTACTTCGCTTTAAGCGGAGTTGAAATTATTCAACTTGGTTATAACGGGAGTTCACTGTCTATTAACTTCCTGATGTCACTCCGATGAGGCTAGACTTGTAACGTATCAGTAAACTATCACATAAGTAGCACATGTAAAGTGCCCACATGTGCTTTCCCATTGTTAAAGAATTGAAAATGTATCAGTACTGATGGTACCTTGTCTGCCAACTCCTGAACAGCTCTGGCCATGAGCATCTCCCCGGATCCTCCCCCGTATATGATCCGCGGCTCCTTCAGAGTTTGCTGCAGCACACAGAGGGCGTCGTGAAGAGAACGGTCCGCCTCGTCTAGGATCTGCTGTGTTGCCCCACGGATCACAACTGTGCACGCTCGCCCCCCAGCCACGCCCGAGAAGTGAATGAATTTGTCCTCTCCTATTATCACCTAAAAGTGTTAGAATTGTCAACAGAAATAATCGTAGCAATGAAAATCTATGAAACTGGCAAGACTTGATGGGTTTGCACTAATTGGAGCTTTGTATGCGTCTGGGAGAGATTTTCGCGCCTTTTTCCTAATCCCAATCTTGTTTATAGAAAAGAACAATTTTATTGGATACATCTGGAATAGTTACTGAGTATCTTCGAAGACCTGTCGCGAGCATACAATATAGTATGTCTGTTCGAAATGTGTTAACTTATGGCTTATGGATATGTTGTAGCAAAGAAAACAATATATGAGTTGTATCTACAAGTTTCATAACGCAAACTTGACCATGATAAAATCGGGACGTGGCGTTGAATTTCGCGCGACATGGCGGGACGCAATTGCGCAATAGAAAAGTATTATACAGGGAGTCCAAGAAAGCGGGAAATAATGGGGAAATTTCATGTAAAAAAGGGACACGTGAAAATAACCTCAGTAGAAGAGTGGACGGTTGGCATGTATGATGTTTCTAGTAACTTAATCAATTCGGACAAATAAACAAATGATATCATCAGAACCGAAAATGTTGATTAATCGTTAATTGTCACGTTATCATACGTATCGATCGAATACTCCACGCTTTGAAAATAATATTGTCCATGGATACATAAATATGTCCATGTGGAAACTCTAATCGCCATATGTCAGATTCTAAGCCAATTCAGGGTGTCTAAGTTTACAACTTTTTACACTCGCAACAGACAGTATAGTCAGGTACATCTCCAATTACTCTTTAAAAATCATATTTGTTAGGACTGTGGACGATCACACGTGTCAAAAATCGAATAAATTACTAATTTATAGTACGTACTTTAATTACAATTAAAATTGACACTCAAATAGAAAAATAATCAAGAGAATTCACTATGGCACCGATCCATGCTATGCTAGACTTAGGAAAATGGAAGTTTTGTGACATCCCTACACCAAAAATAAAAAATATAACTTTGTCGAGACGACATACTTTCCAAAGAGAACTAAAAAAAATGGTATTGAGGGTTTTAATTGGAGTAATACAGTGGTTCCCAACCTGGGGTCCATGGACCCCTTAGTGGTCCACAGAAGATATCAGGGGGTCCACATGATTCGAAGTTTTGTATTACGGTTAATAGGAGGGGGTCCACAGAATATAGGAAATTTTTTATAGGGGCTCCACAGCCCAAAAAGGTTGAAAACCGCTGGAGTAATACATATAGACAATGGTGCATCACTGGCCAATTTTGCCAATATTAGCTATGAGTCACCATCTGTTGTTTCTCTCTCATTGTAAGGAAATATAAACTTAAAGATGCCGCAAGGCCTGTCAACATTCTAATCGCCATTCCATTGCAAAAAGACTGCAAAAATGAATGTTCGATTTTAAGTTACTTAGTACAAGGTTTTCGAATTTAGATTCCACGTGGACCTACTGCAAAAATCCGGAATCATTTCATGATTCAACATTGCAACTAGACAAATAATGCTGTTTTTTCGTATCCCACATCAAAAAACGGATTCTGCATTTTCTGCTATAGAGCAAAATATTTTTGAAAAATAAATGCAAAAAAACCGTATCATCATACATTCCAAGATTGCAACGTCATCTTACTGGGAATGTCCTTTGTCGTAAGAGTGACTACCAATAAACACAACAATTGAATTCGCTACCTCATGCGAATAAATGAATACTTAAAACTGAAAGGTAACTATGATCTGCCTGGAAAAGTAAATTTAGAAATAGAGCTCTCGAATTGTCTAATGTATTATATTCGGCATGTGATGAGACCAAACTTGATTAGAATGTGATGTATGCATTTAATTAACAACAATATATAATATCCTGAATAAACAGATATCATATATAGTAGATTCCCGATCTGACCTCCAACCATGCCCAAGTATTCTCCTTTCGTACCTGATAGCTCATCAACCCTGCAGCCCTCGAACCCTCCAATCATCACTCAGCTGACCCACCATTCAGTCAAGACCACCTGGTCCCTCCCTGTGGGTGCGTCCACCCCGCACACAGAGAGGCCATGCTTTCAAGTGGACATACAGCCTTACTCCGGGGATCTGGGAAAAGAATCACAGAGCAAGATCCTCTACCAAGGCTACGCACTCTTCTGTGATTATGAAGAGCTGGCCAGTGGACAGCAATATCACATTCGGGTCTGCTACAAGTTGAAGGGGGGGGTGTCTCCTTGGTCCAAGCCCTGTGTGTTCGAATCTGGCGCCCTTCCTTCCACTGGGAAGGACATCCACAGAGCTATCAACAACTGGAACGAAGAGCAGCTAATCGACATCCTGAAGCAATCGAAGGTGAGTGTGGACATTCCTAATGACGAGGGTCACTCGCCTCTTATGCACGTCTCAAAGAAAGGCTACACAAACTTGGCTAAGATTCTGCTGGAACACGGGGCCGATACCACGTTCACGACCAGCAGCGGCAAGACCGCCATGAGCATGGCTTGCTTCTTCGGACACGTCGAGATGGTAGAACTGCTCATCTCCTACCACGCACCCTGGGACATCCCGGACAAGGCCGGCTTGTACCCATTACACACCTCCGTGTCAGGTGGCAACCTAGAGGTGGTGAAGTTCTTCCTGGACAAGGGAGTGAAACCGGATCTACTCGAGGTGTCCACCAAATGGACGCCTCTGATGCGCGGTGTGGTCGTGGGGGTGGGGCAGGAAATAGTCGAGCTGCTGCTCACTAGGGGCGCGGCTACTGACGCGAGAGATGAGGAACACAAGACCCCCCTGATGCTGGCGGTTATAAACGGACGGGAACAGCTAGTGGAGACACTCCTCAAGTTCGGATCCGACCCTTACGTCTGCAACAAGTACGGAAAGAATGCTGTGGACTTCGCAGCTACTCTAGCCACCGACAGCCTCTCTTCCAAACATAATAAGATTATGAAACTGCTCGAGAAATTCATACATTAATTTGCCCTTTTGCATGTACAGCTAATTCTGTGCTTTCCGAACGATCACTTATGTACTGCATTTATTTCCGGACAAATTCATCCATAATCTATCATATTGTGTAATCTATCGAACAATTATAATATGCGTGTGTTTTGAGTTGTGATGAATGTACTCAGAGCAGAAATATCCTAACTCAGCCTTGTCCATTGCACTGGACTAGCGAGTCATTGAGTACTTAAAGTGGGAACCAGAATAATCAAACTCCTATTTTAGAGGGAAGTAGGTGTAAATAAACGCGGACCTCTAAGGATATGTCAGCCAACCATGGATAAACCTACTATGGCGTAGCTCATAGTATCCTAATATTAGTTGAATCCAGGCAATGACGATGTTTCGTAGGAATGGGACGGATGTGAGAATTTTAATTTGTAAAATGACTTTATATCCTCTCTAAGCATGTACCCTCTGACACTGCCCAGATGCCCTGGGATGTATGATGCGAGTATTAAAACTCTGCCCTAGTGTTTAGTCCATCCTCTTCCTCACAACCTTGATATCTACTTTTACATTTTAATGTTGGAGGAATGTCAGGGCCGGCGCCACCAGGGTGTTCTGGGTGTCTGGACACCCACTGCCTCCTTTTGTATCTAATTGTACAGTGTATAGGATATCCCTCTATAAATGGACACCCAGTTTCAGAGAAATTCCTCCACACCCACTGCAGATAAAACATGGCGCCGGCCATGAATGTCATAGTAGATTGAATGCGATCACACAATTATCCAAAGTGATGCACAAGCAGTAGCCACAACTGAGTGATTCATCTAACAATGATCTACTAACTCAGTAGTGGAGTGTTACAAAACCTTGAAAAGAAATGTACCCCCTGGGCCTGGAGATGCAAAACTCGTCAGATTCAGAACAGCACCCAATAGACATCCACCTACCCAGTACAACAAGGAAGATCTCTTAAAAGAAGAAAAATCATTAGTTACATCACTTTCTCTAGCACATATGTCTACACGTAGGAAATGTGGTCAAAATAGCACTGTAATCCCGCCTATACCAGGAATATGTTGCGTCATTTCCTGTTTAAGCCATTTTGGGCGGGGAAGCCATATAAATTCGGAGTCCAGACTATAAATAGAAAAGACCCCAGGTAAAAGTGGCATTAAAGAAGCTACCAAACTAAAACTAATATTAGAACGGATTTAAACCGCAGCATCAAGCAGTTGTAAGTTAGATTCTTACCTCTTCTATCACTTTGCAGTGGCCCAACTTTACTTTCTCTGGATTATGGAAAGTAGAAACGATCTCTCCATCTAGAGCTCTGGCCAGTCGCTCCACTCCTTCGAAGTCCGCGTGTTCTATCGCCATCACGCCCACGTCTGCGAACAGCTGTTCCGGATAGTTGTAGATCAGCTGTCTGTTCACAAATACGTTTATGTTGTGTTTCAAAATCAAGTCAACTTTCTCCTTCATTTTCTGTTTCTCAGCTAGCTCGAGCTCTGCCACCTACCCAGTAGACTATTAAGCAGAGAATAAGGCCTGTGTTTATTGCCTGTACTTAAATATGTAAAGAGAAACAAATGATAAATAAATTACAGTCATTTCCCGATTTCAAATCGGATATAGTAACGAATATACTAAAGTACTAAAGTTGAGAGGAAACCTAGTTCTATCAACGAGAATCTGAAGTGGAATGTATTTTGTTGAGTTGACTTGTTGCAATGCCAAACTGTTGATTGGAAGTTAGAAATTATTAACGGTAACTAATCTAGGATAAACACGTAAAACTTGCCATTACTGTTTCTGCGCACATTCACGTACAAATGGTTTGTATACGATCAAGGTTCACAATTTGAAACAAATTATTGCTTGAAGTTAGGGACTAAATGCTACTTCAAATCACTTTTGTGAAATAAAATAAACTAAAAAGTCAATACTATTACTAACTGAATCAACTAACTGAACACATGCCATACTTAACAACTTAAAACAAGATGATGGAAGAATTATAATCTCAGTACATAGTGCTGTCTATCTCACCTTTGCCGTGGAATCAACTCTGACTCTCCCACCAAACACTTTGACCTTATCGGTGTCCATCTGTGTGTTCGCGATAAGAATGCGACACTCCTCCATGTGCTTGGGCTGATTCACTCCGATCTTCTTCTCCAGCAGGAAGCCTTCGTCCAGATACGAATCTCTCAGGGTGCCGCCCAGCTTCTTCACGATGCTGATCAGCTCCAAGCTGGAGGTAGGGTCCTCTTTGTTCCACACCCGCTGCATCGCCTCCACCGCCAGGGTGGCGAAGTGCAGCTTGTGCTGTGAGATGATCTTGGAGGAGATGGTGGTCTCTGCCACCTTCTGCAGGTCTTCCCGCAGATTCGCCTAAATATCAGAAGTTTTAGTCTGTAATTAGTGGGCATGCCTAATTTCCGGGACGGGACGAGTCAAGATGCCTAATCTCCGGGACGGGACAGAAAAGGTACCTAATCTCCGGGACGGGACGGGTTAAGATGCCTAATTTCTGGGACGGGACGAGTTAAGATACCTAATATCCCGTCCCGTCCCGGAAATTAGGCATACCCGTAATTAAATAACAATTCAACACAATTTGAATAAATCTACACATATCAAGTCACTACCGTTGATTTCTATTACAATCATGGTGCATAGCAACACTCAGGAATTCTCGACTTACCTCAGTGCACTCCCTCGCTGCATCGAAGAGAGCCCGCTTAGCCGCCTCCAGTCCCTGCCTCCACCCGGAGATGATGGTCTGGGGGTGCAGCTTGCGCGCTATCAGGATCTCTGCCTGTTTCAGGAGCTCCGACGTCAGCACCACTACACTCGTGGTTCCGTCCCCCACCTCTGAATCCTGCACCTTGCTGATGTCCACCAGCACCTTGAGACACAGCCGAGTAAGAATACGCTAGCTACACAGTCAGGAGGTTTGTGGTTACCTTGGCTGCAGGGTTGTCTACGCCGATCGCCTTCATGATGGTAGCTCCGTCGTTCGTGATTATCACTGACTCCTGAGACCCCGGTCCCCGGGTACAAAGAATCTTGTCCATCCCCTTAGGACCGAGGGTGCTTTTCACGAGGTCTCCGATTGCAATGGCGCCTACGAAACAAGAGAGGCGAGCAGTTTCTGCTTTCTCCTCGTCTGCTCCAATGCTATAGATGGGTACGGGCTGGAGTGCCGACATTTTGTGTTGCTAAGTGAAAGTATCTCAAGTATCATAATATAAATTCGCATACGGCGAGATTCTCACAATTCCCCCTTATTCCCACGCCATGTCCATGCATGGTTGAGTGTTTCTCTCACAGTATTAATCTACTATCCTACAAGAAACATCAGCCACAATTCGGAATAGATTTATTTCAGATTTGATAAAAAGAGAATTAAAAGAATGGAGCAACGGGGTGCTAGTACTCTAATACAAGTGAATGTGGTTGATCCTATTGAATGACGTAAACCTTTCTTCTTTGGTCGTTGATAATCTGACTGAGATCTCTCAGGGCTATTCTCGTCAGGAATAGTACGGAAATGATGGTGGCACCGATCATAGAATACAACACGACCCCAGTCCCGAATCTGAACAACACCCCGATCAGAGACACCGTAATAGCCGCGCCCACCGAACCCGAAAAGTTGATGATACCGTTCATCGTTGCGATAGCTCTCGTATTTTTTGCGATCGATTTGCTCTTCCCCAAATCGATTGTGACACAACTGAGGATGAGTGCATGCGTCCCATTCACTGTTGCTCCAATGAAAAACAGACACACCAAATTGGCCGCTAAGTGCAGACTGCCAACTACACTGTACACATAGAGCAGCACAGCACTCGTGTACAGATAACCAGTGCAGACAAGCGAATAGGAGAGTTTGCTTGCAATGAATCCGCCTGTAACCACCCCGAATATGCTGCCAATGTCGAACAAGATAGAGAAGACAGCAGACAGAGATGACTGGTACTGTATCCCGCCTATTACTGTGTTCCTGATTAAGTAAGGAAGCCAAAATAGAAAGGTGTAATAGACGGATTTGTTGAAGAAGAATGTGATTGAGTACTCGATCACACCAGGGACGAGGAAAGCTCTCCAGAACTTTATGCCCTCACTCTTCTGAGTCTTCTCACTCTCCCCATCCCCCTCCACCTTTTTATTTGTACTTATTCCGATAGACTCAGGATAGGGAACCAGTAAGAAGAAGGTGAGAAATGCAGCGATTGTAATCAAACTAGCATTTGTGACGAAGGCCCATCCCCATGGTCCATCTACCCAGACAGCCGGCAGCAACCCGCCGAGAATCCTCCCTACCCCGCTATACGTAGCCCAAGCGGAGATGATGACGTGTTTCCTGCGGCAGCCGTGGAACCAGATACCTATCACCGCGAAAGTACTCGAGTAGACGCTCGCACTCAGACCGTAGAATAATTGGATGACTAAGAAATACGCGAAAATATGAATATTTAAAAAATAGCCCAAACCGAAAAGTGTTAAGAGGAATGTCACTGACACCCCACCGATGGTCAGGATGTAGCGATAGTTGAAATGGTCTGCAAAGTTCCCGAGTATGAGATTGGCAATAGAGAATGGGACTAGGACGGCTGTGTCCAATAGACCTATGAGACTGGTCCCGTGATCCCCTACGAAAGGCTCCCAACAAGAACAGTTGGACTGATTTCTAGCATAATTCTGTGTGGCGTTGATGCTTCGGCAACAAGGAGGGTTCAGAGTGCCTTTCACTACGCCGAAGGTGCGGATACCGATCGCCCAGGTTACGTTGAAGTAGTAGAGAATCAGCCACGACGCTAGCATGTAGCATCTCCGTTTCGTTTTCTCTGAAACGCGATTGGTAATTCCAGATCGTTCTAGGTGTGTGATTAAAAAAGGAACTTTAAACACATCTCTCTTCACTCCAACTCTGTCCAGCAGGTGTATCATAGCCAATTCTCCGTGATTATGAGGAGAGAACACTCACCTTGAGCAACAATACAAAATATACATATAAATATACCTTTACCTCTGTCACACCTTAGCTCCAGTAGCTACCCTAGCCCTCTCCAAGAATCTACGCACCATTACCTTTTATTTTGAAAAATATTCAGCAGGATTCCGTGCCAATTGATCCAATCGAATCGAACCACTTTGGCCTTCGATATTCAGGAAACCAGCTTAGAAACGAATCGATCATTCACCGATTGGATTGCGGCCATTTAAGACTAATTAGTTTTTGGATGACATTACTCCTTACTGTGAATTAACACAAATATGAGATCAATGAAATCACAAAATGCTACGTAATCATGATGATTTAGTATATATAAAAAATCAAAAGGTTAGATGCAAATTTACATATTTTAGTTGTACTTTCCCCAAAAATTTCATTACGTATTAAAAAGACATCATCTCTTAAACTCTTGCTAGGAGAGGAATTACGGTTGGCTGGCCACCGACACCATTAATAGGATCATAGATCCAATATAATGGTATAGGAACACACTCTGTTCATTACATCAAAATTTTTGTTATGACTGCTATGACAGGACAGTCAATAGGAATGGATAATTGTTATGGAAAGGTCAGCTGATCAAAACTTATTTCGAAAATAAATCAAACGTATAAAATAATAAAGTAAAAAGTGTGTTTGGTTAGTAAAGTGACGGTGGCACCAAACAAGACCTAGTTTAACTCTTCAGATCATGATGAGTTAGCACCAAGTTACGGTCTCCATGGACATCGTTGACTCGACCACAGTTCGGCCAAAACTTGCTCTGATTCAACCAGGGCAGTGGGTATGCGGCCTTCTGACGGGAGTAAGGCCGATTCCAGTCATCAGCAGTCAGCTGTTGCTTGGAGTGCGGCGCGTTTGTCAGCACGTTATTCCTCCGAGGGTATTCCCCACTCTTCACTTCGTTGATCTCTGCCCTGATCTGAATGAGTGCGTCGCAGTACCTGTCCAGCTCCAGCTTGTTCTCGCTCTCGGTGGGCTCTAGCATCAGGGTGTTGTACACCGGCCAGTGCATGGTGGGCGCGTGGAACCCGAAATCTTGCAGGCGCTTGGCGATGTCAGTCGCGTCGATTTCGCTGTCCTTGCTCAGTTTGCGAATGTCGAGCAGCACTTCGTGCGCGGTGAAGCCGTGCTTCCCAGTGAAGAGAATCCGGAAATCTTCCTCTAAGCGCTTGCGAATGTAGTTGCTGTTCAGTATTGCGACTTGTGACGCCTTCTTAAGCCCCTCGGGTCCCATCATCTTAATATAAGCCCAGCTGATTAGAAGGATGAGCGAAGATCCGAACGGAGCTGCGGAAATGGTTCCAAGAGATCTGGAGCTATCCCCACCCGTGCTGACTACGGGGTGTACGGGGAGAAAGGGGACCAGGTGCTGCTTCACACCTATGGGCCCCATTCCTGGCCCTCCTCCCCCGTGGGGGATGCAGAACGTCTTGTGGAGGTTGAAATGAGACACATCTCCCCCGTAGTCCCCAGGACGCGTCAGACCCACCTGGGCGTTCAGATTCGCCCCATCGATGTACACCTGTCCGCCTGCCTGGTGGACGAGAGCGCACAGGTCCGTGATGTTCTCCTCGAACACGCCGTTCGTGGACGGATAGGTGACCATGGCCGCGGCCAGCTGGTCGGCATGCGTGTCCAACTTTCTCCTCATGTCCTCAAGGTCTGTGCCCCCAGTCTCTGTGCTGTTGATGTAGACTGTCCGGAGGCCGGCGAGGGCCGAGCTGGCTGGGTTGGTCCCGTGGGCTGACGAGGGGACAAGACACACGTCACGTCTCCCCTCCCCTATACTCTCCAGATACCTCCTGATAGCCAATAGCCCCGAGTACTCGCCTTGAGAACCGCTATTCGACTGGAAACTGATCTTATCATACCCGCTGATGTTGATGAGGTCTTCTTCTAGCTCGGTCAGGATCTGTTGGTACCCCTTCGCCTGATCCAGGGGTACGAAGGGGTGAATATTCGCGAAATCCTGATTTGTGATTGGGATCATCTCCGTGGCCGCATTTAGCTTCATGGTGCAGGAGCCGAGTGGGATCATACTGTTAGCCAGGCCGTAGTCCAGCACCTCCAGGCGCCGCACATACCTCATGAAGCTGGTCTCCGAGTGGTACTCGTTGAAGATGGGGAGCGACAGGAAGGGGGAGCGTCTGGCCAGCTTGGAGTCGTGCAGAGAGCGGAGGCTTCTTGTCACCTGCTCGCCTCCGCTCCCAGCACCTGAGAACACGAACTTGAGATCAGAGAGGTCTTGCTCTGACACTGTCTCGTCTAAAGACACGCCTAGGTACTCCTCCCCAGGATACACCCTCAGGTTGATCTTCCTCTCGCTAGCACGCTCTAGCACCTGCACTCTCTCCGAGGGACTGCACTCGACAAGAAGAGTGTCAAAAAAGAATCCATTTTTCACAGCCAGCCCTGCTCCCTGCACGCTGGCCGCCAGCTGGGTGGTCCTGTGGTGGACGGAGGCGGCTATGTCTCTCAGCCCCTCGGGCCCGTGGTAGATGGCGTAGAAGGCCGCGACGTTGGCTAGCAACGCCTGGGCGGTGCAGATATTGCTGGTCGCCTTCTCCTTCCTGATGTGCTGCTCCCTCGGCTGCAGGGTCAGTCTGTATACCGGCGCCCCGTCGGGGTCCTTACTCACGCCGATCAGACGCCCGGGAATGTTCCGGACCAAGCTTCTCCTCACCGAGATAAACCCGGCATGAGGGCCTCCGTACCCCATGGGAACTCCGAACCTTTGAGACGAGCCAACCGCTACATCTGCGCCCATCTCCCCCACGGACTTGATCAGGGAGAGGGCCAGGAGGTCGGTAGCAGCCACCACCAGGCCGCCTCCTGAGTGCACTCTCTCCGAGATGGAACTGAGGTCGGTGACCGAGCCCTGAGTGTCGGGACACTGGACCAGAACCCCTGCGATGTCACCCGAGCTGAGATCCAGGTCTGAACTGTAGAGGTCTACGATTTCCGATTTGATTCCGAGACTGCTGGCGCGTGTTATCACGACCGCAATTGTCTGTGGGTGGCACAGCTCGTCGATCAATATCCTCTTCCTCCTCGTGTGGCGCACACACAGACCCATGGCTTCGGCCGCTGAGGTCGCCTCGTCCAGGGTGCTGGCGTTGGCTACATCGAGTCCCGTGAGGTCCGCCACCATCGTCTGGAAGTTGAACAAGGACTCCATCCTCCCTTGCGACAGTTCTGCCTGGTACGGGGTGTAGGGCGTGTACCAGGCGGGGTTCTCAATCACATTTCGGAGGATCGGTGAAGGGGTGTGACACCCGTAGTACCCCATGCCGATATAAGACCTCCGGCGCAGGTTCTTGCTCCCGATCGCTTGGACTCGAGCCAGCAGCTCAGGCTCAGTGAGAGGGGCACTCATTGGGAGGGGCTTATTGTAGCGAATGTCCGATGGAATTGTCAGGTCTATCAGTTCTTCTAAGCTGGAAACTTGGCAGGTTCTGAGCATTTCAGCGATCTCGCTCTCTCTAGGTCCGATGTGTCTCCTCACGAAGCTCTGAGTGGAGAAGCTATGTCTGAGACGGTACACGCCATTGATAGAGAATCTGGTGGCGAGTGTGAGAGGTGTCCACTTAGTCGATAGAATTTGGCGTATAATCCGATGGAACATTTGACCTGTCTATCAATATACAAAATGAAACCCCGTTATTAAACATACGAGACGGAAGTCCCGATTAAAGCGGCTTCGCTGTGATTCAAAAGACATTTGAAATCAGTATTTGCCAATAAGGAAACAGAATGAAAGGTATGTTCCTTTCTAACTGGGTTACTTGCTACGCAATAAAGTAAATGTTAATTATTTTGCAATTGTCCATGGCCGAGGATTCAATGCATGTACAGTAGAACGTCAGTTATCCGAGCCCCTCGGTTAACCAAACTAGTCTTATAAAAAATTTTGAAATTAAGCCAAGAGAATTGAAAGCATTAAAACACCAAATGTCTAACCACTCCCGACAAGACACATCGAACTCAATAAATTAAGTATTCAATAGAAATACGGAGCACATCTCTGTTTCGTTTCTTCACTTTGAATAGTGTTACTAAACCACATTAAATAAATTATATAGAAAACAGGGAAGTTATTTACTCAGTATACATATTATTATTGAGTAAAGAGAATAAAATGAAATATTAAGATTTTTACCCCGACTAGAAAACTCCCTACAGGAGATATGATGAAACTTGCTTGTACAATGAATAAGTATTGTAATATACTTATTTCTATGCATTTAAAATGTTATATTTCCAAACTACTTGTACTTGTAGAAGATGTATATTCCAAGTAAACTCTTAGAATAATACTGTTGGGCCTAGTCTTAATGCAACCATTTTTATGGCGTTTGGCATTTTAAACTTGTAACTGCCTAGTTCCTATTCTGCAAAATTTAGGTGTTTAGATATAAGAGAACATTAGATATTAATTTATACACCTAAAAATGAACCATTTTCTACCACGGGTAGCGTTGGTTAGTCGGTTTATGTAAAACTAATAGGTTAACTGTTGTAATATATCAAATTAGAAGTACCGTATTTCCCTGAATAAGCGACGGGGCTTGAATAAGCGCCGGGGCTCGAATAAGCGCCGGGGCTCGAATAAGCGTCGGACGCCGGGGCATTTTAGTTCTCTGAACATCATATCAAACTAGTCTTCTCAGTAGTGGCATAGATACAAGTGCTTTTTGAAACATTACATTATCCTTTTTTTAATAGAACTAACATTCTCAGTTGTGTCACAAATAAAAGTGCCAGTCAATGTAGTAAACAAAAAAAAGAGCGGGTCAAAATGGCGAATGAAATAAATAAGCGCCGGGGCTTGAATAAGCGCCGGTTTGAATAAGCGCCGGGTCTAAAGGGTGCACAGAATAAATAAGCGCCCGGGCGCTTATTCGAAGCAATACGGTAGTCGTAATATATCAAAAAATGCTCACTAACAGTGTTTTGATTTGTTTGTATTTTTCGTTATAAATTATTGAGGAAATGGGAGAACCTGAAAAAAGTAAAAATTTGCATGCAAGTACAGCACATTCTTACTATTAAATAAAACTCGATTAATGTGTATGTGTGTATATATATATATATATATATATATATATATATATATACAGTAGAGTTCGCTTATTAGCAATTGCCTTATTAGCAAGATTCGCTTATTAGCAAGTTTTTTTAAGGTCCCAATGGACCAAAATGTGTTAATTATGTTCCCTTATTAGCAAGTTCGCCTATAAGCAAGTTTTTTCGTGCAAAACCCGACTTGCTAATAAGCGAACTCTACTGTATATCTGTAACGAATTGATTGAAGAAACTGCCAGGCGTAGAAGGCTGATTTTTGGCATGTGGGAGTCTTTTGGCTATGGCTCCAGTAAGTTCTGAGCTCAGAGCAAATGTCGACTCATCATGGAATTATGACGTCATTGTCACATTTTTAAAAGTTAAGCAATACAGTTATTCGAGCATAACTTAGCCATTATAGGAGATAGCAGGCTGAAATTTTAATAGAATCTGTATACTAACATACCTCATATATGACACAAATATCATCAAAAAATGATGACTCATCACTTTGTTATGACGTCATCATTACTCATCAAAATTTTACAAATTGACAAATTTGGTGATTTTTCGA
This sequence comes from Aphrocallistes beatrix, assembly GCA_963281255.1. NCBI lineage: Eukaryota > Metazoa > Porifera > Hexactinellida > Sceptrulophora > Aphrocallistidae > Aphrocallistes > Aphrocallistes beatrix. The sequence continues at coordinate 1,400,063 of OY725488.1, forward strand.
GTGATATCGATTTTAAAACTAAGATAGACATATTTAGAGATGATTTCTCCCTTATAATTAACCAATCTCACCTCCAGGCGACCGAAGGGAGCCTCCGGCGGACACGAAGTGTCCGCCAGCCGCGCAGCGCAAGCAAGCGAAGCGTGCTTGTATGTATCAAATCAATACTCTAAAAAGTTTAGTAAATTAAGTCAATTCTCTACGTTTTACCTACTTATAGTGAATATACTATGTTGATTTACTTACTCTTTAGAAATTTCAAAGCTAGACTAGTTTTTAAAACTCATTTTTTCTATAATTCCGAAAAGTATTTTTGATATTTATCACTCTTTTCACTTTTTCATTTGCTTATACACGTATTCCATACAAGACAAAATAGAAGAATACTGAATAACTATACATAAATCATCATCAGGATAACTCATGTATTGAACAAAGAGCTACTAAAGTGAATGCATTTCAATTCTTTTTTTAATTAATCTGACCTGATCCACATTCTTTTTGTAGCTCACATATAAAGTGTAAACGAAAAGTTCAACATTGTTTTGGGGACTGTAAGAAATATTTTACATTCAAATCAAAGAAATAAAAACTGATCTTCAAAATGCATTTACACATCAACTTTGGTATTCCTAATTACGACTGATTCACCTGACTTTTTTCTGCTCTGTTTCCTGGGGGCCTGGGCCTGGGCCTGGGGACTTTTCTTCTTGCAAGTACAGCCAACATTTATTACTGCAAATACAACAATAAACATGAGACGGTTTGCAAATCCACGAAGAAATATTAAAAATGGCTTAGAAGCTTCTTGAATGTTTGACTGTTGATCTGGAGTCAACAGATCCCTGACAGTTCCATTAAAAAAAGCAGAATTCAATTCAAGGATATCGCTATCAATCGTAATCGCTGCTAAATAATCGTTGAATTGAGCAGTCAGTTGTTTGCCCAGCGATGAATGGACTGTAAGAGATACGACAATCACCGAACCCACCATAAAGTATAGGACTGAGAATAGGAGCAGGCGTTTCTCAATGGTTTGCAACTGGTATCCTTCACCGAATTCCTTGATAAGTTGAGATTGTAGGCGTGTTTTATACAGAATTAAGATAACCAAAGTAATTGTGAATGAAGTCATAACGGCATGTGGAATATAACCTAGCAAGGCGTTAATCCATGAACTATTCGCAACGGGCATGAAAATTTCGTCGGAAACTTTATAACGTGTTCCAGAAGCATAGGTAACTATTTCTGTCAGTAAAGGAGCTCCAAATCCAATTGCAATCTCAATCGAAACGATCAAAATCTTGTTTTTCCCAGAATCGTAAAACTTATTAAAAGGGAACAACACTTTTAGCAGGATAAGAAATAGTGCAAAGGTAAACCAGAGGCGATTCGAAAGGGCTAAAAGGTGGATTAAGGTTCCCTGTACTTGAATATGGATACCAGGGTCCTGATTCAGAACATCCCAAGATTTCACCTCAGCACTGCAATAGAAAAGGTAAGCACCAGGAATGTCGCTCACGGAAAAGGTAATGGATTGGAAAAGGTTTATTATAATACATATCAAGATAGGATGATGGTGAAATTTCCAAGTATTTCTCAGCATTACCCACGATAATATTGCATATCCGTTCAGAATGACTCCAGCTACGGCGAGGAGAGCGTAGATTGAATGCCAGATGTACAGACAAGGATAGCCACAATTGCTCCATCTTCCACAGGCGGGGCTGCAAGTTCTCACGATTGGAGAGTAGACGTATTGTTCTGGGCAGCGTATCTTTACATCGCTTAAATTTAGACTTTCGAGTAATAATTCATTGACAGATATGTTAACGAAATTTTTCGCTCCCGCTTTTTCAATACCAATTAATAAACTTGGAAGTATGAAAAACAACCATGCTATGACTAAGGAAGTGAAACAGACTAACCTAATAGCTATTACCCGTTTTCTAATGGAAGCAGTGGAAGTAATGGGACTCACAGGAGAATGAATCCCAGCTGATGATCGCCTTCTTTCTTTTGGAAATTCTATGTCATCTCGGTCCAGGATTTGGGAAATCGAATGTTTCTTTCGTAGCGGAGGGGGGTGAGCAGGCAGTGTATTTTCCATTGTGTAGATTATTAATATAACTCATTTCTTGCATTAAATAGATATCGAATGTGCTAATACTTACAATACTATATTCGTGCATTGGGCATAATGAAATTTTTACATTTCATTGCTATTTTAATACAGCTGAGAAGAGTTGAACACTACATATCAAGTCAGATGCTGAATAAATTATCTCACACCCACACGTTACCCGAGATGGGCCAGCAGGTGATACGGACGAATATAATTATTCATGAATAATTAGTCTGTGAAAAGTTATCTAACCTATACACGGCTGGCGGTAGTAAAAACTTAGCTCTCTCAATTCATCGCTTTGAGATGGGAAACTACTCTCGAAGCTGAGGTTCAATTATAGCTTATCTCGTTTGTACCACAAAAAAAAACACTTTTTAACAAGGATAGCTATGGTGTTACATTTAAGTATTGTGATCGAATTCCCATTTTTAGTGCAGCTCCTGTAGGGAGATGCCCTTGTGGCATGGACGGGGTATCTCGTCCGTCTGTATGTATGTATGTCCGTACGCGCCAGGGATTCCAGAACTGGCAAAACAAAGATTTTTTTGCCAACCGTTTACTTGCTACTTTATTTGTCTCCCCCATTTTAGTTTTAGTTTTACTTACTCACTACTTTTTTTTTACTTGCTAGCTATTTTTTGACCGGCATATAGTTGGGGTAGGGTGTAGAAATTATTGATCGTGTAATGTAAGACCAAAATGAGTGTGCATCGGCGCTTGTAAAATATTTGAGTAATTCAGAATCAGAATTTTCTTAATGTTAACCATGTCCAATTTCTCAAGGTGTCCGCAAAATTTACTTGCTACTTTTTTTTCCTCAAAAAAAATAAAAAGGTAGTAAGTAGAAAGTAAATCCCTGGTACGCGAGCTACTGCGAAATCTAACAGCCCGATTATTACCAAATTTCGTATGTAGGATATCTTTATGGTGTAGATTTGCACTGTCAACATTTTTTCGCAAAATTTCATCACTTCCGGTTTCTATAAGTATAATTCATATTTTAACACCACTGCAAAGCTATGTTTAAAGATATAAGTAAGATCTCAACGGCTAATGTAGGGTACTTCACCATGTAGGGTCCGATTTTCGCACTTTGAAAGTAAAATGTGAATATTTTATGAGTTATTAATTTATTGATATGTACATATTCTCACACCTTTTGAAAAATTCAGATTTTCGCTAAAAGCGAGCTCTCAAAGGCTAATATAGGGCAATTTAATATGTAGATTCCGATTTTCACACTTTAAAAGTAATAATATGAATATTTTATGAATTATTAACTTATTGATATATACATATTTTCACACCTTTTGAAAATTCTTGTTTTACGCTAAAAGCGAGTTCTCAGCGGCTAATATAGGGTATTTTTATATGTAGATTCCGATTTTCACACTTAAAATGCTCTAAATTGATTTGAGACTAGTTTTTAAAACTCATTTTCCCATAATTCCAAAAGTATTTTTGATATTTTCACTCTTTTCACTTTTTCATTTGCTTATACACGTATTCCATACAAGACAAAATAGAAGAATACTGAATAACTATACATAAATCATCATCAGGATAACTCATGTATTGAACAAAGAGCTACTAAAGTGAATGCATTTCAATTCTTTTTTTAATTAATCTGACCTGATCCACATTCTTTTTGTAGCTCACATATAAAGTGTAAACGAAAAGTTCAACATTGTTTTGGGGACTGTAAGAAATATTTACATTCAAATCAAAGAAATAAAAACTGATCTTCAAAATGCATTTACACATCAACTTTGGTATTCCTAATTACGACTGATTCACCTGACTTTTTTCCGCTCTGTTTCCTGGGGGCCTGGGCCTGGGGACTTTTCTTCTTGCAAGTACAGCCAACATTTATTACTGCAAATACAACAATAAACATGAGACGGTTTGCAAATCCACGAAGAAATATTAAAAATGGCTTAGAAGCTTCTTGAATGTTTGACTGTTGATCTGGAGTCAACAGATCCCTGACAGTTCCATTAAAAAAAGCAGAATTCAATTCAAGGATATCGCTATCAATCGTAATCGCTGCTAAATAATCGTTGAATTGAGCAGTCAGTTGTTTGCCCAGCGATGAATGGACTGTAAGAGATACGACAATCACCGAACCCACCATAAAGTATAGGACTGAGAATAGGAGCAGGCGTTTCTCAATGGTTTGCAACTGGTATCCTTCACCGAATTCCTTGATAAGTTGAGATTGTAGGCGTGTTTTATACAGAATTAAGATAACCAAAGTAATTGTGAATAAAGTTATAGCGGCATGTGGAATATAACCTAGCAAGGCGTTAATCCATGAACTATTCGCAACGGGCATGAAAATTTCGTCGGAAACTTTATAACGTGTTCCAGAAGCATAGGTAACTATTTCTGTCAGTAAAGGAGCTCCAAATCCAATTGCAATCTCAATCGAAACGATCAAAATCTTGTTTTTCCCAGAATCAAACTTATTGAAAGGGAATAACACTTTTAGCAGGATAAGAAAAAGTGCAAAGGTAAACCAGAGGCGATTCGAAAGGGCTAAAAGGTGGATTAAGGTTCCCTGTACTTGTATATGGATACCAGGGTCCTGATTCAGAACATCCCAAGATTTCACCTCAGCACTGCAATAGAAAAGGTAAGCACCAGGAATGTCGCTCACGGAAAAGGTAATGGATTGGAAAAGGTTTATTATAATGCACATCAAGATAGGATGATGGTGAAATTTCCAAGTATTTCTCAGCATTACCCACGATAATATTGCATATCCGCTCAGAATGACTCCAGCTACGGCGAGGAGAGCGTAGATTGAATGCCAGATGTACAGACAAGGATAGCCACAATTGCTCCATCTTCCACAGGCGGGGCTGCAAGTTCTCACGATTGGAGAGTAGACGTATTGTTCTGGGCAGCGTATCTTTACATCGCTTAAATTTAGACTTTCGAGTAATAATTCATTGACAGATATGTTAACGAAATTTTTCGCTCCCGCATTTTTAATACCAATTAATAAACTTGGAAGTATGAAAAACAACCATGCTATGACTAAGGAAGCGAGACAGACTAACCTAATAGCTATTACCCGTTTTCTAATGGAAGCAGTGGAAGTAATGGGACTCACAGGAGAATGAATCCCAGCTGATGATCGCCTTCTTTCTTTCGGTAATTCTAGGTCATCTCGGTCCAGGATTTGGGAAATCGAATGTTTTTTTCTTAGTGTATTTTCCATTGTGTAGATTATTAATATAACTCATTTCTTGCATTATATAAGAAGAGTTGAACACTACATATCAAGTCAGATGCTGAATAAATTATCTCACACCCGCAAGTTACCCGAGATGGGCCAGCAGGTGATGCGAACGAATATAATTATTCATGACTAATTGCAGTCTGTGAAAAGTTATCAACCTATACACGGTTGGTGGTAGCAAAAACTTAGCTCTCTCAATTCATCGCTTTGAGATGGGAAACCACTCTCGAAGCTGAGGTTCAATTATAGCTTATCTCGTTTGTACGACAAAAAAAAAACACTTTTTAACAAGAATAGCTATGATGCTACATTTCAAGTGTTGTGAGCATTTTCTCATTTGGAAATTCAACAAAGAGGTTTGTGCCTCAGATTTTGACATGTTCATCCGTCAGACGAAGTGATTTAGGAATTTGAAAAAAAAAGATTAGTGTATGAAATTAAAAAAATATTGTTGAATACTTATATAAATGTATATACTATTATTAAGAGTCTTGGAAACTGACACACTTCTAATTACAGACCCGAACCTCAATAGTTCGTACCTTCGCTGACCAGTGAGTGAACAGTGAGTCGACTGGAAATCAATAGGAGAGTGTTCTGAACAACAACAAATTTATGCAGACAATTACAACAAAAAAGGATTATACTGCAACGGAATGTAAAAAATAGTAATCAAAATTGGCATGTGGGTATCAAATGATGAGTCTACGATTTAGTTCGAAGATCTAAGCGAAATTTTCACACCTCTGCAGAAAATGGAAACATTTTTTCATCTTTTCTATACAATATTATATTTGACTTAACTTTTTCAATATAAATCATTGGACGCCACTACAATAGACAGTCATCTTTACTATTAAAACTCGATTAATGTTTGTTTGTTTGTGTATATATATATATATCTGTAACGAATTGATTGAAGAAACTGCCAGGCGTAGAAAGCTGATTTTGGCATGTGGGAGTCTTTTGGCTATGGCTCCACTAAGTTCTGAGCTCAGACGAAAATGCCGACTCATCATGGAATTATGACGTCATTGTCACATTTTTAAAAGTTAAGCAATACAGTTATTCGAGCATAACTTAGCCATTATAGGAGATAGAAGGCTGAAATTTTAATAGATTATGTATATTAATATACATCACATATGACCCAACTATTATGAAAAAATGATGACTCATCACTCTGTTATGACGTCATCATTACGCATCAAAAATTTTAAAAATTGACAAATTTGGTGATTTTTCGTGCGATATCGATTATAGCATTATGACAGACATATTTAGAGATGTTATCTCCCATATAATTAATCAATGGTGACCTCCGGCGGACACAAAGTGTCCGCCAGCCGCGCAGCGCAAGCAAGCGAAGCGCGCTTGTATATATATCTATATATCTGTAACGAATTGATTGAAGAAACTGCCAGGCACAGAAAGCTGATTTTTGGTGTGTGGGAGTCTTTTGGCTATAGCTCCAATAAATTCTGACCTCAGACGAAAATGTTGACTCATCGTGGAATTATGACGTCATTGTCACCTTTTTTCATAATTAGAAATTTCAGTTTTTCGACTATAACCATTTTAGGTGATGGAAGGCTGAAATTTTAATATAATGTGCATATTAATATATCTCACATATGATACAACTCTCATTAAAAAATGATGACTCATATTTTTTATTCTTCGAGTGATATTGATTACAAGCGCGCTTCGCTTGCTTGCGCTCCGCGGGTGGCGGACACTTTATGTCCGCAGGGGGCGCCCTTTGGGCCTAGGATCACATTGATTAATTATAAGATGGATAGCATCTCCAAACACGTATGTCTTACTGTTATAATCGAATTAACTCGAAAAATCACCAAATTTGTCAAATTTATAAATTTTTGATGAGTAATGATGACCAAATAACACGATGATGAGTCATCATTGTTTGATGATAGTTGTATCATATGTGAGATATATCAATATACATATTCTATTAAAATTTCAGCCTTCTATCACCAAAAATGACTGAGTTATAGCGAAAAACTGAAATTTCTATGAAAAAGGTGACAATGAATTCTATGATGAGTCGACATTTTCGTCTGAGGTCAGAACTTAGTGGAGCCATATTCAAAAGACTCCCACATGCCAAAAATCAGCTTTCTGTACCTCAAACTGATTTTTGGCATGTGGGAGTCTTTTGGCTATGGCTCCCTCCACTAAGTTCTGACCTTAGACGAAAATGTCGACTCATCATGGAATTATGACGTCAAGGTCACCTTTTTTATAATTAGAAATTTCAGCTTTCGACTATAACTCAGCCATTTTAAGTGATAGAGGTCTGAAATTTTAATAGAATGTGTATATTTATATTCTTCACGTGTGATACAACTACTATCAAAATGATGACTAATCACTCTGTTATGACGTCATTATTACGCATCAAAAATTGACAGATTGACAAATTTGATTATTTTTCGGGTGATATCGATTAATACAGTAAGACAGACATATTTAAAGATGTTATCTCCCTTATTAATCAATGCCCAGCCGCTCAAAGGGCGGACACATAGTGTCCGCCAGCCGCGGAGCGCAAGCAAGCGAAGCGCGGTTGTATAAATATATACACAAACATTAATCGAGTTTTAATAGTAAGGATAACAGTAAGACAGACGTATTTAGAGCTGCTATCTACTTTATAATTAATTAATGTGAGCCCAGGCGCCCAAAGGGTGCACAGCGCAAGCAAGCGAAGCGCGTTTGTTGTTATTAATACTTACTACTTGTTCCGAGTCACAGCCATTATATATGATGGCGATTAGTGACACAAAGTGGCAGAGGTTGATAATTTTCTACATGAGAATTAGTATTTGTATCGAAAGTTTGAAAAATTAGTAATTCGGATGTGTAGTTTTCGAATCTGAAATCAAAAATAGAATATTTCGTACTGTTTGAATACATATTCCATTATGAATAAATCCACTCACACAATACTATTTGTAATTTTGTATGGAGGTTTTCGTGGTGGTCGAATACTTTTGTCCAGGTAGTGTAGAGTAAACAAATTATAAAAATGTAATAGAAACTAGATTTCAACCATTGACCTGTTGTTATTAAGGGTGTAGATTCCAAATATCGGATTTTCGACCTTATATTGATTTTTTGTTTTGTTTACAATTGAATTATAAAATACGCAAATTTGAAATGGATTAGTGAAACTGATCAATATATAGCGCCCGCAGGGTGACTCTGCGAACACGAAGTGCGCTTGTTAACAATTATAATCCACGACTCCAGATGCTCTCCCGTTATAACTGAGTTGGACATAATGGAAGATCCAATTCTAACGAGATTATCTTCGTCTAGCTGTAGTAGGATTAGCATACGTAACGTACGTATTACAACTGCCTAATTTAAAATGAAATTATACTTGTAGCTAAATAAAATACAAATTCCGCGTCACAAACTCTACGATTTAGGCAAATTTGATGGGATATCTTATTGAAGTTTTTCTGTAATTAGAAGAATAAAAGTGGATGGTGGAATTTCAAACAATTAGGAACTTATTGAGAGATTATGGTAGACTAGACGGAGAAGATATACATATTTGGTGTTCGAACTGAGCGAGATCGTTTGCATTTTAAATTGAAAGTTTTACACAGGATCTAGTAAGAAGAGAGTATTGCACAATAGCATCATTGAAATACTGAATATGGTCCGTTACGCAGATAACAAGACTAGTGTGTGTGGTTAGCTAGAGAACCATCTGATCACTCTAGGCAACAATACATCTGTATAAGATATACACTCTACAGCTGATTAAAGCCACCACTAGAGATGGCATAAGATGTTTACTAGTATTTTGCACTCAGAGACGTATTTTTGTCGTGTTAAACAGATTCCTCAGGAGTGATTATGATGTACAATGAACTCTATTAATCTATAATTGTTATAACGAAGAAAAGAACCACTAAAAAGTACAAGTAATATTCAAATCGTCGAAGCAAACATTTCCAATTATCTAGCACAACTCGATACGATATTCCTGCAAAGTGGGTAATAAATTATAAGGGACTCGCTAAAATATCGGGTAGAAGCAAGCAAGTTCCATTACGTGTAATTAATTTATAATTGATTCAAACATTTTAGAATTCCTGTAATTCAGTTGGCATTCGTGAAATTAGACAATTTCACAATCGAAAGGGAATAACGAACGCAATTTAGTTTACTACTGATGCATTTACTCAGAAATCATGTCTGACAAATATGTACTAAATATTTAATTCATATTTCTAGTTAAACAAGTGATTTCTGTTAATCGATAGAATGTAAACTCTACAGGTCTGTGTACTTATGAGAATTTTGTACGTGTAAAACGATATATTCCTTGCGGACGTATCTCATAACTTTGGAATTATAACACGGGAAGAAGCAGGTAGCGAAGATTATTTCCAGGAACAATCTTAACAAGAAAAATTTAAATACGTTCTAACTAGGTGCATGAACCTCAGCCAAGAATCGTAATATATGTATACGTAGTAAGTCTAATCAAGGCAGATTCAACGCTAATTGCGCAATGTCAAACCCGTAGCGATGTGGGCACACCTGATGATCATGGACGGAACTATTTTCTATCCCAATCAGTCGATGTTGATTTATAATTTACTTCTTTCATAGTTGATATTTCCGATATATTACAGTGATGAATGAATGAAATGTTATAGCTAGCTGTTAGCTAATTCATGTGAAGACATGGAATACAATAAACAGGTCGGGTTAAATGTTCTGCAATAATATATTTACTTTCTTAATTTGTCTAGGATAATTTACGTCTATTTTAAATTAGTACGCATCAATAAAATCTAGCATCTTACTAGCATAGAAATGAGCTCTATTTTCTCACAAATTTTGAATTACATACCCGGGGCTCCAAAAATTGGTTCTCAAAAGCGTAAAGTTCGAAAATGACTATTTTCTCCTGATTAAATATATTTATAATCAGTAATTAATTCATCATACTAAAATGCTATCATTACTCCGGTTTACATGTCGGCAATTATTATAAGAACAACTATCTTTAGAATATAGCCATAGTAAAATGCACCTTGCATTCGAGATTTTGTAATTTTTTCTAAATATACATAGGTATTTATTCAGGAATTAAATTGAGATATACAGGCAATTGGAATGCAAAATCCTTCTTATTTATAATTACTTAGTAAATAGTAGTATACTACTTACTTCAACAAAATTTGCAGAACTTTTGCCGCACCCTGAATTCAGCAGGATTGCTACAAATTCATGATTGAAAGTTAATGGCTGGCATGGGCGTAGGGAGCAGAGGTCAAGGGTGGAGGATAGTTGCCCCCTTCCCCCCACCGAATTTAAATCCTGGCTATGCTCTCGGTTAAAAGGCTAATTTGATCTCTCAGAAGCAATCCACAGCTATGAACGATGGAAAATGTCATTCTATGATAAAACAGAGTTATTAATAAATGACGTAAGTTCAAATAATATTATTAATATGTCGAAATTCTAAAAAATAAATTAGTATTGTCTAAATTTGAGCTTAGTCCTATCTGACTAGAACTAAGGTTTATGAGGAATTGAAGAGAAGTCAACATTGCCGCCACTCATAATCACACACACGTGTTCAGGTGCAACGCCGGAGTCTGAAGAGAATTCCTTCAGTTTCAAAGCTGCAGCTACTGCTGCTGCTGCTGACGGTTCTACCAAAATCTTCAATCTCTCCCAACTCAGGTACATAGCGGACACAATCTCCTCCTCAGAGACGGTGATCACACCAGACAGATGTTCCTGGAGGACCGGCCAAGTTTGAGTTCCGACAGGTGCAGTTAGTCCATCAGCAATTGTCTCAGGGGAACTTTTCAAATCAACAATCCTCTTTTTGGCGGCAAAAGATTGAGCACAGTCGTCAGCTGCCTCTAGCTCCGCTGCGAATATTCTCACGCTGGGCTTGATACTCTTAACAGCGATACAGACCCCAGCAGCCAATCCCCCGCCCGACACTGCCACCACTACTGTGTCCACCTGAGGAACCTGCTCCAACACCTCTAGCCCGACAGTGCCCTGTCCTGCCATTATGTCCGGGTGGTTGAAGGGAGGGATGAGGACAGAGTCGGGACCGAGGGCAGACATCACTTCCTTAACCTTGCCCAAGACAACATCCATTGAATTATCACAAATGTGGACTGTCGCACCGAAATCTTTCACGGCATCGACTTTTATCTTGAATGCACGTTTGGGCATTATAATGTGAGCTTTGAGATATTTTATTTGAGCGATCTTAGCCACTGCCTGCGCATGGTTTCCAATACTGAAAGCTACTAAGATGGGCGGTCTTTTCGCTTCTTTACAAATCTTCTCTACCAGATTAAACCCGCCCCGTACTTTGAAAGAACCTGTTCTCTGGAAATTCTCACATTTGAAATACAACTTTAATCCCAGGAGAGCATCAAGGGAAGATGACGTCATAACAGGTGTTTTATATATGAAAGGATTGATCGTCTCGGCTGCCTTCTTAATGTCATCCAAGGTGGGAGGGGGAGGCTCGCCTTCTGTGGCCATGACAGGAGAAAACTAGCAGGTCAATGTAATTGTGTATCATAACTAGGGCTTTCTTGGTTACAATTCAGAAATAATGATCGATTTCTTATTGATGAATGCTTTTTGCTCGTCATTGATATGAATCCTTGAATCATCATGTGTGAATATGGTATTTTCAATTCACACATTCTGAATTGTTATTTAATTAACAATTATATGTGTTGGATATCATTTTTGATTTTTGGCATGTGGGAGTCTTTTGGCGTCATTGTCACATTTTTAAAGGTTAAGCAATACAGTTATTCGGGCATAACTCAGCCATTATAGGAGATAGAAGGCTGAAATTTTAATAGAATCTGTATACTAACATACCTCACATATGATGCAACTATCATCAAAAAATGATGACTCATCACTTTGTTATGACGTCATCATTACTCATCAAAAATTTTAAAAATTGACAAATTTGGTGATTTTTCGTGCGATATCGATTGTAACAGTAGTACAGACGTACATATTTAGGGATGTTATCTCCCTTATAATTAATCAATGTGACTCTGCGCCTCCGGCGGACACAAAGTGTCCGCAAGCCGCGCAGCGCAAGCAAGCGAAGCGCGCTTGTTAGTATATAATTATTAAGGTCAATCCCGGGATTGAAAGCCCTAATCATAACATTCCAACTCTTTGCAGTACAAACACAGTATTATTGCAATTCCATAACTTTATATTGAAAAATCATTGTGTCAACGGTATTGAAATATTTATATGTATAGAAAATAGAAATTACATATTTTATTGAACTTTTCAGAAGTATTCATGAATCTGTTGAAATCAATGGAAGTAATATAATTATTTAGTAAATAACACAGATCAGTTAACGGTCAAACATTTTCTTAACCGTTAACCGACAATGGCGGTGGTTAGCAGTTACTTAGGTTAACCGAACTCAGCCTTGTACGCATATAATTAGTCTCAAAAGATTACACGTTCACTAAATACAGCATCTTCCCAATACACAATTATCTGAATAGTTCATATATCGCATTCTCATTGATAACGCAAGCTAATAACAATAATAATCAGAATACTCATACAAATCAGACTACTTATCTGAGTGTAGAAGAGCGCTCAGCTGTTTCGATAACTTGACCAAGTCAGGATCTAGCGATTTGAGGTTGGAGCTGCTGATGAGAGTCTCGCTCTTAGAGAAGTGCATAAGAGCGGACTTATCTCCAAGCTTGGTCAGGAACACAGAGTAGTTGAGTAGGACAGAGATGTTCTCGGGGAGAAGGGAGAGAGCATGCTCGAATGCCTGTCTAGCCTGCTCCTTCTCTTGGAGGTGGGACAGGGCTATCCCTAGGATCAGGTAGAACTCTCCTATGCGAGGGTTGGTGCTAATGGCCGCGCGCAAGAAGTGGACTGCTGACGCGTACTGGCGCATGGTCAAGTGCAAGAGACCCAGGTTGTATGCGATGCGCCACTCAAAGGGTGCAAGGTAGGAAGAACGCTTGAGACAGCTGACAGCGATGACGTATTTATTCTTGTCAAAGAAACACATTCCAATGTTGTTCCACAGTTGTGGGCTTTCAGGTGTGGATAAAGTTGCTACGCGATACTTGGATATAGCTACATCGTGATCCTACAAGAAAGCAGACTAAGGACGTGCAGTTGGCGAACAGTGTGCCCTTACCTGGTGATTCTGCATCACACTTCCCACGGCTAGAATGGCCTTGTGTTCCGTAGGGGAGTAAGCGAGCGAGTTGCCCAGGTACTCGAAAGCATCCTGGTGTCTGTTCTTCCTCAGGTAGAGGAGCCCTAGCGTTGTCATCAGGTCGGCATCCTCCGCAGAGACTGCGAGCGCTTCTTTGTACACACTGATCGCTTGGTCAATGTCTCCCTCCTCCAAGTGCACCCTTCCTAGTTGCAGGTACGAGCTGTGCTGCTGACCCACCTCAATTGCTTTTAGCAGGTGTTGCTTAGCCTCAGAGATCTTTCCGAGACGTGCGTAGCAGATGCCTTGGTTGTGTAATATTTCCCAGTCCATGCCTTCGGAATCTCTCTCTTTGATTATGTTCAATGCATTAGAAAACATCTGTGGGAAAAGACGTGCAAATAAATAGAAGCTATACAATTGCCTTGAGACTTACGTCAATCGCCGTCTGATGCTTGCCCATTAGAAACAAAGATCTAGCAATCTGTTTCAGATTCTCAGGATTCTTAGGGTTTAGTCTGGCAGCAGTCTGCAGTGCTTCCAAACTCTCCTGTATCCTCCCTTCGTGCCTCAGGATCATCCCTTGCACGTACTGAGCATACTCGCACATGCCCTGAGTTTCTGCTAGCTGCTGAACTATCAGGTTGCGACACCTGTCAAAATCCTTCGATACGTAATGCGAATGGATAAGCCAGTTTCGGCCTTCGAAGGGGTGAATTTCTGGTGCTTTGCTACTCCGAATCATTCTCCGTTCTACCTGTCGTACAGGTATGTCAGCTTCTTCCACACTGTCTCTCTTCTGTGGCGATGTCGTGTCTGCCATACCTACAGACACCACGAACTGATATAATCAATACTCAGAGTCTGAAATAGTATTCACTAAAAAATATCATTTGTCAATGCACGGCACTCGCTGTCCTTGAATACTTCTAAAGATATGGGCAGCAGACACCTAATTAACGTCACTCCGGTATTCCATTACTTAATTAGATAAGTTACAACTACTTGTTAATGATATTGATGTTGGCGCGCTATGATAGAATTCGAGAGTCGTTCATGTTCTGTGGATATTAGAAATTGTAATGAGAGAATCATTGCCAGCTCACTATCTATTCACAATGTAAAGGAAGAGAAAACGATATAGTGACACAACGATGATGAGAGATGATGGTGCAATTCCAAAGTTTATATCTGAGCGAAGAGTTGAACAAACAGTTCCAACTAACAGTAGCTATTAAAACTATTAATATATAATGGATTTCAAGATACCACCAATTAATTTGCCATATTTAATACAATTTCAAATTATATCGTCTATGAATCAAAAGTTTATTTCTGAAAATTCGCAGGCATTTTAAAATATCCACTTAGTTTGCTAATGTTCTGTTTGATTGTGACTTCTGATATCTGAATCTGTTCCTCCATCTCGTGCACTCGATTCCTAATTTCGTACGAACTCTCTGCTTCTTCACTTCTGTTAGAGTCGAGCAGTCCTTCTTTCACACTCTTCAGTAGCAGTTTGTTATCGGACAGCTGTATTAACAGTTCCTTCGTCTCTCGTAATAACTCGACATCACTACCAGAAATTCCTACCATTTTATCATCAGTTGAGGCAGGAATACTTGCAACTGACACTAAATCATGATCTGAATTCGGTTCGATGGTAGGGAGCTGTTCAGGGGTTGAAGCTAGGCTATCAGATCGGAGCTCTGTGCCTGTAAAAGTGATTGGGTGGCATTTCTGCTTGAGGTACTCTGGTATGCGAGGAGCTGGGAGAGAACTCGTTTTTATAGTTAGATCCGTTATCTCAGACCAGAAACTGTCCAATCCCGATAAGAGATTCGGGAGCTTTTGGTTCGTATCCAGATCTGGCACAGCCAGCCCGCACCTGATTACACCTGTGCTCTCCTTCTTTCCTTTCCTAGCTTGGGTTTTCTGTCTCCAAATTCTGGCGCAGCGAAGGGCACACCCCCAACTGAACTTTGTGTTCCTCTCAATCTTCTTCAGAACACTGTTCTCCTCAGCAGCCAGCATTGCGTTCCCTGTGTGAAGGATTTGGAGGATTCCTTTCATAATAACTCTGTCTCTGAACAGACCCGATGCTCGATCATATCTCAACCACTTACGTCTATTCTCACTGGCGTTGCTTCTCAGAGCTACGAACACTCTCTTCTCAAGAGCTCGACTCCAGTGCCACAGGGCGATAGTGCGTCTGTAATTAGAGTAAAGCTGTCGGTTGAGCTGTAGGCGCCATTGAGTGTAGGTTCTGGCCTGCAGAGAAGATCGGTAAAACCAGATCGCATGCTGGTAGCCGAGAAGGAGCTGTTGCCTTTTAGTCCGCGCGGTTCCCCATTGAGACATGCTGCGTTTCAGTAGACAGTTGGAGTGATAGCTGTCAGCTTTGATTCCGTTGTAACGCTTGATAACAGCTTTGTCCTTCAGTATCAGCCAACCCCAGAAACATCTGTACAAACAGCCCCGCTGTATCACCGCAGTAACCTTTGCTGCCAGTTCAGTTTCATGATTTCCTTGTTCTAGCATGAGAAGTCGAGTTGATTTCCATATATGGAAATATCTTGAGGTGAGATAATTGATCCGGAATAAGCCAGCTTTTCGATTCATTTCTTTTTGCGCTTTCAAGAACTCGATATTTTGCTGCCATTCTCTCAACACATGGACCTGAACCTTTATCTTCCAGTGATTCTCAGCTCTCATCAACTCTCTTCTTTCCTCTCTGGCCATCAGAATAAACTGCTTCCAAGCCTTGAATGCTTTACGGACGCTGGAAACGCCAAGCACTGAAATCAACTGGTGGCATCGTTTGCGGATAAACTGATTTCTGTCATGGATTAATTTCATCCTGAGAAAACATTTCTTCACTACTTTAATTTGATACCTCTTCCTCGCAGAATCCTTTGCTTCTCTTCGCTGTTTGCAGTACAAAACAAATTTTTTCCAACCTGCAATACTTTTCCTTTGCAGCCCCACACTGTAGTTGAGAACTGCTGCTAGAATTCGCATATGTTCTCTGTTAGATTCGATATATTTATCTTTCCATAGTGAGAAGCAGCATTGTACGGATATGACTGCGTTGAAATGCTCTGCTATTTCCATCAGCTCATTAGTCTCTCTCTGCTTCTCCAGCCTGGCAACCCAGACGTAGAAGAAACGGTCTAGAAGAATCTCATGTAGAAACCTAGATGAGAGAGAGGAATGCTTTCTCTCCACACATTGGATACGAACATATCGCTTTAGAGCTGATAAAGATTTTAGCTTCAATGTTTTCTCGTAGTGATCTTCTCCGATTTTATACCTTTGTCTTTTGGATTTTTTGTCTAACAGATGAGCTTTGAATGCTATCAATGCTCGAGCAGCTACAACCTTATTATAATGCTGCCTGGCTATCCTACTCACAGGTTCTTGTTTTACTTCAATTCTTGCTTCCATTCTTTCCTCCCAATTGTTCCATGCATGGCGGTACCTCCACAAGACCCACAGCTGGAGGGCTACTTGACCCTTCCACTCTAATGCGCGCCTGTTCTTATGAGCATTCAGGATTGCCTTCCATCCCCGTGCTTTCAGAGCTTTCGTCCTAAAATTCCTACCAACAACGTTTCTCTCTTTTTCTTCTTTACAATGGGATGTGTAACCCAACCAAGCTAACCACTTCCTTCTCAGGTTACATTGGGAAGCCAGGCTCTCAATCTGTCTCTGTTTGTCGCGTATGTTCTTTTCTTTCCATCTCCTCACGCGCCATCTTCTAAGAAGCTTCAGCATCAGCCTTCTCTCATAATTTCGGATAACTATTTGGTTCAAGGATTTTCCCTCTCTCTTCCTCATAGTGTACAAATGCAACCTTTCAAAACAGATCTGAATGAGTTTATTGTTGTAACGTACTTCGGCTTTCGCAAGTAATTGTTCTTGCTCCAATCTTCCTTTTGCTCCCCGCACCCACACGCACCACCATCGTCTCTGAACACTGGAATACCACACGGATAGTGCATTGCATTCTAGACATCGATATTCCCTCATTGCACTGAGTTCCTCTCTCCAAATATGGAAATACTGTTCAAGTAAGTGCTTCGTTCTGACCTCAGCAGCTGTATCATAGCTCTGTCTACGAGTTTTCTGCAACAACACGAACTCCTTCCAAGCTGGAAGGAGTATTCTAGCATATGAAGTGTATAAGAAATGATCAGCCCTTGCCTCCTGATCTCTCTTCCTCCTACACAGCTGAATGAACCTTTTCCATGCGCCCCAATGCCTAGTCACAATCCTATATTTATTGTTACAGTCAGCTCGCACAGATAGAATCCATGGAGTGGCATAGCAAGACTGATCTTGCCAAGCTTGGAATATCTTCCTTTGTAAACTTCTCGAATGGTAGTATCGCGCTCGAGATGGACTCACCCTACCGAATGTTCTACGTAACCATTTGTATCCGAACTTTTTCAAGAAATAGCACTCTGTCAACGAGTACTGGAAAAGAGTATCGATTGTGAGAATTTCCATCTGGAATTATAAGAACATATCAATCGCTATGCAGAATTCAGTATAATACGAGTATAAAGTGTAAGCATTGAATGAATTTACAGTAAATTTTGAAATTATATTCTATCAAAATCTACGAATTTACTCAAAGGCAATCCATACTTCATTGACAATAGAAAAATTATCTCATTTTTTAACAATTAAGTAAACTATTATTTCGAACTTGTAATAGGACGAAGTACACACTTGTGAGTAGAACTACGTATTGCCATACATGCAAATATATAACTTGAACTAAAAATAATTAACTTGAACTGAAAGGGCACATTCAAGTTCACAAACACTTATGTCCACATCAACATTCTTCAAATGCTCTCATTTCAAAAATATCAATTGTAATTATATATCACTCTACTCAAATGGTATATTGTTGCAAATGTGATAATGTTACACTGTTTGACTCATCACATACAATTTATTACTAAGGGTATAATTACATAAACATATCCTATTCATCAATTACACAAGTACAACATACACACTTGGTACATATAGTAGTGTTAGATATCAACAAAATGTGTCCATCAGCAGTATAAAACAGGGAATCTGAAAAATTAGAACAGAATAATTTTAGCTACCGAATTTAATATTATCAATGGCGAATTCACACAATACCCAAAGGCCTATGGGCGGACTCCTTCCAACCCCAGTCTTCAACCATTCAGAAGGCTGTTTCTACCCTCCATTCCAAAGCATGGGGGAATCCTACGCAGTAGTGCAACACAGCGATGTGAAGAAGAGAGCTAAAAGAGTTTGTCCTCGCTGCGTGCATGGCTTGATCATCTTAGGAATTCAGCTGCATGACTTACCTATACCAACTGATACCCCTGTGTCCGAACTATCAGCGAATAATCTAATCTCTACTCTATACCCGAATAGAGACCAAGCAGCTGACTTCAAACTTGTTCTAGATAAGTATGAATTGAAACCTCGACACCTAACGCATTTCTCAAGAGAGTGTCCGCTTAGTAGTTCTCACACGGAGATGCAAGCATTCTCCATGAACTGTAAAGTTCCACTGACCCAATTAACCGCGTACAAGAGAGATGTCTCTCAACAGATGAGAAAGAATAGGACGTGCATTAGATGCGGAAGAGAATATTTCGGGACTCGAGTTTCCCTCCTTTCTGAACACGGAAAATGTAGTTTTTGGGATACAACGAACTCTTCGCTTATCAATCAATCAAAATTTATATCCACGGCCACATCCAACATCATACCTTCCAATGATTAGCTAACAATTCTATAGTTTATATCTCGGTTTTATATCCATACACTACACATATTAGTTTTATTGTTCCTTTGTTTGTCATCTCTTCTATTAAACTTTGATCATAATGAACTGTTTTAATGACCCAATCGTATTAAGTACACAATTCCCTAATAGAACGTAGACAAAATAATAATCAAATAATGAATAATAAGTACAAACTACTTTATATAGACCAGTCAGTTTAAATAATATATACATACCATAGAATATTAAGAAATTGTTTTCACTCCGAAATCTAGAAATACTCACTCAGAATAGCTACGTGTTAGAATACAAAAGACACAGTGTAAGGCAGGGTCGATAACTACCTAATATTGATTTTCGTCTATATTCTTCCCTTTACGCTTTTTCCTGCCTAGAACTACATTCCTGTACGATTCACGCATGAGTGAGTAAGGAAAGTAGTTCTCGAGCATATCCATGGTGAGGTAGGGGGACTCCTTCACTATCATGCCTAGGAGGATGACTATGTGGTTATTGTACTTGGGATGTTCCTTCGAGTGCTCCGGCTCCTGGCAGTACCTGAGTAACCTGCTGGAGATGAGCTGCAAGAACTCCTTCATCTTGTCGACAGGGTGCGTGGAACCGAATTTGTGGAATATGCAGCCGGCTAACGAGTTTATGGAGATCGCCATACAGTGTGCGTTATTCTGATGCGCGCCTAATATCGTGTTAAATCCGACGATGGACTTGTGTCCCATCTCCGGGATGGTGACTCCGATCAAAATCATGAACAGGGTCCAAAGTTCAAAGTCTTCTTGTGTCTCCTCCACGTGGACCTTGAGGAGATTGACAAGTATGGGGTCCAGAGTGGTGCTGAACCCCGCGGAGAGTGCGAGCTCCAAAGAGAGGACAGTGTCCTCCTGCTTGTAGTGGTCCTTGATGTCCTTGATAGAGTCGATGAGGAACGAGCTCCGGGTGGTCAGCACGGTGTGAAGCGCTTTCAGAGCTAAGTTACGGAAGGAGATGATCATTCCGATCTGAATCAGCCGATTATTGGTCTCGTCGATGTTCACGATGCGCTTGCAGTGTGAGTTGAGGATGTCTGGACGGTTCAGATTGTTGCGGATAGTGATGAGCACCTCTTTGTTCGCGATCACTAGCCGCTTGACCTCCTTGATCTGGTTCGAGACATCTTCCAACAGTTTCTGTCGCAGGAGTCTGAAGCCGTAGGGACCAATGATCTCAGCGAGAGCCTGCATTTCGCTGTGACTCGCGTACGTCTCGAACTTGAAGCTATGCGATTTGCTAATGAATGCCCTCCTCTCGTCCGAGTAGAACACGTTGTCCAGATCCTGAGTAGAGAGGTCTCTCAGCATCTGCACGTACCAGTCCGAGTAGTAGCTCGCGATGGTAGGCTCCCCCTTCGAATCCGTGGATTGGGTCTGTTCCAAGAGGATCTTGGACAGGAAGCGGGACAGATCCATGTTCAGGTAGAGCTCGAGACTACGGATGGCAGCGGTGAGAGAGGAGAGCTGACTCAGCACCTCGCTGGGTCTCCTGATCTTACTCGAGGAGAGATCAGCTTGCAGTGCGACATGAATGTACTTGAGTAGGTTCTGTTCTAGATATATGGTGAGATACTCCCTCGGCCCGAACACATGCCCCCACGCTTCTATCTGTATGAACCTATTCAGCGTCCAGCAGATGTCGACCAGCTGGTAGTACTTGGCGTCTTCAGTACTCATTTCAACTCTATTCGCAATGTGACTCTCGGCGCCTGGGTCTATCGTCTCCATCCTGGAAACCAACTTGTCCGTCTTCTTGCTCTTCTCCAGGTGGGCTCGGAGGTAGTTATTGGCTGCGTTGGAAGAGTTTATCTGCTGATTATACTTCATGCGATTCTCGATATTGACAGAGAGCAGGGCGCACGTCTCGCTGGCTATAATGTCCAGGTACTGGTTCACCTTGTTGATGCTCGTCTCCCCGATGAAGGAGCGCTCCTCTGGACACATCTCATGGCAGGCGTTAATGTACTCGGCGGCAACCATTGGGAAGGAAATAGCGTACTTCAACAGGCGGCCCTGGCCCAGACACTTCCTGAAGTCTTGCTCCAGGTAGTCCCTGTTGAAGCAGAAGAAGGACAGATCTGTGCACTCGTCGATCAGTTTGGGGAGGTCGTCAACAGCTCGCGAGTGCATCACTGCATCGTTCATGTTTATGCCAAGAGGCTCATTCTCAAACAAATTCATCTGCGATCGCTGAGAGCTGGTACTCACCTGGAGCCTCATCCAGTCCATCCGCAGGTGTGAGAAGTCGAACTCTACCCCAGAACCAGCTGACTTATCCTGCAAGGCGACCAGCGTCTCCACGAATGACGTCATGAGGAGAGACTCCTCCTCAGGCGCCACCTGAATGCCCTGCACCACATCCCTCATGATAGCCGCGTCGTACCCGGCCAGGTACTTGAGGAAATAGTTCTGTATGATGGTGATGTGCTTGTAGATGAGCGCCTTCATGTCGCAGATGAGGAAGAGCAGCTCGGAGATGTAAGGATCTGCGAAGTCTGAGAATTGCATCTTGTGCTTGCTGCGGGGGGTCACAGCCTTGGCGTGCTTCACCATCCAGATGATCTCGTCCCTCAGCATGGAGAGTCCCATTAGGAGGATGAACAGTTTCGGGCCTAAGATCCCGGGGGAGTCTGCCATCAGCAGCCCCAGCTCGTGGAGAGAGAGGCGGAGGTAGTCGCGCATCTCTTGGCGCTTTGTCTTTGCGAACTGAGTGCAGAGATTGACCGCATCTAAGATTTCCGCTCCTTTTTTCTTCTCGAACTTATCTTTTGTCGATGTGAGTTGCTCCGCAATGGCCTGCGTTATGAGTATGGTGTCGTTTCTAAACAGAATAACGGTGTAGCCGTACTCAATGCACTTCTTGCAGAGATCTAGAGCTTCCGGCCGAGAAGCCATAGCGGACGAACAGACCAGGAATGCGAGCAGAATCCACCTTGAGATGACGTCGAATGAGAGGATGCAGAGGTTGTGGGGCCAGTTCACGTGCTTGGGGTGCAGAATATAGGAGGGAGCCTCGGTGATGGAGAGGACATGTAGCCCGCGTAGCATGTTGGAGTCACTGGTTTTGAGCTGATTCACGACTGCACCGAGAGTCAAAATCGACGTCACGATCTTTTCAGAGCAAGGAGAGAAGTCCTCAGATAACTTCTTGATCGGGTGATCATACTCTAGCAACATCTGACCTAGCCGCGGGAAGAACGTCTCTTGCTGACCCCTGTTGGCATCATGCACGTGGTTGTACACGGAGCAGATCAGTTTCCTGTCCTCGATACGCCCCATGATTATCATGATGCTGGCGTAGTCAGCGACAAGGTCGAACAGAGCACGGCTTATGTCAAAGTTTAGATGCACATGGAAATTCAACCCCATTGATGTAATACTCACAATCAACTCTTTCGTAGCATCTTTGAATTCTAAAATGTCCACAAAGGTGTAGTAGAACGGTCCGAGAGAGTTCACAATGTCTTGATCAATCGCGAGAATAGTGGCTACAAACGTGTTCTTCGAGTCTGTCTGAGGAAATGATTTTCTGATGTGCCGCAAAGCTGGTTGATACAAGTTATCCTTGAAGACCGTGGGACGGAGTTTCTGGTCAGACAGGGACCTTTTCATATGATGCAGTCTACAGAGAATTCCTTTCGCACGGTCATTGAGGATGAGGAGTTTCTCCGCGAACTTCTGCTTACCAAGAGATACTCCTCGATCCATTGAATATCGCTAAGCGTGAAAAACAGATAACAATACATACGAGGTAGAAAGTTATGTAAATCAGAATAACCGACAAACAAAAAGTTCATCGATTTATCGTTAAACCATCACTAAAATTAGTTCCTACATCATGAAAGGACTAATTGGACGCAGTGCAATCGTTAGTTCGAATCCTGTGTCTACGCAGGTGTTGGTTCGACTGAATATTTTCGAGGCTCAAGGGCCTTTGTCTGGCAATTTTGGGCAAGATTTTAGGATGAGAGGGGGTGATTCGGATGCGTATATTTTGCCTAAATTATCATCAGATTTGTAAGTATGAATCCTGGCATTTTGGATTAATGGGTTTCTACCTAAAAAAGGTGTGAATCAAGGGTTTTATGGGCAATTTTTTTCTACATACAGGATCTTAACTAACGCCTACATAGAGAATCCAAAATAGTTGACAATTGAGAAATTTGAGCTAATGCAGCGTTCCAGATTAGACTATACCAAATGGCAATACAACCTGGTATACTTAGAAACGTGCATAATATAAGCATCGAAGGCAAGATACTTGGATTTCAAGATTACAGTAATAGTTCAATACTTTTAGTTTCGATTATACCTTCACATGTTTTGAACTCCTAGAAACAAGATAATATTGTTTGATACGCTCCTTCAGACGCATAAGTTTTAGTTATATCGTATTCTAGAGAGCGAAAATTAGTAAGATTCTTCTATGCAATTATGTTATTCACCTATTTAAGCGTAAGAAAAGCTATGAGATCGATATTAGTGGGCATTCTCTTCGAGGTTCAACAATTTGCGAAACCAAAGCTTACAGCATATTTATGTGTTCGGAAATGTGCCAAACTGAAAGTGAAGGTGGCATTTCGTGAGACAAGGGGGTCGAGTGACATTTTATGGGAAGATTCGAGGCCAAAAGAGGGCGGAATTAAGCATTTAATTAATTAAGGGAGGAGTAAAAGCAAACGCGTAAGTTCAGAGGCTTTTTAGGTCGAGATTCTACAAGAACGAAGTGAAAATAGAATTAATCCTATATCAAATAAACTAATTATAAATGAATTCTTGAAAACATAAAACTGTATTACGTAATGCATTTCATTGAGTAGGCGAAATTGCACGAATTCATATACGAGTATATACATGCATAGCAATCGAGTCTTAAATAAAAGCGTAGGTGTCCAATTGAGGCAAGCATTGGTGAAAACAAGGTATTTCAAATTTTGGTTCATACAAAATGGTGTGTCAAGTAACGAAAATGATAAAAAATGATCGGAATCGGGATCGCGATACTCTTTTTCACGATCGACTAACGCCCTACTTTTCGGACACAACCAATCATATTAATTTATTAATAATTCGAAAGATAATCTTTTAACAAATATTTGGGCACATTCATAAATGAGAAATACATTTCGATATCAATTTTTAGAAATGAAATTAATATGTTCTGATCTGGGAAAGTGATATTCACAAAATTAAGTGACACCATAATGAAGATCCTGGTACTTACATATTTAAGGTTTGATGCAGAACTGAGAAGACAATGAGAGCATCATATCTGCAAGTCGAATTGTATTCTCTTTTGCTCTTTTACAAATCTCAAATACAATAATTTCCATGGCAAATACATGTTTATTAAAGGCACTAGAAAGCACATTATACGGTTTAGGAGGAGGCCAATTGGGACACGAGTACACTTGGATTAAAGCTGCTCTAGGTAAGTCGAGAAGAAAATCCCACTTAGAATTTGGAATAACTCTCTCAGTGTCCCAAGTTATCTTTTGCCGATTATTATCCCAAACGGGAAATATCTCCAACACCTCTGCTTCGATTCCCAGACGCGCATATAACGCGCGCCTGAGAGGTCTAGCATCGATGTGTGGATTTCCGAGCATGCGGACCAGTGGTGAAGGAACGCCCCTTCTGTAAGTATAAGGGCCGGTAGAACAAGTAAACACAGGATTGTAGGTTAGGACTGGAGGTGGGGGATCCAGGGAATAAGTTATATCCCCATGTGCCTGACGCTCTGACACAGGATATTCTTCTAGTCCAAGCATCCCTGAAGAAAAATAGAAGTTCTTGAAAACTCGGTAGTTAGCACTTTTATATCGAAAAAAGTTTTTATCTGCACTCAATATGTCGGCATCATCAGCTACTGCATGGTATGCCATAGTTTCATGGTTATCTTTCTCAGAAGAGTACACAACCTCGACTCCCTCTGCACTGAAGAGATCGCCTATCAATGTGGAGCAGGACTGGGGAACATTTTTCCTGCATTCCAAAGCCTCTTTTTCTCTCCGCTTCATCCATTCAGCTACAGATTTTTTTGACTTCGGTACTCCGCCAATAAATATTTTAAGCTTCCATCCAGCATTTTTAGCAACAGAAATAAACTTTTTCACTATTTTAGATGCCTTTTGAATATCCCATTTCCCGGTCTTAAAAAAAAATGTAATAAAATTAAGAATGTCTACGTAGAGCAGCTTTTCCACAAATTCAGCTGGAGAGTCCTGTATGGGGATTTTATGGGGGATATATTCTGCCATTATTCTGCTTTAGACTAACATAAATCAAAATCAATTCACTAACATGAGAAGAATATAATGTGAAATTATTTTGAAGCTCAAAATAGCAATTTAATAGCACAATCTACTTCTCTTGATACATTACTGAGTATTCATGCACATTTATACCAGTGAACTTAACAGTGATAGAAACCAACATCTCACGTTGGATTTAGTTGGATTCATTCAAATTCTTTAAATTTAGGTAATGAGAGATAGAGCTATGGAAACAATACTTTTCTGAAATAAATTCCAGGTTTTCTACAATCAAGTGCTCTTTTGATGTGCTTCCTATACAATTACGCATATGAGCTGCTTTTATCTCAGACCGCCCGTGATCACTCGCAAGACCAGAGTTTAATTAAGAGATGACTTGACTTCATATGGAATATGGAGAGTATACGTATTTATGTTATGATTTGTGTGTGTACTCCTATATTATCACAATATAAAATATTTACAATCATATACACTACACTATCATTTTTCACATCTATGAAATTAATTCATATTTTACACAAGAAATGAGATAGTCACATCGGTTACTATGGGGTATTCTAGTCGATTTAAAATTTACACTCAGACAGCTGTAATATGAGTATTTCTCTATACGTATATTGACATATTTACTTTTTTGTAATCTTGGAATAATTTTTTTTTCACAATTTAATGGTACTTAAAAAATTGTTTGAATCAATCAATAATTGGCACTTCAGGTAATTGTAGTCATATCTCTGTAGTCAACTCAGATCATCCAGGGGCGGTCTCAGGGGGGGCATCCGGGGCATTTGCCCCTGGTATGATTCTGCGGCCCCGGATTTCATTCGACGACCTAAGCCAAAATCATAGTAAGGCCCCGGATATTTTTTCTTTGGCCCCGCCTCGCCCCGGTTTGGAAAATTCCTATGACCGCCCCTGAGATCATCTGGAAGTTATTTTTTAGTTTAATTCAGATCAGTTCATAAGCTAACCTTTGATAACCTCAAAAGTGCCCGAAAGCTTCCTTCCTCCTAGTTTGCTCCAAAAACAATGAATGGAATTTGTACTAAGCATTTTCAAATAAAGTAGAACGTTATCCGAACACTTTACTTATCAGAACCCCCCCCCCCCCCCCCCCGATTAACCAAACTAGTACCGAGCCTGGATTCGGTTAACTGACTAACCGCCGTCAATCTCGGTTAACGATTAAGAAAATAATAGATCGATTAGCCGATCTGCTTGCTTTATTTTCTAAATATTTACACTAATTTCATTGTTTCTCGACGGAGATTCATGAATATTATTTCTAAAATTTGATAATACAGTCGAAACCGGGTTTTTCTTACTTTCATTTACAGGTTCAAACAGTAAGAAAAAACTGATGGAAATTAATATAGATTGGAATTTTTTACATAATTAAGATTCTGAAATATTAAGAAAAAAACGATAAGTAAGGATAAACCAAGTGAAAAAAACCCGGTTTCGACTGTATAATATAATCTCTATTTTCACCAAATGATAAAATTTCGAGACACTGATAATTATCAATTTGTTCAATATCAGGTGAAACATTAGTCTAAAAATCCATTTTTCTACCTGACATCGGTTAACCGGTTAACCAACCCAGCCCTGCTAGTACATTAAAAAATTGGAAATTATCCTTGAGCCAAGAGAATTGAAAGCATTAAAAACACCAAATTTCTAACCACTCCGGACAAGACATATCATAATATGCTATAAATAACCCAATATTTAATATATTCCATATAAATACCTATACAGTACATCACATTCCTGGTTCTGGTTCGTTTCTTCACTTTTGATTAAAATAGTGTTACTCAACCACATTAAATAAATTATTCTCAGATCAACATAAATAATGTGAATGCCTTGTTCAAAAAATCATTTGCAGATATTATTACATACAAGCGCGCTTCGCTTGTTTGCGCAGCGCGGCTGGCAGACACAAAGTGTCCGCCAGAGGAGCCTAGGCTCAAATTGATTAATTATAAGGTAGATAGTAACATCTCTGAATACATCTGTTTTATTGTTATACTCAATATCATTAAAAAACACAAAAATTTGTCAATTTTTTTATGCGTAATGATAACGTCATAACAGAGTGATGAGTAATCATTCTTTGATGAGTTGTATCATGTTTGAGATATATTAATATACACATTCTATTAAATTTTCAGCCTTTTATCACCTAAAATGGTTGAGTCGTAGTCGAAAAACTGAAATTTCTTATGTTAAAAAAGGTGACAATAATATCATAATCCATGATGAGTCGACATTTTCGTTATCCTTACTATTAAAACTCGATTAATTTTTATATAGATGTATATATATATATATATACATCTGTAACGAATTGATTGAAGAAACTGCCAGGTACAGAAAGCTGATATTTGGCATGTGGGGGTCTTTTGGCTATGGCTCGACTAAGTTCACACCTCAGACTAAAAAAAAATGATGACTCACCACTCTATTATGACGTCATCATAACGCATCGAAATTTGAAAATTTGACAAATTTTGTGATATCGATTATAATAGTAAGACAGACTTATTTAGATGTTATCTACCTTATAATTAATTTATCATTGCGAGCCTAGGCACCCAAAGGGCGCCTCTGGCGGACACAAAGTGTCCGTCAGCCGCGCAGCGCAAGCAAGCGAAGCGCGTATGTAAACAAATAATACTAATCGAGTTTTAATATCATTACATATAAAGAAAGACTTTACCACTACATGAGAAATCATTCTAATATACGTATAAAAATAGTCGAATATGATACATACCTATGTACAAAGTCCCTGAATACGCATAGATATCCGAAAGTAGAAAACCAATTAAATACAGTCATCCTCTCGTATGTGAGTGTAGTAGGCGGAAGGAGCGGCTGCAGACATGGTGGTAGTGTAGGTGGTTTTCGAGTTGCAGACAGGCTTGCGATTCAATACACTGTACAAGGTATCCAGTGCGATAGCACGACCTAGCTTATTCATCATCTTAATAGCGGGATCTCTCCTGTTGTCAGAAGGAGGAGGGGTAGTCCAGGAGTCATAGTTTGTTTGTAGCACGAACCAGCGGCCGTTAGCTGGATCTAACACCTGCAAACCGACCTCAGTTAACCTCCCACGGGTAATGACCACACCCTCTGAACCATTGACACCTCCCAGAACCAGATAACAGGGTGAGATAAACTTGGCCTCATATGCCAGGTGGTGGACAGCAGTAAGAAATGAAACATCAGGAGAATCGAGAAGTTCCCTAATAGCCAGACCAGCCAATGTAGAACCATTGAGCAGCAATTCTAGAATGTTTTCAAGAGGGTTGCCTTCGTTGCGCTGATTCAGGGTGACTGTCACTGTGTTGGGCTTCTGTGCTGTTAACAAACCGATATAGCCGGCGAATGTAGTCCCAGTGTACACAGTGTTGCCGTTTCTTTTGAAGTCGACGTCTATAACGAGTTTCTTCAGGTCATCTGCAAGTTCGTAATCCAGGTTTCTCCCGTGTATGATACTGCCTGTGTTGTTCACAGCGACTATACTGGTGCAGAAGGCTGTCAGCTCGTACACCAGGTTAGCTAGCACCAGCTCTGGTAGAGGAATGCCGCTGTGAGCAGCTAGTCCTATCAGCTCATCACTGAATGGAGATGGAATGTAACTTTTCAAGTCTGCGCCTATTTTGTCTGCGATCGTCACCAGCTCTGTTGGAATGTGGTAGTGCTTCATAATTCGCTCTTTCAAGCTTTTGAGGATGTCATGGTAATCCTCTCCCACCTGTTTCCATCGGTTCATAGCGCCTTCATTTGGATCCAGAATAATGGAGTAGCGCGGAGTAGATTTAGCAGAAATGGAACCGTTGTGACCATTCAGAACAAACAACAAGCAGAAGGCAGTTAAAATCCAACGAATCATTATTTTGCTATGTAACAATTAAACATAAGTAAATGATGAACAGAGGTGATAAATTACAATACAGGACTGTAGATTGGTCATAATAGAACAATGATTTAAAAAAGTGCGGTCACCATTAATACTACCACTCTGATACTGCATAGTGCATACATACGAGATGGAAGTGGATCTTCACATGCGAATTAGTGAACGTTAATTGGTATAGCCCAAACTACGACATATCCTACTCTAGAACTCGGCAACAATTACACTGTAAGTAAAACATTATAACAAATTGAAATTTAGTAAGTGAAATATCCCGGGTATAAATATTACATACTAAGGTTTATGAGGAATTGAAGAGAAGTCAACATTGCCGCCACACACAATCACACACACGTGTTCAGGTGCAACGCCGGAGTCTGAAGAGAATTCCTTCAGTTTCAAAGCTGCAGCTACTGCTACTGCTGCTGACGGTTCTACCAAAATCTTCAATCTCTCCCAACTCAGGTACATAGCGGACACAATCTCCTCCTCAGAGACGGTGATCACACCAGACAGATGTTCCTGGAGGACTGGCCAAGTTTGAGTCCCTACTGATGTTCTTAGGCCGTCAGCAATCGTTTTTGGCGGGGATTTCAAAGGAATCCTCTTTTTGGCGGCAAAAGATTGAGCACAGTCGTCAGCTGCCTCTGGCTCCGCTGCGAATATTCTCACGCTGGGTTTGATACTCTTAACAGCGATACAGATCCCAGCAGCCAATCCCCCGCCCGACACTGCCACCACTACTGTGTCCACCTGAGGAACCTGCTCCAACACCTCTAGCCCGACAGTGCCCTGTCCTGCCATTATGTCCGGGTGGTTGAAGGGAGGGATGAAGACGCTATCAGGTTCCATCTCACTCATCACCTGTTGCATTTTCTCGTGCCGTGCTTGCTCGGAGTCATCGCACAAGTGTATCTTCGCTCCGTAAGATTTCACTGCGGACAGCTTGCATTGGAGAGAATTGTGTGGCATCACAATGTGCGCCTGCAAGCCTCTGATCTGAGCGCACTTGGCAACAGCTTGAGCGTGGTTCCCACTGCTGTGCGTTACGAGGATGGGCGCACTATCTCTTTCATTGCAAACGTTATGCACTGCAAACATGCAACCTCTCATTTTGAAAGATCCAGCCTTCTGAAAGTTCTCACATTTGAAGTACAATTTAATTCCGTGCAGAGCATCAAGAGATGATGACGTCATTACGGGCGTGTAGTGCAAAAACGGTTTAATAACTTTAGCTGCTTCACGTATTCGATTCATATCTGTTGGTGCTGGCAATGATTCTATTTCATTGGCCATCTGGGTGGAAAAATACTTTAGTTGCTACTAGAAACATTTACACCCCAAGGATTAAATGAACAGAGCCGAATCGAAGACATTTTCCTCTTCTCGCACAGGAGAAAATACCTCATACTTCATCTCTTTACTGCTGTTGAGATCAATTAACCCACAAAAATAGATTACAATAATAATAATAACAATACTAATAAGGAAAGTAAAAGCTGCCGAGAGTTTAAGGGATAAAAATAAGATATAATGGAATAGCGTCATCAGGCCAGGACGCAGCCCAATCACTTCCACGGACGGGAGTGTGTAGTGGCAGTGGAGGCCCAGGTGCCCCTGTACCGGGAATATAGGGTGGCTGGTATCGGCTTGGGATTACAAGTCTCGAAGTCGATCTCTGGCCCTTCTTTGAGCGAGAATTTCCAAGAGCTGGTGACGTCATAGGGTAGCATCCTAGGGACGTAGCCTCTCACCAGGAGAGGGGGCTCTTCCCCTTCTTGCCTTGTCACCAGCAGTCTCCAGTCCCTGCACGGTGGGATCTCGCTCTGAGAGGGGGGCAAGCTGTCCAGGTGCTTGCGTACCTGGATGAGAGGTAGCTCTTGAGGACAGGTGGCACACACCCGGAACTCTTCGGAGGTGGCGTGAGTCGTGTGTCTGCTGTGCTCGTCGGAGAGGCGGTGAATGGCCGTGTCCCTGTCCATCTGCCTCAGGGTGGGGAGGCGGGGGTGGTAGAGGGAGTGCTTCACAGCGACCAGCTGGCTGGACTGGGGGCGGTGGACAGGTTTCGAGGACTCCTGCTTGTTGAGGAAGATTTTGGCTGCCGCAGTCCGAGGTCTGATTCCGCGCTTGTCTGTGAAGAGACTGGAGCTCTGTCGCGACTTGAAGAGGATGGGGTGAGAGGTTTGGTCTGCCATCCTTCCCGCCAATGGAGCTAGTGGATTAATATTTAGTTGCACTAATTTAATACCGATGCAATTCCAGGAGACACAGCCCTAATATAAAATTACGTATTTGTGATGTAGTATTTAATCAATGTCGAAGTCAGGAATAAATTAAATAATATTGGTTCGTTGGGTATATTGGCTATAGTAATTTAATGCTCTGCAACATGGAGAGGGTAACTGGCCACAGCTGGGGACCAGTGGGACTAGTTTTGTCATCGATATCAGGGAGTGAGGGGACACTCGGGATGGAGGTGTGGGGCTTGGGAGACAGCTTCCTCCGGGGAGAAGCTGAGACCGCCAGATCCTGACTCTTGTAGGTGGAGTAAGCGCCGTAACTGAGACCAGAAATTAGATCTAAATTTCTTGCCTCTAGCTCGCCATTGCTAGCCTGCAGTTCTGCAATCTGTCGCTGATACCACGCGATCTCTTGTTTAAACCAGGCATTCTCTTTCGTCTCTTTCACCAGCAGCTGGTTATCTGTCACGGCAGCTGTCAACACTTGGTCAGACACAACGTGCTTCTGGTCCCCAATCTGCTTTTCAGTCTGTTCCTCAATCGTACTCTTCATGACAAGGAACGCCTTCTCTAACTCCACACGAGTAGCTTCATATTCCTGGTCCATTCTCACAAATTCGTCATTCAGTTCTTCGATATATTCCTGATTCTCTCCCATCACCACCTCCTTGAAATGCCTCCCGGACAAAACCTTTTCGAATAACTCCTCCTTTTCGCGGCCCGTATTACAGATTCTCTCCTCCAGTTCCTTTATCTCGGCCTTACTGTTGTGTATGAAATCGATATTGCTGTGAATAGCCGCGAGGACATTCTCGTGTCCCACCTGCTCCTCGCTCTCGTAGCGTTCCTTGTATCTCTGGAATTCACACATAAATTTTTCGAAAGCCGTCTGTCTGTCTACTTTAGCTTTGTCTAAGCACTTCCAAGTGTCATCTTTCGCGAGACGAGATTCTGTGTATTCTTGCTGTAAGGTGTCGAGTTGTTGTCTGCGATTGATCAGTTTGTAGGAGAGTAGGGCTTCACGTCCAGACGTGTACCCGCTCGCATCGAATTTCTTCTCTTTCTTTTCTTTCTTCTTGTCTTCTTTGTTTCCTCCCTTCTTTTTAGGCATCTATGAGCACTAATAAATAAGGCAAATTCAACCTTAAAGCCCCTCTGGCCTCACAGATGGGATGGAGTGTGTTTCCAACTTTTGGGGTTGGTGACACAACCTAAATATTGTGTCGTAAACATTAAATTATATCGCCATTTATACTAAACATTTTATCAATCATAAGTTTGATATCTCTAAACGGTAAATTATGGGAAATGACCAACGTATGATATCTGTGAATATGTCAGCAGAGCAATGTCTGATTGAATTGGGAGTGAATTAAATTTATGACATCACTATCTACCTTTGATATCTGCTTTACATTGAATATGTTTCTATATTTATAAGCAAACGAAGAAAATAACAAAATGCTACGTAATTATTCGATGAATTAGCATAATAATATATCGAAAATCGCTGGGCTATATGTGAATGCAAATTTACACATAGAGTTACACCTTCACCTAACATTCCAAATCATTACCTTTTAAACTCTTACAAGGAGACTCAGAAGAATTACAGCCGGACACCAACACTATGTTGATGTGCACAATCTATTTTTTCGCGAAACTATTAGTGAGTAAGAATGAATAGCCATTATAATACTTGTAGATTAATATCGTTACGTTAAAATATAAACTATTGGTACAGTGAAACCTCCGATATTGAACGCTTGTTTAGTGAAAACCTTATTAACCTATATATCAATTTAAATGAACCTCTGGTTAATGAACACCTCGATATAGTGAACAAAAACTCGGGTCCCGAAGGTGTTCAATATAGAGAGGTTTGACTGTATTATGAATTTAACAATGTAGTGTATACTACGTAAATCTCACAATCATAAACATACAAAGAGTCCTTCTAAATAAGAGAAGAAACTGGCTGTGAAGAAAGCTTTCTTCCATTGACGAGTTTCCATCTTGTAGTCAGTTGCTGCTGTCTGCTGAAGGGAGAATTAAAAGGAAAGAAGAAGCTGCATCAGAAGTTTGCAAGATGAAGCACAAATAATTTAATAAAATGTAACATCGTGTCAGATGTGCAAATGAATTAGATTTGCTATGACGTCAGTGAAACATAGCTATGACCTACAAAGATACAACTAAATTTTGTGAATGCAGATCAGCATCAGAACGAGGATAAACATTGTAACTCCAAATATACCAAACGCGAGCAGAATAGAGAAGATAGGATTTCTGTAACAATGAATCTTCAGTAGGCAGATGTCGTTTAGAAAATCATAAGCATTCCTAGTGGTCTCGAATGTGACCATATCAATATCCGTAATGCTTGTACCTCGACTAAAATTATGATAGGAAATCCCGTCAGTTGTTTGATAACTCATTTTACTGATATTATACGAATCCCCCTTCAGGTTGAACATCCCTGACTGTAGGGTGACACATCTTCCATCGGAGCAGTTCACACCGCGATTTGGAGTAACATTTAAATGTTGGTAGTAGAAACAAGGCGTGTCAGCATCATAATCGATGGAGTAATGGTAGTAGCAACTTAAGTTAAGGTAGGAGGGAGACTGAGAATAGAATAGTTGGTCTATTTCTACTTCCCTAGCGAAACTAACACTTGAATTCCGAGGTAACCACCATGCCCTCGTATACAAACTATGGAAGTTGACCCTCTTAAATGCAAACTTACTTTTCTCATAGTTAATACCTCGCATAACTTCGGAACAGCTTATACTCTCATCCTCCGTGTTCGAACAATAAACTGGGATTCTGTCGTTAACCTGGTTACTGAGAGAATAGCCGATGGAAGCACAAGATTCAAATTCACTCTTCAACCCAAGATCGAACTCATAATAGTCACCAGGTCCCAACGAGATCTTAGTTAGAGATTTTTGGACTAAGAGAGGTGTGACAGTTAATGAGAATACCAGACTAACAACGGCAATGATAATTCCATATGAAAAGAAAAGAATTTTGTTTTTCGGTCTGTAAAATACGTGATGAAGATGGTCTTGGTTCGTAAAAAGGTTTTCTCTTCTGTTTATTTCCGTGAGAAGTGGGACGTCCAGGCTGCTATAACCTGACAACTTTACTTTTGAACGGTAACGAAAGTATAACCATAATATTATTAAAAAGAGTGAGTAGAGAACGCTTGGAAGAATTGAAACCAGGAAGCTTAGTATTAGCAAACCATTAAGAGTTATTATCGAGAAATATGCTCGAAACTTAACACTGGTAAGTAAATCCAGTTGGAATACAGAGGACAGGCTGACGCTAAATCCCACAGTCAACGCGTCTACGAAAAAACAGATATTTAGGAAATAAGTTCCCCAAGCAGCTATTCTTAGGAGCTTTCCTGCGATGAGTTTATCTCTGTACCGAGTTCTCGCAAGAAACCTTGAACCAATATCATTAATAAACTCTCTAAGATACCTTTTAACTCTCCTTAGACTCATCCAAACATAACTGTAGACAAAAAAGATACGAGCCGAAGCATCCGATAGATATAAAAGGCTTAGTAAAAAAGGAAATGAATAGAGTGAATCTGCTAAATTATCCTGAGGTATAAATTTTGGTAGCACCGTTCCTACTACAAACTCTAGATTCAGTAAGTATATCACCCTTAATACGATCGCTATTAAGAATCTTTTAAATTCAAATTTCTCATCCTTGAAGTAATAATCAAACTGAAGCACCAGTGTAAGACCAAAGAGCATAATCGCCTCCTGAAATACCTGAGCTATAACACCTGTATAGTATCCTATCTCATATTCTCTATCCCATTCATCCTTTGCCACTGAAACAGAGAGGTAAAGCTGAAATATAAAATTGAAGACATTGAATCCTAAGATACAAAAGACGATAGCTAAGGCCACTTGGAAATGCTGATAATAAGCGGTCATCACTTTATTCTCATCTGGATCCGTTGCATGGTGTCTCACTATGAATCTGTATTTGAAAACCTGCATGACAAGCTGCCCTGCCAGTCTAATGTTGACAGGGAGCATCAGAAGAGAAATCAAGTTGTACACCATGGATGTCGATATCAGAGTAATTTTATTGTACTCTTTGACGGCGCATAAACCGTAAGCATGGCGGATTATCAAAATTACAAACCTTGAATACATAACGAAACTTTTTGAATATATGTAGCTAAGGTACATTATATATGTAATGGCGTTATCCCTATAAACGATTGAATCAGTGCAAAGTATCATTTTACCAGTATACATAATAAGAAGAGTGATTCGAGGTTAAAATATAGCAACAAAGCATAATTTGTAGACAGATTACTGCCTACTGAGAGAGTGAAGGAGGATCATGTTAAACGTAAAACGAAGAATGGCTATCTCTACGCAAGCAGTGTTATCGTGAAGGGAGGTGCAATAGTTAGTTAACTTTTTAGCTGAACTTACATACTATCGTATATACGGCATTTGATAATCATCTACCTTTGTAATACGATTCATATAGATACTGTACTAATATAGATAATAAAAATATTATACACATGTATGAATCAATGTAGTGATATTTTCTAGGTTGTAACGCTGCTTAACCATATCCATATTATCACGGTTTATCACACCTATTGGATTCAGGGATTAGGCCAGGACGCCTATAAACTTCCATCAGGCGCAATAATATTTGTAGTAAATTCTGAGTTTCTCGAAATAATAAAAATTTGGGGGGAATACAGTCAACTCCGCTTAATTGGTACAAGTCTCCAGGAACGGAATTGTTCCCATACATAGAAGCTAATACTAAATTTCATCGGTTAATTGGGAACTCTGCTTAATCGGGACAAAATATCCGGGACCAAATTGTCCCGATTAAGCGGAGTCACCTGTAGTAGCAATTTTTAAATCAACAAATTTCTCGAATCGATAGCCGATATCAATGTTACCTGAAGACATATACGTAACTATTATTCCATAAGGTTAACAAAATTTGTAAATCTTGAGTTAGAACACGTTAGGGAAATAAGGGTATCTACATACGTACGTATATAAGAACATCTATAGAGGAGAATTTC
Organism: Aphrocallistes beatrix; assembly: GCA_963281255.1. Classification (NCBI taxonomy): domain Eukaryota; kingdom Metazoa; phylum Porifera; class Hexactinellida; order Sceptrulophora; family Aphrocallistidae; genus Aphrocallistes; species Aphrocallistes beatrix. The sequence continues at coordinate 1,437,071 of OY725488.1, forward strand.
ATCAGAAGCTAATCCAAGACAAATCGACGGTTTTAACTATTTGACACTCCTCTGCTTAGTATGTATCGTATAGAAGAGCTGCATTTGTCCGGGTGTCAGGGTATAGTCGAAATTTGGTTCTATTTCTTCAATGTTATCCCAATCTTCAACCAGATAGGCCATTAGCAGTCCTTGCATGAGAAAGAACAGTTTATTATCAACCATAGTAATGGACGACCCTGACAACACGTCATCTGGATGGTAATCTGAAACCAACTCCTTCAGCTCTTTCTCATATCTTCCATCTTTAACCCTCCTTACTAATACCAATAACATGTAAGTGAGTTCGTTTTTACTGAAAAGCTCCGTGTAATTGTCAGGCATATGCTTAGCAGTCTCTCTGATAAACTTAGCGTGCTTCAACGCATCATCGTAATCCCTGGTTACAATTTCGATTCGAATTATTTCGTCACGAAGAATGAGTAAGTCCGTCGTGTTCTCGGGAAGGAGGTTCAGGGCAGACTTGAGCGTTCTGAGTGCATCTTGATAGTGACTGAGCTTCGAGAGAAGACGAGCAACCCTCAAACTCAGCCAAATGCAACAGTGATAATCTCTTAGCTCTATCTGCAGCTTGATGGCTTGATTGAAGCAGTAGACGCCATAATTGAGGTAGGTCTGTAGGGTAGCACAGCCGATGTCAGCTATTTCCTTTTCCGCCTCTAAAAACAACTCTCCAGCTTCCTTTAACACTTCGATTTCTTTTCTAAAATTCCGCATCTCGTGCTCACACTTGGCTTTGGAATGGAGCATCAAGCCAGCATAAGCAGGACACAGCTGGTTCTTCAGCGTCTGAGCTAAGTAACTCAGGTCCCCTGAAGCCTCTTCGTATTTGGGCTTTTTAAACAATTTCTTTTTGGTTTTTGAAAGGATGAATGCATACTCCTTCATAATGTCGTGATTCATCTCCATGATGCAATCTAGCTGAAATCAACGATCCCAAAAATGTAAAACATACGTACTTAAGTAGATAGGAAAGTTATACAAGTACAATCCCTCAAGCGATAAGTTATTTCAGTCCCTCAGAGGGAAAACTTTGATAAAGAGATAAATATTAATATTTATTTATTGTGATGTTTAATGTATAATGTTTTCGCCTATTAGAATACAGGCAGTAGTGAACGTTAGGATGGTCAGGTCATTAAGGGAAGGTAGTAATAAATTGAAAAAATATTATGCGAAGGCAGCGAAGCATTTGCACATGTAGATGTAGTTTGTTTCCCAGAAGAAATTTAACATTTCAACAGGTCAGGCTATTCGCAGCCTCAAATAGATTGCGCAATCAGCGCTGTTCCCTCTACAATCATTCGGCGTATTTTAAGTGATTAGTGATAAGAATCTATAAGTGAGAAAGATCAAAAGTTCAAGAAATCATACTCTCTTTTCAGCTTGAATGTCAGCACTAAAGTATCTGTGTCGATGTCCCACTGAACATGCGTCATCTTATCGTCCACTGGGTTGGGTAGGCTCAGAGAGAGGTAGTATTTGGGTGTTGCTACAGTTAGCACACCAACCTTCAAATCTACTTGAATCTGACTGCTACTCTCGGTCCCGTTGAGTTTAACCCGTACGACAAGATTCTCACATGAAGCAGAGCTGAGGTTCTTATTCCCCATTCCAAGAAACACATCTTCTGAATGGACAGATTGAGAGAAATTCATTTCGTACTCCGGAGTAGGTCTGGGATCAGTGTATGCAATCACGTCTCCAACTTCGTCTTCATTCCAGATGTTCTTTGTTTTCTCACCAGTAGGGTGTGGAATGTCCTCCTCTTCCTTAGAGGGAGGACCTATGCTTGCGGGAGTGAATGAGGAGTGTACTGTCTCTTCTGGTTCCTTGTCTAACTCTGAGTCTTGCAGAAGGGAAGCTAATTGTAAGAGTCCTTGTGTTTCCATTTCTAACCAAACCATTTTTTATCACAGTTAAAGTATACATCGGTTACAGAGTAAATTCTAAGGACTATTGTATGACGGGAAGAAGTGTCAAGATTGGAAACGAAGTTGGTGGGGTGTGGGGCTCTTCGGATCCGAATTTTGAATATTTTTTTGAGATTCAAAATCCTAAAAAAAATTTGACCTTAGAATTTACTATGATCGGTTAGGAAGACTGGTTTCTTTTCATGAATTCCTTATACACATAAGCAAAACTAGGGCCGGGCTCCGCAAACTGGGTTTTCAGGCCGCATGCGACCTGAAAGGACCCTTTGTGTGGCCTGATAAACCAATGTAAATTTGTATCACATGTAGTCTGACAGACAATTTATATGCTTGTTATATGTACCTCTATTAAGATACATAATTACAATAAACAAACTAGTCAATTGATACACAATAGATTTTCGAATAATTAATTAAAAATAAATAATGTTCACCTCAAAAATTCTATTTGAGTTCTTGATATCGGTTGCGGCCTGATCAGAAATAAAGTTTGCAGAACCCTGAACTAGGGCCATTTAAGGGGCACGTGTCCACCCAGATTTGATCAGCCATTCTACAAAAGTATACTGCGTGCCCACCTGCTAAGCAATAGCGATCAGAACCTAGTTCAGTATATTGTATATTGAAATATCCTAAACATCAAAATCGCAGTTTCTAAGTGAGAGGATCGGGTAATTTTACCATCACATCTCTCCAGCCATTGATCGTCATGAAGTCGGGACCTCCTGATAAACTTGTCCATAACAGCGTTTGTTCTCACAGACCTACATGCGTGTTCAATGTGAACTAGAAAATGTTGGATAGCTAAATTATAAAAAAACAAAGCATTATAGAACCTACACTCTCCAGCTAATGCCTTGAACAAATGTTTGAAACTAAACCCAATCAAAGCAGTACCACACTGGGGTTAATATGATTAAATCGGAGTGATCGATTAGAAGTAAGAACAAGACAGATGTTTCAAGATAGACAACTAACAATGGTATAATCAAATTAAAATCAAACCAGGCTATCGTGCTAGTGAAAATGTGAGTTCATTCTTGTCGGCATTCCCATTTGAGGGAGGGCCGAGGGGCCCATCGTGTTAGTCGGGTAGCTAGGCAGAGAGGGGAGGGATGTGTTGGCGCCTGGAGTATTGTGTCTAGGTTGAGAGGTCAAAGGTTGGGCAGAGTTCGGGTAGCCCGCTGGACCGAATGAGCGGTACATGTTGGAATGCAACTGTCGCTGTTGCGCAGACATGTTGTCCATTGGACTGGTGTGCACTCCTCGCAGCTGGTTAGGGAACATGGGGCTTTCTTGTGGTGGCATGTAGGAAGGCGGTCGCGCTCTCTGTGAATACACGTCGGAATTGTTCCATTGTGAGAAGTCGAACGGATTGTGTCCGGCTGGAATAGGCGAAGGACTGGTAGGTCTGTCCCAGGTACCCGAGGAGTGAATACCGCTTCCTGAGGACAGTGATTGGGAGAGATGGGCCGTTTGTGAAGGGGTGAAGGAAACCGAGTTCTGGGACATTCCGGGCTGTGTGGGGATGGAGGTCTGAGGGGCAGGGATGGGACCTTGTGGGGGCGGGTGCATAGGGTGTGATTTGCTCATTCCGGGGTTCGGGGGGTAATGAGGTGTGGGAGGAGGGCCGTGGTCCATGTGATAATTCATCGAAGCTTGTTTTGTAAGCCACATGAGGTTGGAGTGGAGCTGCGCCATGTATTGCGGGAGATTCTCAGATTTCCCTTTCATTTGACAGTCAATTATCAGATGAATAATGGAGGCATTATAGTCTAGCATCTTCTGAATTTCAATCGTATATGCGCTCTCCTTCGGGAAAGGAGGGTGAGGCTGCTGGGGATGGAACATGACTGTATTTTAGGGTTGTGAAATTTCAACCAGTGACCCTACTGTGAAGAGAGACCCGAATAGCTGAGACTAAGAAAGAAAGAGAGAACAGGTTTTGAAATTTTATACAAAAATAGCAAATTAATGTATGAAAGGATAACTTATTTACAAGCCATGATCTAGATGAGCGTCGAAGAAAGAAAATTGGATAACAAACTCGTAATATAAATAAAAGGATCAGAAATAATAAATCTAAAAAACAAATTCTAGCTGAATACATATATCAGTACATCAATATGAATGTACTAAAGTACGGCAATGGTGTTAACACATGCAGGCAAGGGGAATTGTGAAGTTTGTAAATTACAGATGAAACAATATTAACTAAATATGGCAATATGCAATAGCGTTAGGAGCTGCATCAAATCTGATAACAATCTCCCCATCTTTCATTATTTCAATGTCAAAAGGTTCCCAGAAGTCGAATTCAGCGAAGAGATTGAGTGAATGAGATCTCTTTCTGGAGATAGGATGAAGAGGGAGTCGTTATGATAATCTGTGATTAGAAAGTTCAGTTGAGAATTAAAGTTGAAATGACAAATATCACCAGAGAAGACTGGAAACTCTGGAAAAGTCCTCGAGAGTTGATCTTTCTCAGAGAATAGTTTAATAGCATCGTTACTCTCTACAATGTAGATTTCCTATTTCTCACTCGCAAAGAAGAATTATCTATTGCGTTATTAGCCATAATTATTTTGAATTGAAGATTCAAATCAAACACAGAAATGCGTTAATAAATCCAATTCTCAACAACAAACAACAGATTGGACACAGCTAGCTCGTGTTGCTTGGAACTTCTTCTCATTGGTTCAGCTGTCTCAAGAGAACTTCTCTCCTCTCATTCACCTCCTTTATCAGAGAATCGAATATCTCTTCTATTTGTCTCTCCAATTGCTTGAACACATTCTCTCTGTCAGATATTGGAATTTCTTCCTAACCATCAATAGTAATATTAAATTATCTACAAAAACTAAAACCTACGTTTTATGATCGCGCGACAGTCGAGATTAAATCCTCATACAGAGGAGATCGTACTGAGACACCCCACGAACAACTCTTCCTGCCTCCCTTACTCTGTTAATAATAGGCGCCTACAGGAAGGAAATATGAGAGGCTTTGATGCGTACATGTGGAACATGTCGGTTCTTTCTCTAGGATTGGGAAACCAGAATATGACCCACTAGCTAAGCTTAACACTCCTGGATAAGAGTCTGTGTGTGTAACCATTTTGAATTGCTAATTCTAGCACAAATACATTTTCTTTACTACAGGCGGGTAGCACATTAATAAAAATCAATTGAGATATTTAAAAGTAAGAATTGTCTTTGGCATGGAAAATGTACATATAGTTGTATATACTAAAAATAAAAATAATCTTAATTAATTTCGACAATCTGAAGGAATATTCTGATTGTCAGTTTATCATTCGAGGTGTAGCTATCAATCCTAATCTCTGAAAACGCATAACCCATCGAGTCAATAGCAAGAATATCCTTGGGATATTTATCATACTCAAATAATACGTGATAATCCTCATTATGGACAAATTGGTAGACAAGAAAATAAACCATAGCCTTCTCTAGCTCCTCGTCATACTCCCCTGGAATTCTCTGAATGTACATTCTCAAATGTGGATCAAATTTAAACAGAACCTGCAGCTTGTATCTCTTCGAATAAAACACAGGTCCGAGTTGGATTTCTTCGATCAGCATTTTGGCTTTAACATCTGCTATTATGAACTGGATGCCCTCGAGTTGTTTCTCTCCAGACGTCATTCGGAGATTAGCCACCAACGCAGAAGCTCCCTTATCACAATCACATTTCTGTCTTGAGATTTGATCTTTCAAAAATCCAACCTCTTTCTTCAATAATTCGATGTCACGGAAAGCTCTCTTATTTTCTTCCTCTACTTTCATGATTCGCCCCAGAAGATGCTGGGCGCTGAACTCTTTCAGATGCAGCGGTATCTCCAAGCGTCGAATCAGCCCTGTCTCACACCCGTAGTCTGCGAACGGGCAGGGGACTAGGTTGTACTCGCAGCTATCCAAGTGCGTCTCAATCTGATCAATAGCCCCAGACCACACACAACCTTCTGAGTCGACAGGACAACGACAAGGCAGTTTCATTACTATCTCTCTGATTGAATCAACCGGAGCGGACTGCTCATTCTTCGGACAGCAGTTCAGACAAGTGTTCCTTCCAGAACTGAAGCTGGCTTCTCTCATCACTCCCTTACAACAAGAACACACTACGAGCGTCTGCTCCATTGGACTCAGGTTCTGCTTGAGAATCTCCAGCCTATACCCCCCGTATCCTCCGCCTGATAAGGGAACGTAGAGTAGGTCGTTTATAGTAGTCTCTACGGAATGTTTGCCAGCCATATGGTCGGACTAACTTATATTATTCCTATCTAATATATAAAATCTACATTTGATTAAAAGAAATATTATCGATATTTAGAAAGATACCTGAAACAGCCAGGTATTCATTTTTGCGTGATTCAAAGTATTAAGATACTTCATACACATGACCCCTGAGGACAATAAATGTGGTTATTATTTCCCAGTGACATTCCCTCCCAAACCACAATTTCATCTGCGACTAACGATCCAAATATGAGTTGGGCTATACATTCGGCAAAATTGCTAGGCATGCTAGGCAGTCGAGCAGGAAAATTTAAAAGCTGCCTTGAAAAGGTAAGACAAGAAGACACAATGCCTTCTTGGTAGAATAACTGGTAGTTTGTCAACCAATCAGTAAATGAAATAATACCTGCCTCAGCATGAGTGATTCTAAATATTCTTAGGAAACAGGGTCTATTACAGATCCTACTCCGCTGATTCCTTTCCTGGACAAGGGAATGGGCGTAGTGAGATAATATTACGTATTATTCACCTAACTGAATTCATTCATTCACAATTCAAATTAGGAACATTTCAAAATAACCTAACCCAAAATAGCACTTTTTTTCACATCACAAAAAACTCTGATCCAACTGGTTCTCAAAATGCACTGATCTGAACATCCCATGTTCGAAGAAAATGTGTGAGCTAATCTTTCTTAAAATTTGAAGACTCTGGAAAGTTACTTTTAAAAGCAGTGGACCCTGACTCTTTAATCTTTTAACATTACTGAAAATATTTGAATTACAATCTCTAAAGACCATAATAACTAAGATTGTTTGAATATACGAAATTTTATACCTAATCAAGCTTGGGACAGAACTTATTGGTCACGGTTGTATATAATAATAAAAATATATGTAAACTTATAAAGTAATTACAAACTCAAAAATATAGATATATACGTATAATAATATATAATATTATTCCTACAAGCACTTCGCCAATTCGACAAAATCAATCTGATGAAGATTGCATCCTTTTCTTCGCATCCTTTATCAGACCCTTCTTTCGTGTTGAACTTAAAATATTCCTAAGATAACGTAGCACAAAGAACCGAGGCAGTGTCGTGAGTATAAAGGCGACTAGTTCATGCTGTATACATCCGTGAGTGGTGGAACACTTCAAAACTGTTTTCAGAGCTGATTGCACATAAGAAGTAGCAGAACGAATTATGAAGCTTGGAGGCTTACGGATCATATTGGACGATACGTAACTAGGCGATAAACGCTGGATCACTATTGACTTGTAATCTTTATATTCATATTGAAGACATTGAGTAAATGAATTGACAAATTGTTTTGTGGCACTATACTCAGCTAGGAATGGATATGGAAATAAAGAAGCTACTGAACCAACGTTGATGATGACTCCTCTTTTACGATCTAACATCTTAGGTAGTACAATGTGTGTCATTCTGGCCATAGAGAGGATGTTCACTTGTACCATTGTATCTGCTACTTCAGACTCAAGTTCCAGGAAATATCGAGCATAATAGTACGTTATTCCTACATTATTAACCAGCACTCCTATCTCCAATCCATCCAGCTCTGAAGAGATGTGCTCATAGATGTCATTTCTTGAAAAATCAGCCTTTATAAGTTTCACATCGACATGGTACTTCTCTCTCAGTTCTCTCCCAACATTCTCTAGCTTTTCCATGGAACGACTCACAAGTACAATATTCATTCCCTTCTGTGCCAGCTGTTCACAGAAAGCTTTCCCGATACCGTCAGTAGCTCCTGTCACAACTGCCCATTTGCCATAATATTTCAGATCTACACTCTCTGTGAAAAAGAACACGTCGATGCATTTGAACAGCCATGTCCCGAGATTCCAGATGTATCTGAGTAGAAAGAAACTACCCACCGTCAATAGGAAGGGTGTCCACACACTGTCTTGGTTTACCAGCATTGAGTAATGAAAGGTAATGTTATCGTATTCTAATTAAGTGTGAATATCATTAAAAAAATTAGATAAAACTAAACTAAAAAAATAATTTAATTTATCTAATTTTAAGTAAATTTGTGATATTATTGCGCTTTTTAAAAGGTCAAAGTGACAGGATAAATGTAGTTTATTAATATATGAAGGGAAAATGTGTCACTATCATAAAAAATGATCAAAATAGTTGTATGCACTAAAATGTAAAAATAATCGCTATTGTCGTCAAAATGCAGAGCGAGGAGGGGGAGAATTGCCCCGAAACCCGGATATCGTGAGGGCCCGGAAAAGTTGTTAGAGGGAGACTGTCACACCATAACTCCTCTGGCATAGGTCGTAACCCACGTCAATGGTAATGACCGGACGGCCCAGCGGAATATCGGGTTCTACCTGATGGTACCCAAGTGCCATGTTGCAAGTCTCCTACTCATTATAGCTTGTTCGTGACCTGGACGATAGGCAAGTTCTTGACAGCACGAACTACGGCCATCAACCTGCATTCCTACGCCTATGTCGCCCGGAATCGGACCAGTTATAGTAGACTGCCATAGCTAGTCCGGGCCTCATGACCATAGCTGGCCGTTGCTTCTGCCTGATACCAGATGCTACTTCCCCGATTCTTCCATGGACAAGTGGAAATAGACAGAATCGTAACATTACGTATTATTCACCTAACCAATAGCAAGAATTAATATTCATGTCTCCTAATAGGAATAAACTAGACATTCCTCAAACAACAAGCAACTATCAGCATTAAGCCCTACTATCTCGAATCCTCTTGATTGCACTGCGGACGTTGGCAGCAGCTGTCGTAGTGACCACGTACGCACCGCCAGACATCAATTTACCGCAGTGCTTGCAACCCCAAATGCCGACACAGGTCCTTCGTAACGAAGTCTTCCCACAGAAGGGACATTGATACTTGGCGTGTTGAGATATTTCGATCTTCTTTACCATCTTACGCAGTGAAGATCCATACCTAGTTCCGTACTTCCCAACAACTCCAACCTTCTTAGTGCGTTTCGCCATTACTTCTAACTTGAATCTAATTCAGAAGTAAGAATAATATTTTAACAACACGATATGCTTTATATCGAAAGAATTACTGTAATAGTATACAGTGCCGGACAAAAGTATTCGACCACCACGAAAACCTCCATACAAATAGTATTAAAGTGTGTATATCCATGAAGGAATATGTATTCAAACTGGAGGAATTACTCTATTTTTGATTTTAAATTCGAAATCTATGTACATCCTAATTACTCATAATTGAGAGCCTCAACTCAAATACTAACTCCCAACTTTTAAAATATCTACCTTTGATACCTGATACTACTTACCCCTAGTCAAGGCCAATATATATCTATGATGGCGATTAGTGACACAAAGTGGCACAGGTTTGATAATTTTCTACATGAGAATAAGTATTTGTTTTGAAAGTTTCAAAAATTAGTAATTTATTTGTGTAGTCTATGAATTTGAAATAAAAAATAGAATATTTCTTACAGTATGAGTACATATTCCTTTATGCATAGATCCACTCTCCTATTTGTATGGAGGGTATCGAGGTGGCTAAATACTTTTGTCTGGGTATATTAGGAAAGTAAAACGAATGCAGTCATTAGCATTAAATAACATTCCCAAGAGATGCTAAAAAATTGTTACTCCTAAGAATGATTGTTTATATCAAATTATTCTCTACCCATGTATCGAATCACTCGCAGAATTATATTCAATTTAAAATTTATCTTAGTTAAAATAATGGTTTTTGTCAAATTAAAAATCCGATTAAAAATTAATAATCACCCTAGCGACTATTTTCTAGGATATACGTACGTATTATAATGTGTACATTTAACATGGCAATCTGACAGATCCTGATGCAAGCCATTGGTCATGTTAAAACGCGGAAATGAGAATCAGATTGTAACTGAAAAGATAAATCCATAACAAAGCCCATTTGCAAAAATAATGAAAATGTATATACAGTCGACTCCGCTTAATAGGGTCACATCGAAGGATATTTTGCCCTGATTAAGCGGAGAACCCTAGTAACCGAAAATATTTTGTATTAGCTTCTATGTGTGAGAGCGATTGCGGTCCTGCCAAAAGTGGCCCGATTAAGCAGTTGACCCGATTAAACAGTGACCCTATTAAGCGGAGTCGACTGTAATAACAAAAAGATATGTAAACTTATAAAGTAATTACAAACTCTAAAATATAGATATATAATATTATATATATTCCTACAAGTACTTCGATAATTCGACAGAATCAATCTGATGAAGATTGCATCTTTTTCTTCGCATCCCTTATCAGACCCTTCTTCCGTGTTGAACTTAAAAGATTCGTAAAGTGGCGTAGCACAAAGAACCGAGGCAGTGTCGTGGCTATAAATGCGAATATTTCATGCTGTATACATCCGTGAGTGGTGGAACACTTCAAAACTGTTTTCAGAGCTGATTGCACATAAGAAGTAGCAGAACGAATTATGAAACTTGGAGGCTTACGGATCATATTGGTTGATACGTAATTAGGCGATAAATGTTGTATCACTATTGACTTGTAATCTTTATATTCATATTGAAGACATTGAGTAAATGATTTGACAAATTGTTTTGTGGCACTATACTCAGCGAGGAATGGATATGGAAATATATAAGTCACTGAACCAACGTTGATGATGACTCCTCTTTTACGATCTAACATCTTAGGTAGTACAATGTGTGTCATTCTGGCCATAGAGAGGATGTTCACTTGTACCATTGTATCTGCTACTTCAGACTCAAGTTCCAGGAAATATCGAGCATAATAGTACGTTATTCCTACATTATTAACCAGCACTCCCATCTCCAATCCCTCCAGCTCTGAAGAGATGTGCTCATAGATGTCATTTCTTGAAAAATCAGCCTTTATAAGTTTCACATCGACATGGTACTTCTCTCTCAGTTCTCTCCCAACAGTATCTAGCTTTTCCATGGAACGACTCATAAGTACAATATTCATTCCCTTCTGTGCCAGCTGTTCGCAGAAAGCTTTCCCGATACCGTCAGTAGCTCCTGTCACAACTGCCCATTTGCCATAATATTTCAGATCTACACTCTCTGTGAAAAAGAACACGTCGATGCATTTGAACAGCCATGTCCCGAGATTCCAGATGTATCTGAGTAGAAAGAAACTACCCACCGCCAATAGGAAGGGTGTCCACACACTGTCTTGGTTTACCAGCATTGAGTAATGAAAGGTAATGTTATCGTATTCTAATTAAGTGTGAATATCATTAAAAAACATTATAAAACTACAATAATTTGCTATGCAACGTTTGAACAGTCCAGTGATACCGGTCCGGTTAGTTTTAAAATTTGTTGTACATACTACGCTTTGGTATTAAGGGAATGGGACAATGAGTTGAACAGGTCTCAATCTGAACTTAATTAACTAAATCGAGTGATGGCATGTTGCAACCCATAGGCGCCAATTGTGGGGGCGTGTGGGGGGTGTGGTGCAGGGCAGTGGAGGAACTGTGGTATGGCAGGACAAACTTATAGGTTACAACTAAACCCCAAAATTATGTTAATTGAGTCTAGATATATATCCCAATTGCATTTTTATTTCACTATAGTCAGAGATTTTCTTTTCCCTAGGTGACAACAATAGCTGTAGATCGATATTTGAGCGTCTAAGATTTAAAGAAATTTCTGGGAAGCAAGCCCCTAGACCCCCCTTACCGTCGCTCACTCTTAGCCCCCCCAGGTTTTATTTTATTTTCCAAAACTTAGCGCCTATGTAATGCTCGAAATTAAGGTGGGGGAGTGCCTGTAAAATAGTATTTTATGCCAAAATTACACACTTGTCGGCTCATCGAATTATGAGTCATGGAATGATTATTTTAAATATCGAAAATTATTTTTTAGAAATGTTGCCCAGCTTATTTATAGGCTGTCCCGTCTGTGCCCCACCAGCGACACCGCGCTAGCGCCGCCCCTGCCCTGGATGCACACATACATTTGAATAAGGTATTTCAAATGTGGTTCACCTTTAGGTATGTATATATATTTACAAGATTTTATGAGCATGCGCGCCATAGCCCAGATCCTGGCGTAGGGTATTTACTATATATAAATCTGGGGAGTACAATTAAAATATACTCGTTTCCTTAAAGTACAAGTTCCAACTGCCTATTTTTCAGAATACTGCGGAACTGTGGAACCCCGTAATTACGGTCACCCTTGGGACCGAGAAAAGTGGCCGTAATTATGAAACTTTTTGAAAAAAACATATTCCATGAACATTAGCCATACTTAAAAAACGCCTCTAATTTTGATTGCTTCCGATTATCTGAAAATGTGTGGAAATTACATGCATACTGGTGCTAGTAGTGTATTGTCGTGTCAAGAAATTGTGGGCATGCCTACTTTCCGGGACCGTCCCGAAAAATCTAGATACCTAATTTCCGGGACGGGATCCGTCCCGGGAATTATCTTAACCCGTCCCGTCCCGGAGATTAGGCATCTTGACTCGTCCCGTCCCGGAAATTAGGTACCTGATGGTTCCGTCCCGTCCCGGAAATTAAGCATGCCCGAAATTGTTTTCGTTTTCAAGCATGTAATAATGATTTCCTACTGTTAAAAATATGGTTTCGTTAAAAAACGACCGGAATTCGGAATATCGGGGTGGCTGCTATTCTGGGGTGACCGTTACGCAGGGTTCCACTGTACATGTTGCAGTGTATTAGAGAACTTTGTGGGTACGCGTACACTGTGAGTTTCTGTGAGTACATATAAACATAAAGTTCTCTAATACAATGCAACATATATACCAGAACCACATTATTTATTGTTGTTGCTCACAATTTTCAAATTTATCCGAACGATATAGCATATTATAAATGTATCATAAAATTTTAATATTCATTCTATTCTGTAGTTTTTCTTCCCTTACTAAACAAACAAAGTGTCCGGCTGCAATAAACAAACAATATACAAAAGCAGGCATCTATCTCTACAACCAGAAGCGTGCATTGGAATCAGTAGAATGTTTTGAAATGGCATTACAAACTACACAATCCGATACGACCTTAAACAATTTAGCAATCATATTCACTCGACTCCAAGATTGGAATGCAGCTGACAAAACATTGCAAAGAGGTTTAACATTATACCCAAAATCGAACGAGATTTTCAAATCATATATTCAATTATTTTTCGTACAAAAACGATATTTTGACGCACTAAGTATAGCCAGGAAATGGGAGTCAATGGTACCAGATGGCCTCGAATCTAACACTTATTTGGCGAGCACACTTTATGAGATTGGAAACAAAATTGAATCACTTTTTTATTATAAAAAATCCCTCGCTATTTACCCCAATCACGTTCCATCACTAATAAATGCAGCTGTCATTCATAACAGCATTGGTGAACACTCTGCAGCTATCTCCCTTGCTACAGCTGCTCTAAGAATCGACAGCAATGTTCTAGAAGGATATGTGACCTTGGGTGCGGCTTATATTTCCATTGGAAAATACAAAGAAGCCACTGTCTCGTTGGAAAATGCTCTCAAAATTAATCCAAATCACTCCCAATCAAAGTGCAAGCTCATTAATGCGAGGCGCCATTTGTGTAATTGGACGCAATATGACGAGGATGTCACGGAGTTGAGACGAATTCTTAGGATTGAAGCGAGTCAAAAGGATTTGATGACATTGGAAAATAGACAGCAGTGCAATTCCCCGGGAAATCTTCTATTCTTCGAATTACCACTGGAATTGTTGAAGAAAACCGCTTTTATATCTGCGCGAAAACTAGTGCTATCTTTGGCTCAGCAACGCACGTTCACCAAAAATCATTTAATTGATAAGCAATCAAACCCAAGTATATTACCCAGTCTGAAGATAGGATTTGTTAGTTTCAACTTCAACAATCACCCAGCAAGTCATATTCTCGCCCCTTTGTTCGATTACCTCAGCGACCGAGATGACACTCAGGTATTTGCGTATTCCTTAAACCCATATAACGATACCTGGAGTGAAAAGATCAGGAGATCAGTTAACCGCTTTCAAAACATTTCCCATCTCGATACCCCTGCAATTTCCGAAATCATCCTGCATGATGAAATAGACATTTTAGTGGACCTAATGGGGTATACGGTAGGAGGCAGGATGGAGATATTTGCATCACATCCTAGCCCATTGCAAATAAGTTACCTTGGTTATCCAGGGTCTATTGGAGATACGTCTGTATTGGAATACATTATTTGTGACGTCATTGCTTGTGATGTTTCTAATGCTGAGAAAGAATTTGCCGAAAAACTGATTTATCTGCCAACCCCTTATTTTCCTGCTCCAAGCTTTGATTTTATTGAACCAAAAACTCGCGAAATTTTTACCATGAAACAAAAACTGAAGATCCCGAAAGGAAAGTTCGTTTACTGTTGTTTATCTAAACTGAGTAAACTCACACCTCAAATTTATCGAATTTGGGGTCAAATACTTTTAGAGTCTAAAAATGCTATATTGTGGCTAGTTTCTTGGCCCATCGAAAGTGTGGAAAATCTGAAGTCATTTTCTCGACAACTGGGAGTAGCGGATCAGATTCTCTTCACACCTCCACTGCCCAGGCCTGAATACCTAAAATACGCACCTTATCTCTGCGATTTATTTTTAGACACAGTCCCCTACAGTGCACATACTGTTGCAGCTGAGATGTTGTCAAGAGGATTGCCCCTATTATCGAAATTAGGATTCTCATTCGCTGGAAGAGTAGGGGCCAGCCTTTTAACTTCCATAAATCTGCCAAAGTTGGTTGCGAAAGATATGTTCGAATACAAAAATATGGCAATTAATTTGTATCAGAATCGAACAAAATTGTCAGAAATCAGAAGATTAATTTTAGATGAAATGCGTACAAAAAATTCAAACGCGTTTAACTTTAGAAAATTTGGAGAATCATTTTACTCAGGAATAAAAATGGCATGGGACAATTTTCTGGAAGGAAATTCGCCACATCATATTTTTGTAGATAAAAAACATTAAACACTTCATTACTATTTCAAATATTGATTTTCAGGGGTGGAGGAATGTAGTATAGGATTTAGTGACAATAGTTACTCCCAGGGGCCAGGCCCGGCCCTAGCCATAATGGCGCCCCGGACAAGGTCAACGTTCGGCGCCCCCTCTTATAGTCTAGTCCTACAGTCCCAATATATATAATACTAATATAGTATGTGAAAGCGGTTTAGACAAAAATAGAAACAAAAATCAGAAGATTAGCCCCTCTTTCAAGTGTTTGTTTTATTCTTCACCCACTTCTTTTTCGGTTTTGAGCACCTAAAAGCTTTTTTTCGTGCAGTTTAGTTTTGAAAAAATAGAACAGAAATACAATCAATAGACAGAAATACGTAAGCTTAGTTGTAGTATATTTTTGTGCCCTAGGAAAACGCCTTTAGCGCCCCGGGGGATCGCCCAGGTCGCCTCCTCCAAAGTCCGGCTCTGGTAACTACAGGGCCTTATTGCCAAGATTTTAAATCTAGGGGGGATACAAACTAGAAATGTTGCTAACAGGGCCATTGTCGTATTTTCTATTTATAGGATATACCCAACACTTTTAGGGTTGTTGTGAGGCCACTGTGTCCACGTCCTTTCGTCATCTGTCACTAGACGGTCCCTGAAAATACGAACGCCTCATGTGTCCAAATCCTGACCAGACCGCCCAGAGAGAGGGTTCCAAGTGATCTCAAGTAATATTTAATATTTGGTTTGGTTTGTTTACAATAGATAAATAAAGTAAACAAATTCTAAAAATAAGCTAGAGCTAACTTCAATATTTGACCTGGGTTTTTTTGGGGTGTAGATTCCAAATATCGTATTTCGATCTTATATTGATAATTTTTTTGTTTACAATACAATCATGAAGTAAACAAATTTGAAATGGATTTGTGAAAGTATCAATATTTAGCACCCGTAGGGGCTTCTGAATTTGTTTACATTCCCAGGGACTTGTAGGGTGTTTCTGCGAACACAAAGTGTTCGCTAGCCGCGCTACGCAAGTGCGCGGAGCGCGCTTGTACTATTAATAAGAAAGGTAATTTAAGCTAGGATCGATAGGCGTAATTCCAAAGTAAAGTCAATTGATAATCATTAGTATATATAAAGGCTTTGTCAGTATGTTGGAACTGGTTCGCTATAGAAGCGCACGTGAGACAGCTAATGGAAGTCTCGAGGCTGCGAGACGTGTTTTGGCATGAGGGACCCGATGACGTACGTTGATGCACTGAGTCTATGAAACAGAAGTCTACTACTTCTCCCTCCTTGGAAGAGACGCCCAATATATACTTCTCGTCCTCACTCAGAATGATGAAGGAGATTCCTGCAAACATCCCCAGTACCTTCTGGGTCTTAGCCAGGTGGTCGGCTAACCTCGCCAGCTGTCCCTCCACCTCTGGGATGTTGAGCACTTCCTCACAAGGCTAGCCTTCACCTTGCACATGAGAACGAGGAACCGGTGGAGATGGTCTGGAATTGATGCGTCTCGGTTGGTATTCGATGAGAGCTGAGCCCCCGAATATCCCGTCCAGGGACACCCATTGTCTCTGCATATCGATCAACACGTCGAGCAGCGCATGTAGTTTGTTCAGCTTGTCCTCCCACAAGAAGGCTTCGTCCTCGAACACGCAGAAGTAAGGGGACAGTTTCATAGCGGACAGGGAGTTCAGGTGTTCTCTGCACTTGTTGGTCGTCTCAGCCGCGTATCAGAGAAGTCCACCACATCTCCTTCCTTGGATGAGATGCCCAGTATGAACATCTCTCCTCGGTCAACACGATGGAAGAGATGCCAGCAAACATTTTCTTTAAGTGCTGAGGATACCTAGATAAACAAGTTTATTAACTACATTATTTATATTGGAATTGCATTGTTGTTTATTAAAGGAGAAACGGAACTTTCGTCGCCGGAACTTTCGTCGCCCAGAACTTTCGTCGCTCAACATTTAGTTATTATTATTATTAACGATGTAATTGATTATCGTTAACGGATATAATTTCCCCTCATTAGTGACTAAAATAAACGGGTACTAATGTGTAAGGAACGGAAGTTGAGGCTTTTTGAGTGGAGTATGTTTGAAAGTATGGTTGAGGGCTTTTGATTGAGAAATAAGTAAGTGCGAAAGGGGTATCGTGATGAAAATTCCAGGGGAAAAAGTTCCGCTACCTGTTGTCCGGTATCTAATGTTCAGAGGACGAAATGTCCGCGATGAAATGCCCGGGCGACGAAAGTTCCGCCATTCTTATTAAAGACATGTTTTAATATATCTCCTTTATATTAAGTTTATGATAAATTTCCAATTATAAGTCATGTTTTCGTGTTTCGAATTGATTTAATATAAGTCAACATGCCCCTCTTCCAATATGTACGCATTACATAATCCTTCTTCCAACCTAAAATTACACTCATTTTCTTTCACTTCCCACCCCTTTAGCATTGATCTTCTTTCGTTCTAGCATCATGGCATTAGCGAGTTCTTTCTATGTGATGCTTCCCGAATGTATGGTACGTATTGATTGTCTGGGCAAATTTGAAATTATTTTTCAGCACAGAGTGCAAAGATATTTGGCTCTTGTTGGTATAGTTTTATTCAGAAATAAATTAAAATAAACAAATAAAAGAAATTGGTAACTATTGGCTGAATATTTATGGATCTTTCACAAGCACCAGTCAACATCAATCGATGAAATTGATATTGATTTGGTTTACCTACGACACGAGGCATCATTAAGTTAACTCACATTAATTCAAACAAGCAAGCTTGCTTGCTCTCTTTAATTCGGAATAAAACTCGTCAATCAATTTTATAGAATCTTGCAAAAAGTGAAATGGCAAAGAAGGAAATAATACAATTGCACTTTGTGCTCCAAAAAATACAAATTTGCCAAGACATTTGAAGAGCATGCATTCAAATAAATGCCCAAGAAGGAGCTCGATATTCTGATATTGGAAACAACAAATATAAAAATTTGACCATATATAGGCCGATAACTAGTGGACCACCAATACTTTGTCAATGGGGACCACTTTTAGCAAGATTTATAATCGATGGTAGACCACTCAATAATTCAATTAAATCAACGATCATTTTTTTGCATTTTCACGTCAAGCAAATTGTTCGTGGGCTGTATCCTTAAGAAAGTATTACCAGCATATATAAACATGGTATATATCCTTCATGGTCGACGATTTTAGGCCAACCCTGTATTTACTTAATGGATTTCGGTCTTAACACTGGTCCAAAGTTTTTAATCAGTGAGTTGGGCTTATATAACGAAGGTCACGGATAAAGTTAAAATTTAAGAGGCAAACTCACTCTGTGCCTTTCCATACTCGAAGAATTTTCGCTACCGTTATGGAGACAGAGTCCTTCGCTTCTAAGAGAATGAACTCTCCCACCTTGCAGTCCCGTATCTTCATAGCTGCTTTCCCTTCTGACGAAATCTTGCCTGATTTCGAGTTTCGTTTTGTAGTTTGAATCCAGTGAAGAATTCATCTAAATTCATCTACCTTAGAAAGAGGAGAGAGAAGTGTAATGGTGCAGGCAAGAAAAACATTAGCTAAACAACATAATAGAAAACCAAAATTATGCACAAATGAGAGTCCACCATCTATACTATAGTGTAACGCAGTGGTTCTCAACGGGAGCGATATCGCCCCCCGGTGGGCGTTCAGATAATTTAGGGGGGCGCTAGGGGAAAAGGGGGCGCTAGGAAAATATTTCTTTCATAATAAATTATTTGTATAACTTTGGATTGAAGAATAATTTGATTGAGAGGATAACATAGAGGAGAGTATTATCATAAATTACTGAACCTAATGTGGCAAAACTTGTAGGCGAGCACCAATGTCAGGGATTCCATTAATCAGGAACCTCATTAATAATAAAATTTTGGATATTTCTACTATGCATTTATAATTCGATACATAACAAATTAATACATGTGTGATCTAAATTTGTAGCCTGTTTATTCAGTAATACGAGAAGGGGGGCACTGGAAAATTTTTAAATACATAAGGGGGCGATAAGTGAAAAAGGTTGAGAAACACTGGTGTAACGGAATAGTCGCGCATCATTACGCGCCTGGCGTCAGACCATCTATCTACAGTGGAGTCTCCCAAAACGGACGAGAAGCAGACAACCCCCTACAACGGACAAACCTCGTGGTACGGTTTGAAGAAAATTTACATCATAACATGAGTAGCTATACAAGTCCACTGTCTCTCTCAAGTCTTTCAACATTTTCTTTCATCTTGTCAATGTAAACTTTGGGTCCATAAAGGCGGTACACACATGGGATTTCTAGTCCGTAACCTGCTTCTCTGTTTTCTTTCTCTCCCGTAACCTCAACAAATGCTTTATTTACTTTAGGCGTGGTGCTAGATTATAGGTACGTGTCCTACAATCACATCTTCTTTCAGAACTGCAACTGCATGTTTGTCTTTGTAGTTACTTTGCTCTGGCTTCAATAAAAGTTTTGACCTAGCGCTGGATTCCAGGTGTCCATGTAAGCATGGTAACCCCGTACATATGAATTGATCACAAAACACTACATAATTATGTAATCATGTCTCCACAATTCCCACGAGACACACTAATAATATCTCGGATTTCACAAAAAATCAGACTTTGTGCAATTACTAAACCACTTCCACACAGGGCCGGCGAGAGGGGGAGCAGGGGGCAAAATACCCAGGCCCGCGTCGCCCGTCGCGACGTCAGTTTCTGGTGACTGGTAAATTAGTGCCGAATTTTGAAATGTGGGGGGTCTATGCATTCGTCACACATAAGAGTACACCCAATTTTGTCAGTTAATATTTTTTATGTAAGTGGTGCTGTTTCAGTGCTGCCAGATGGACTGCTTAGTATGTTCATGCCACATACCTTCAAATGTCCATGCCAAGTTCTTGCCATACAGCACTAAATGTTCATGCCAAATCAAAGAAGTATTTTGCCATGTCCATGCCAAAAGTAAAAAGTTCTTGCCATGTACATGCCAAAGTTCATGGTTCATGCCATGTTCATGCCACAACTCAAAGGTTCATGATAATGATCAAATCTATGAACTTTGTCCATGATATGGCAACATTGTTACTTGTTCGCCCATGACAGTATCAAAATGAATGAAGTGATGCTTACATTAACAGTTGAGTGATCGGAATTCGAATGAACATATCAGTAAAATATTGGCAAGTCAGGATTAGAATTTAAGAACTAATGAGTAGTATTTACACATTCTTTTATGACTTCTCCATTTTCTAAGTTGAATTGTGTTGGTTAATTAAATCGAGTTTACAGGGGAAATATGTGTATCTTTAAAAATGCTCAGTAGAAACAATGCGAAGGACTCAACCTGAGAGTTCGGAATACACTCGACTCTGCAAGTTAATAGGGTCAACCGCTTAATCGGGCCTTTTGGCGGACCAGAATAGTTCTCACACATAGAAGCTAACAAAATATTTTCGGTTAATAGGGTTCTCCGCTTAATCGAGGCAAAATGTCCTCTGACCGATGTGACCCTATTAAGCGGAGTCGACAGTATTATGCACTGTCCGTTTTTCATCGCGTTACTTTATCTATAAGAGGAAGAGACTAGAGTTGATAATAGCTTGAAATCTAAATGTACATTTCCAGACAAAACTATTTGCACACTACACTATTTCAAATTCAAATTGTACCGAAATGGGTCTATTCCTCAATATTCAAATCTTTTGATTTAAAATTAGTATTCTACACATCAGTTATCAATTATTGAAATTATCAATTCATTCATTTGATGAATTAAAGTATTGAGCAGTGCCACTGTGCCACTTACTACCATCTGTAGATTGGTTAAAGCAAGACAAAGTTGCAGAATGTGGAGCATATAGATTATTTTAAACTTTGAAATGGGTATTTGATTTAAAATCTTCTAAATTAGTAATTATCTTAGTATCTTACAATTGGGATAATTCTGTATCTTGACTTGCTTCGGGCCTGTCATTTCGATGTCAGGAGCTTCATTCCAACAAGTTGGGTACAAGTTCAACCTCAATTTACTGGTTTCCGGTGCTAATGACACATTAGTAGAGAAGAAGTACGTTACCTTCCATTGTATCCTGGCTGTGGTTATCAGGTTTTAGCATTTCTGTCTTAGATTTGATGTGTGAAACCCTTCGATATAAACAGTTATCGATGTCATCTGAAGGTAGATTTGATCTTGCCATCAACGGGGTCACACTCCAAGTTGGAAATGATAAGATCCTACTAACTATGCAACGGTGGAGAAAGTGTCCTATGAGATTTCCAGCCTTAGCAGCATGAGCGATCTCAGTAGGCACTCGTACGTGCGAGAGGAGCGACACATAAATTGTGAGTGAAGAATGTCATATTGTGCATATTTGTTCATTCTTAGAATTAATCCTAGCGACCTTTTGTCATTTTGTAAACTGTACTATTAGCAATGATTAAGGAGAGCTAAGCAGAGTGGACAGAGAAAACTCGGGTTTGCTCCTAAAGCGACATTTGAAGAGCTGGTTATTCTATGTCCAGATAGTCACCTTTCGTATTCGAGGGTTTGTGAGTGGGCAGCTCGCTTCCGAGGAGGAAGACTATCTATTGAAGATGACCTTCGACCCAGGCCCCGAATTTAAGGTTCGGACGGACGAGAATATTGCTCGCATTAAGGCCATTGTTGATGAGGACCCACACTGCAGCATCAAAGAGATTGCTCATGAATCTGGAATATCAACGGGAAGTGTTGAGAGGATTCTGACCATTGATCTTCAAATGCGAAAGCTTTGTGCACGTTGGATTCCCCATAAACACCGATTCTCTGCGATTGACACGTCTAAAAATGTCCAAAGAACTCTTAAAAGAATATAGCAATGCAGACCCTAGGCGTCTTTACGAAATCTTTACTGGGAATGAAACATGGATAAGCTATCATGAACCTGAAAGAAAATCGGCTACATGTACCTGGGTAGGAAAAAATGACGACGGATCAAGAAAACACCTCCAAAAAAGGCAGGCCCGATAAGTTTGCACGGAAGGTATTGTACACCATTTTATTTGACGCACATGAATCAGTGGCTCAAATATGCTTACCTAAATGCCAAAGAGTAGCAGGGGAGTATCATGCCACTACCTGCCTTGCTGCAGTAGATCAGCACTATAAAGAGAGGCGCCACGTACCACCTGTAAAGGCCTGCGAATTCTTCACAATAATGCTGGGGCCCATAAAACTCGGCTTGTGAAGGATACGTTGGAGTCTTTGGGGGTTGTGAAGCTTCAGCATCCACCTTAAAGCCCAGCTGCAGATCTCTCTCCATGTGACTTCTGGTTCTGGCTGTTTAACAACCTTAAATCGCATCTGTCTGGTAGAGATTTTGAGACCAACCACCAGCTTGGAAGTGCTATTTTCCAGTATCTCAAAGCCATCCCCAAAGAAGAGTACAAAAAAACTTTTCATAAGTGGTTGGAGCGGTTTGAACTCTGTATTTAGAATAAGGGGAATTTTGAACATTTAATGTAGTTTTGTCTTTTAATTGTTGCTTAATTAATGTTTGTGTCCTAATCCTGGAACTCATGGGTTGCCCTTAGTAGTTAGGACAGCAATGATTGGACTGATCCCGGATTAGTTATGTCAAATGTGGGCAGTTATATCCGGTGTCAGAGTACCAGCAATCCCTCCGGACGGCTAACCTTGTCAGATTTCCAGGCTCCAAACTAAGAGAGATAACCATAATTTAAAACATGTGCTTTTAATACCTCCTCGAGATAACTGAGTCCAGTTTACGTTATTATCTACTACAATTTGATTCACTCTTAGTTCATCCTCATGTACTATTACCACAGACTCTCAAAACAGACCCGTTACTATCTACCTCTCCTCCTCCTATCGACACGAGTCCTCGGATACATACTCTTGTACTACCTATTCTCTATCTCTCTCACATTCTACAACAAATGGATACTCACAGACTTTCCTTTTCCTCTCTCAGCTACTCTCTTCCAGAGTTTCCTAACATTCATTGTCACTTGTATCATACGGGAGTGTCTGTCTCTCTACACTCGCAAGCCAGCAGTGAGAGTGGGGGGGCTTTCCTACGTTAGGAATGTGCTTCCCACGAGCATAACCGCTGCTTTTGACATCGGACTCTCCAACTGGAGCTTCCAGTTCATCACGGTATCCCTCTACACCATGTGTAAGACCAGTGCGGTTATTTTTATTCTCTTTTTCGCGATCGTATTCAGATTAGAGAAGTTCCGTTTGAGGTTGGTTGGTATCGTACTTCTGATTTCTTTAGGCCTATTTTTGTTTACTTTTGATTACACCTTTTTCAACCTGACTGGGTTCGCCCTTGTCATGACCGCCTCTCTGCTGAGCGGCCTCAGATGGAACACAGCCCAGTTCCTAGTGCAGAAGTCTCAGCTGGGATTGGAGAACCCTATAGACATCCTCTACCACGTGACTCCTGTCATGTCATTCTGTCTCTTCCCGCTGGCTTTCATCTTTGAAGGAGTCGGCCTTGCTACATCCCTGGTAGCTTTCCGTGCGCAGTCCCCCTCCGCTGCTCTCCTCTCATTCGGTCTCATCCTCTGCTCAGCCCTACTCGCGCTCGGAATCGGATTCGCAGAGTACCTCCTCGTTCAGCGAACCTCCTCTCTCACCCTCTCCATCTCCAGCATATTCAAGGAAGTCCTCGTACTCTACATAGCCATCGCCTGGTTCCATCCCAACGAGCATCTCAAACCTATCAACATAGTCGGCATGATACTCTGCCTACTCGGCATTGCACTACACATCTGGAGCAAGGCTGTGATTTACAGAGCAAAGCTGAAGCGAGATCGGACCCAGGAGACGCAAGTACAGATGGAATTGTTGATTCGAGAAGATGAGCTGCTGAGAGAGGATCTCGGATATCTGCTCTCTGAGAGTGACTCAAATTAACTGTAGCCTGTCTATTTTGATTATTTAATGAGCACTACCTCACTCACTGGGTTCATTTGCCAGCTGCACATTGTATATGCTGAATAGTTGAATCTTATTTCTGGCTAAAGGAGTTTATGTACATGTTCTACTCATGTTCTACACATTTGTTTTGTAGTAAGTATTAATTAATTGAAATGGATTCAAAAGAATTCACCTGTTTTGCTCGCTCCTTGCCTTCCTCTTTAAATAATACTAAGTATATGTTTCATACTACTTTTTGCAATTTTTATTTAGCTCTTACAGTTGATTTTTCAGGCTAGCTGCTAAAGAGAAGTATACATACAGTCAAAACCGTCTTTTTTTACAGGTTCAAACTGTAAGAAAAACCCCGATGGAAATTAATATAGATTTTGAATTTTTACACCATAAACAGCATGAAATAGTGAGAAAAACTGAGAAGTAAGAAAAACCGGTTTTGACTGTACATACTTAGGCAGGTGTTTCGGAAGTTGACTACCATAAGTTTGGAGGCCAAATGCTGTTACACCGGGACAGGATAAAATTGATTGTTCTAATAGCCCAATAGTGCATCCTACTGCCGTTATGTGGCCTAACTAGTAACAACCTTTTGTTTGTTTATTTACAGATATACATGTATTTTAACAGGGATATTCAGAGTCATTCGATTGACTCAATGACTCGAGTCATCAAAATTTCCAACGAGTCAGATGACTTGATGACTCGACAAAGTCCTGAGTGACTCACGAATCATCGAGTCATGACTTGCGAGTCATCAAAATTTCATCAACGAGTCAGATGATTCGATGACTCGCGTCATTAGAATTGATGACTTGTGTTGAGCCCTGCATTTTAGAATGTCAACAGTCCGAGTAGCCACGGCTCTCTCTCCCTTCAAACCAAACCAAGAGAGCATCCACTGGGCCAGATGGGAGAAGGACTCTTCTGAGTTCTCCTCTTCTTACTCCACGCACCCCATCCTCCCAAAATCCACCCCACAGCACTCGTCCATGGTGCGTAACCTGCGCAGGCACGACCCAGACCCAAAGTCTCGAGTCGGCACCTCCACTCACAGAGACTTCCAGCCGCACCCCCACCAGCTCTCCCACGCCCGCGTTCTCGCCAACACGCGCGACTCGACCATGAGCCATCTCGATCCTTCCAAAACCTTCACTAACGTCACCAATCCTGACGAAGTGTATCGGTCAGAGAAAGAGACCAAGTTCACGCCGACAAGTGTCTCCCCCATCCGATCCATCAACCTCCCGCCCTCGCGTATGGTCCCCACCCAGGAGTTCCATGACCGCACCACAAGCAGGGACTACCAGGCCTACGACCTCTCCGCCTCCTCTCCAGGACAGGCGCTCACTCGTGGCAGAGAGGGGTCCACTCGGATCGGGGGCGATTTCGAGGGAGTGTCTAGTTCTCAGCGAGACTATCCTCCTCACGCCATTCAGCCAGTGAGGAGACAGGCGGCACAACCAGGTCCTAACCGCATTGCTTCCGGTCCTCTCTCTGACTCAACTCTCCACAGACAGTTCTTCATCCCGCACACCCCGAACCCCCCCACTGCACAGGTGCCCCCCTCCTACAGGAAGGAGTCCCTCTCGTTCGAGGAGGACACTTCCTACAACACATTCTTTCCCGGACACAAAGAGGTCCCGAGGACTTCTCGCTATGAACCAATCAACGGCAAGCTCTTCTCCACGCTGAAGCCTGACATGCGCACTCAGACAGCACTGCATTTCCCTCCGAAGAGTGCTGCCCCTTACTTCGCCCCTGTGCCTGTCACCTACCGAGCTCCGGAAGGTCCACTTGACGGTCCCACCTCCCAGAGGATAGACTACCCCGGCTATTCGCACTCTCGCCCCGCTGCCAGCGCCAAGCCGCCGCATAGACCGCTAACCGGAGACTTCCACTCTTCCCGTACCAACACGGAAGCGTTCCAACCTATTCTCCTCGCCAGAAGGCCTCCCCCTTCGGTGGACAAGCACGGGATATACCTACCGCAGGACAGGTTCATGGGTGAGACGACTACCAAGTCTGCTTTCATCGGGGCTCCGTCCCAGCCACCTAATCCCATCCGTCCCATCCCTGCAAAGCATGGAGACAAGTCCTCTCTCGAGCACGCTACCATCTACAAGTCCTCTTACAATTCCTAGCACGCTACCATCTACAAGTCCTCTTACAATTCCTAGCACGCTACCATCTACAAGTCCTCTTACAATTCCTAGCACGAAGTCTTTGAAAATCTCTTATCTCTGCTTACCTAGATCACTCGGGTATCTATCTGCTGGTACTTTATTAACACTCCCTTATTATCTTTCAGCTCGATTAATTAAGCTGTTTTTGTTTGTATTCTAATATCACTGAATTGTAACAAATATTTCCCAAAAGCATTCCAATATTCACTGAATAATTCATACAGTTAGTCAAAAATTGAATTGGGACATAAATATGTTTTGGTCCTTTTGAATCAGGTCACTATCTACCTTCAATATGGATATGGACTTTCTATGTTGAATAGCTTTCTAGTTATAAGCGAAGAATGAAATCACAAAATGCTGCATAATCATGCAGAGTTGGCATAGATTGAAAAATCGTAGGGTGGTGCAAATCTACATATATAATCGCACCTAATCACACCAGGGGAGTAACCACGGCCATATCAGAACGTTTCCTGCAGGAACGTTAAGCGCGCTTGTTAACGCGCTTAGCTTGTCAAATAACGTGCTTTTTTGTTGTTCAATTAATAATGCAATACGTGTATACTCGAATAAACCGCACAAAAATTGCAGAATTAACGCGCTTTCCAATAATCCGAAACACTGCCGGATTATCAGTACTCATTTCAATAATGGGCATCTGGTATTCAGTTAATATTGTAACTTCGTATACAATACTAATTGTGTAGGAAGCACGCTTCCAAAACCTGGACAATAAGTGGACACCTTATAAATTGACTTAGATTCGCAAGTTATTTTTAGCCTGGACAAGCACAAAAAACTGGAGTCCAGGGAAAAATTCCATCCGGTCACCCTATCCTACAACGCTACATCAATAAAATCTCGAAGCAATCTGACATCGAATTCCTCAGTGTCAGTATTCTCTAGATTCCCTGGTAAGATACGTTAGAATTACCATGCCAGCTTCCAATCTGAATTTACACAAAAGCTGAACTATTTGCCTGTTTGATGGATAAGCACCAGAATATGATTCAGCCTAGGTTTCTCTATTATTTGATATTGGTACCTTTGACCTCCTCGAAGCCGTGTGGTACAAACTGCAATGTCGATTTCTGTTGTCAGTTTAAATAAATTTTAGTTAATCGATTCGAAATGATAGCATTCCACCTTAACTAATTCGAAATACTGATAATTTTCAAACAATGACTGTATCACATTAACCTGCGGAATACGATAATTTACATTTCTGCTAATACTTATGATTATCTGCATTCTATTAAGTTTTCTTACTATCTGCGTAGAAGCGCTCTTCGCGAGCTTGCGCTGCTCAGCCGGAGTACACTTCATGTCCGCTTCAGTCTCTCCCATTCCACAATTTTGTTATAGATAAGCCAGTCTCGATAGAGCTTTGAAATACGATATTCGTAATTTATACCCTCGAAAACCTTCGGTCAATCGTTGGAACCTAGTTTCTGCTTATTTTTTATGTATCTATGGTGTAAAAAATTTCATTCGAGATTCGACCATGGGTGTATATTGGATCCAACAAGTGTGCTTTTTTACGAAGATTTACTCCTGTGATAGTGAACCAAATATCCAGCCTGAAAATCTAGCAGAACTTGAAACTCCACTTTTTGGAATACAATAAAACACACGCTAAAATGTTTTAGTTAGCCAACTGCTTAGCTCAGATCTGGTTAGAGACTGGTACCTTTTAAATTTTCAATAACAAAGAGATTCTATTGTGTTTGAACTCTTGTCTTATTATCCTATGCAGGGCCAGGGTTTCCATGGGAACAGAGTTTTCAATCCCATTCCCACTTCCCACTCGAATTGTCGGTATATTTTTAAGTAGTGCCCCATCATAAGCTTCCTAACCAAGATGAACTAACTACAGGGAAGTTTACTGTCATTTATGGTAATTAGCATAGGCGCCGAGCCCAGGGGGGGACTGGAGGGAGTTCAAGCCGCCCCTGGATTCGAAGATGGCCCATGACACAATACAAACTTTAGGACTGAGCCCCCCAGAGCCTCCAAGATTCGCCATTGATTCCCAAAGTTCAGCGCCCCTGGTAATAGCACTGGTTGCTTATAATTACGTGCTGCCACACAAAGTGTTCTCACACAGCACAAGCAAGCATTTGATAAAAGCTAGCAAATAATTTATATTTCATGACTTATTTTATGTTTTTGTTTGATCTTTTATTTACACCAACTGTGTTTTTTTAATTTTCTAAGTAATACAAACAGCATGTGTGTTACGCGATATACGTATTTAGATAATGTACACGCTTACAGTTAACTCGGTGATTACAATTCTTAAGACGTCCCACTTGGTTGATATGTACTTTCTCCAATTTTATTTTCTTCCATCTAATTAATTCTAGACTTTTTAAAATTTCCCCTGCGCTACGTTTTATCCGAGTTCTACTGAATATGTATGTTAATGAATTATTGTAGATTTTAAGAGCTCTTATAATTCTTTAAAACTTGTGAACACTATACGAGGTTGTACTATCTACTTTCACCTCATTCGGAGGGACATCACCCAATGGAAAGTGCCACTCTGCATACTCGTGCAGGAAGATTATCGCAACCTATCTACTCCTAACTTTCTCCATAATCGAGCTCTGATATTAGACAATCTTGTAACATGACTGAGTAGGCGTTACTACATTCTATTGCATAATAACTAAATTCACAAATTGCTTACTGTAGTAGATTCTTATTTTCTTATTTTTTCTAATCAGACTACATTCTTCAGAAAACCTAGGCTGAGGTATGCATTCAATAATTGTGCCATTGTGCCATGCTCACTTTACACTACTATGTAGTTTCGAAGGTGGTGTAGGATCTAGTAAAAGTCATTTGAAAAAGTTTTTGAATAGTGCACTTCAAAAGGACATTAATAAAGTAAATTCATAGAGAGAAACACCCTCATGGAATGGTCTCTCCTTCCTTGTGGATGCACATTCTCTGATATCAAATTTAATTACATTCTTACCATAGTTTACGGGTTCTTCTATGATAAAAATTGTAATGTAAAATTTATCTTTCTCAAAATAATTGTTTCAGGTAGAGCAGTATACTATATACATTTTTAAATGTTTAGAGGAATATATATTATCTACCTATGACAGTATTGAAACGTGTCGCGTTCAAACACATTTCGCCTGCAATATATATGTACATACTTACGTATATATATGTAGATGATATCTTGCTATACTATTAAAATACAATTGTTGTTTGTTCGTTTGTTTGTTGATCCATAATTGATAGAAAAGACCATACTCAGTAGAAAACCTGAAAATTTGTATACAGGGGTAATTTTACACACTGGCAACGATCAATTGGTTTTTGAAGCGAAAAGGGCTTATTTTTAGACCACACAAATAGATGACATCATTTGAGTTTGGATTTTCAATAAGGTTTTACGTAGTGTTCAAGAAATGTAATAATGACTTGCATTTTAATACATGAATGAGTCATAAATAGAATACTCGAATCGCAAATAGAGTATTACAGTGTCTGAAATGCACCCATGTGCTATGAACGAGGCCGTTAAGCGGGCCGGATGCGAATGAATTCCCTTCGCGAAGCGAACGAGCACGAAATTGCTCGTCTTTAATAAAATGGACTCAACTGATACGAATGTCTCGGCGGCACACATCATCGGTAGGCCGAAATTGTGAAAATAATAAAGTTTATAAAGCATTATATGAAGGAGCCTACTCTCTTCAACTCCGTTATAATCACTGATAAAAGGAAAATTTGCCATTCGTTGAACCATCATATTCTACATACTAAGCCTGTAAGTACACGTCTGTTGTCTATAAGTATCTATCAATAGACAAAAGGAGTCGAGAAAATAGATATTCAAATTTCTAAAAAAATTGTTTCATTATTATTGCAGCTCTTATAGGAAATTCCCTTAAGGCGTGTACTACGTTTGACCGTATGTCCGTAGCGAAATCTTCAAATCTAGCAGAATTCCTATCAATTTTTATTGTGTAGATGTGCAAATTATTTTCGCGAAATTTTCTGACTTGTGTTTTTGATAAGCTTCCCATGCTTATCTTGTGTTGTTGACAAACATTTAGAAAGGCACAAAAATAAATTTCATGAGATAAAATCTTTACACTTTACGCAAACAAGTGTTTAAAGTGCGTTTTTGATATTATCTCTAAAGTAGCCTGATCTTGAAGAGATAGACTAACGTAAACATGTTAATTAAATCAAGTTATGGATTTGTCAAAAAATATCGTATTTTTACAAATTCATATCGGCATCGGTTAACCAACCCAGCCCTGACGCCAGAAACAAATAATTCACTCATAATAATAATTAGGAATTATTATACTAGCCTACAAATATTTTTTAACTTTCTAAACTAATATCAATCGTATGGAATTCGTTTAAGCGAGGTCAGATCTTCACTCCTAGAGTTGATTATTTCGGTTTACAAGCATCCATAATCCAACTTTCAGCTTCCTGAAATTGAGGTATTCCATCACTAATCACTTCCCAGTTCAGTTTATCCTTCACAAAGACATGGCTTGCCTTGGTTTGGTCCAGCTTGTCAGGGTTGTAGTTGGTGAGAACTCCTAAGTTGATCCATACAGTGTATTCCTCGCAATCATAAGACATATTTATGCTGCAACCGCATCGGTTACAGAAATAGCGCTCAGCAAAGGTTGAAGAACGAAATTTTGTTAATGTTTCTTCCGTAATAAACTTCATATCTTTTCTCGGGAATGAACCGAAAGGAACACCTGGACTGCCTATTGATCTTCTACACATTTCGCCATGACATATCAATACCTGTACCGGATGTAAAGTGTTAAGTATAAATTTGACACCCCCACACAAACACTCCCCGACCAAAGATTCAATTTCAGCCATTTTAAATATAATATTTAGATTAGTGAAATACAAACTTTAACTCACTTTTTAAAAAGCCTTCATTAAGGAATAGATGCCTATTTTAGGAAAGACTTGTAGATCTTATCATGTGACTATTTATTTATTAAAATATAGTGTAAGATTATTGGGAATTGTTAAGTTACCCACTCAAGTAGTATAAACGTAAATTCATATTGGACTGTATGAACTGAGTGATTCTGTTCTGTTGAACGATGATATTCATAACTTCATATCGTCACTTTAGTTATAATAATATGGGTCAGCGATATCGAAATATTTCTGTATAGAAAATGGAAATTATATTATATTTTTGAACTTTTTATAAGTAATATTCATGAATCTCTTTCAAAAACAATGGAAGTAATATATATATTGAGAAAATAATACAGATCTGCTATCCAATCAAACATTTTCTTAACCGTTAAGCTACAGTGGCGGCTGTTAGCTGGTTAAACGAATCCAGCTTAGCTAGTTGCGTTTAGTCGTTACCAACCGCTTATCATGGCATCCCTGTTTCATAAGTCATTATTAAAGGCGTGTTCCTTCATTCCTAATAAAATTTAATCCAGACAATTGGTTCATTGGTACAGAGCTGTTCGGATTAGCGAGGGTGTACTGTACTTCAAAGCAATAACTTATTGCTTTCAACGGTTGACATGGGATTTTAGGGGTGTAGATTTCGAAAATCATATTTTCGAATCTATTTGATAAATAATTGTTTACTTTTGTTTACAATAGATATATAAAGCAAACAAATCTCAAAATGTTAGAAACTAGCTTTCTACTTTGACCTGTAGTTTTCGGGGCGTTGATTCTTAATCTTTCATTTTCGAATCTATCGATTCTGAATTTGATATTCCCAGCAATTCTGCAAACACAAAGTGTTCGCTATAGCGGCGCTACGCAAGTGCGCAAAGCGCGCTTGTCTTGTATATTAAACGCTAGGATTTTTTGTTTGTTGACTTGGTTCGAATTGATCGAAGAACTGGCAAGTCGTAGGGCTTTGAAAATTTGCATGCGGGCATCAAATGGCGAGTCTATAAACAAGTACATATACAGGCAGCCCTCGCCATTCGCGGTTTCGACTATTCGCGAAAAATATTATGTGCCTAGTTTTTCGGTTCGCGGCATAGTCCTTCGACTATTCGCGGGATATTATATCACATTTTAGGCTTTATTCATCATTATTTAAGCCACAAATTCATTTGAAAATTGATTAATCCTCCTTTATTCCAAGCTACAGACATAGAAATGTAAAAATCGTTACTGAGTTTTATCAAAATTTTGAAAATATCTGGTTACAGTAAATAGTGAATTAAGTGACCTTGCTACCTCTCTTAATTTTTTCTTAGAATTGGTTATAATCTTCAATCTTTATTCTTAGAATTTAGACTAATTATTAGAATTAGGCTTAAGAATTTTAGTGGATACCACCATGGCCTACTTAATACACGGCCGTGTTAAGTAGGCCATGATACCACTTAAATAAATTCTTAGAATTCAGATATATAGAATTTGGGCAAATTCTAAGAAAAATTATTGGAATCTGACTTAAGAATGTTAGTGAATAAATGGCTTATATGATCTTCCAAAGACTAACGGTTTGCGTTGGATTCTTTGTGGTGGTTTGATCATTTTGTCCGCGTCGGATCTTTGTTAGTTAGATTCCAACCTTGTAAAAATAATATACAGATATACAGTCTACTATATAGTCCCCTCTTTCAGATCTAATTTGGAATTTAGATTTTTATATTATAATGATGACCCATTATACTTGTATGTTATTCGTTTTAAAATATTTCTTCACAGACAACAGACACGCAACCTTTCAGATACAAACCAATTTCATGTCTATAAGTACGATTTTTCTATTTTTGTCTATGGCACAATGTCCTAGTTTAGTGATACTATGTTGCCGTATCATTCACTTATGTTCACTGGTTAGCAACAATTTTCTAGTTCATTTTGACTACTTGTAGAGATGAACAATCAGCCTACGATTCACCTGCCCTAATCAGTTAACCAAGATAATCTAACTAGCAAGTCATCGAAATTTGATTCTTCACAATATGCATTGTTTCTTAATTAATTAAAACCTCATGAACATTTTATCATGAGAATGATAGTGATCACACGAATTTGAATTAACCAACACTACAATACATTTCGGTTTAAAATGGAAACAATGGTCGACTTAATCCCGCCCAGAATGCATAATGTTTAGATGGCATAATTTAATTAATTGATTTAATTAAAAGAGAGGTTGGGGACAGCCTAATAAGTCGATTTGTGTCGTTTTGTTCCACTATTTAAAATGGCCTAACTCTAGTCTGGAATATTATCTAATGGCTTTAATTTCTCAGTATCACGTAAAAGGATATTCTAGTTGAATTAGGTTAAAATCATATCTTGCATCTGCACCCACTCCTACTTGCATAACGTCTGGTTGGGTTTACTTCATCCTTCTACATTAAATACATTAAATACTCAGCAAATCTGATTTTGTGATACAGCTGTATGCGTTCATCCTTCACCAATAGCATCCCAATTCAATTTACATATTTTATCTTGATTAGCCATGATTAACCATTATTTAGTAGACAATAAAAGTATACATACGTACTTATGTTAAATATTTTTTTAACGAATTTCTAGGGACCCAAAATGTGTCAATCGACTGGTAAAAATCCTGACTGAATTTGTTTTATATAGTACTTACAAGTACCAACAGCAATGACCACCCTTCATAGGCGTAACTCCAGGGGTGGCAGGGGTATCGTGCCACCACAGACCTAAATGTTATATTGACTTGGGGTGGCATGCCACATTAGTTTGATATGTTTACAAATCTCCACCCCAGCTAACCATGAAGAAATCAAAATAGTTACGCCTATGCCACCCTTATTCTGTTGTAGCTACACGTAGGTAGCATGTGATGAATTGAACTCCTCGCTAACTGTGAGGTTGTATCAATTACGAACTTGCGATAACGATGACTTAGTTTGAGCTGAATTTGCTTATATTACTTCCTTGAATTGAGAACTTCTTCAAGCAATTTTGTAGTTATAATTGTTGCATGGTAATTAGTTCTATTTAAAAGAGAACTGCAGATCGACATCATCTTTATTCCTAGTTTCCTCATGACCTATTGATTTTGGTCAAGTAATCAACTTCAATTAAAATGCTAAATTCTTATTCTGGAATTAATCTAACTTTTATTTATTTCGATTAGTAGAGCTTTGTTTATTATGCAGCTGTAACATGTCAAATATTTCTTGATCGAATCATCTTCACTTTAGGAATGCTCTAGATCAATTACGTCTATAGAAACTTCTCTTGATTGATCTGAAATAGCTACTGAATACGTACTAATGAAATTTCTACACTACTGCATTTCACTATAAAAAGGACTAGATCAAGCTCGGACTGATATTGGCTGAAAATTTGTGTTTTGCCTACCACTGCACCGTTTGAATAGATTTGCTGATAATCATCTCTATTGTGGCCCATTCATCGGATATAAATACCTTGGCAAGAGTAAGTCCTAAACTATTATTGGACGTGTACAGATTATTTCAATATTTACTGATTTACAGAGAGAATGACTGGGCGAACTGCTTCTGCATTGAGAATGAGTTTATTTTTCAAACGTGAGGGGCATACGGAATTCAAGGATACGCTTTACAAACTAATCGATGATGATGATGAATCCCGTTTCTTTGAATACATAAGATTCCATCTAACCAATACGTCGAGGGCCTACTATAAACTTATTTTTTTTTATGGTCTGGGCTCGTCCTCTGTAGACCAATCTTTGTGGATCAAATTAATCAATAGCAAGCGCTTTTCGTGGATGAAATCTTGCGTACAGAATTTCTATATGCATGACTTACAGCCTATAATGACTTGTCTCTCTCACAATGTTCCAATCTCTACTCTGAATTATGCGATTGAACAGAAGAATGTTGAGGCCGTGGAGTGCATGCTTGAATTGCAAACATCGAAAAACAGCAAGAAAATCGAACTACCCAACCTCTGTCATCCGATGATAAAATGTATGAATAACTGGAATGTTGGAATCGCGGAGCTTTTAACACGGTTTGGGATTGATGTCAACTATGCGAACAAAACTGGAAACTCTGCCTTACACATTGCATGTAAGAATTCCAATTTGGAGGCTGTCGAGTTTCTTTTAGAAAAGAGAGCAAACGTCAATGCTCGAAACTGTAAAGGCAAAACTCCCCTACACATAGCAGTGGATGCACGGAATGAACAGATCGTGAAAAAGCTCCTCGCACACGGATCCTTATTGAAGAAGGACAACTTCAACCATACTCCTCTCTTCTACGCAGTTCTAAACGATAACAAGAAAACTGAGAGACCTCCTGTATACGGACACCGTTTATCTAAACGTAATCTCATCGATACAACGCAGACAGCTAGCATTGCGAAAGAACTGAGTCAACGCGCAGATCTCATCATTTCTGACGTCGTCTCAACACTTTCAATCAACCTTGTTCCTCTCCATGATAGTGACCGCTACTGCGACGTTATACGATGTTCAATGGCCGCACATGTGAAGCACGGCATCAAGCCTATCATGCATTCGCAGGCAGTGAGGTATCCTGAGGCTAGAACTGTTGCACAAGTAGTGCGAATCTACGACAGTCCGATTCTCCAGGTGCTCTACTCCTCAGTGGTTTGGACCTCCATGCACCGTACTAGCATTAACAACAATACGATGCGCTCTCGCCTGCTCCTCTACATTACGATTCTTCTGAACAGCTCAAGCTTAGAGCAATGCTACTTACGACACATCAAAGCGCTTTTATCTTTTGCTTTTCAATGCTTCATCCGGCCTTTCCCTCCCCAAACGAACCAATCTACCAACGCATACCTCACCAGGATACTCCATCAGGCCTGGAAAGAGTTCACCTGCCTTATCTTACTGACCCAACACTCCCAGATGCCGATCAAACAGCCATACCTGGAACAGTTGGAAGGATATTTGAATACAAACATTATGCCTATATTTAGGACGATCGAACATCGAGATCAGGTCATCGAATCCCTCAGTCTCCCTCTCGAGTTAGTTTGCATTCCTATCCACCTATTTCTCTACCTGTTTTGGCAGACAGCACATCAACCTTCTGAGTATTACTACTTCACATGCAAGAGGATAAAGGAGTACATCGATTACTTCTACCCCTACTACCTTTCGAAACACGATATGCTCACCGCCATTATCCCCATTACTTGCTATGATTGGCACAAATTAGAACTTAACAAACCACTACGCGATTTTGCTGGATTTGACCTTGGCAATTTTTCTATGATCGAGAATAACAATTTCGACGTGAAGATTACAGACATCATTGACTTCCTACTGGACATGCAAATTGACACCAATTTCCGCTCTCCCATCACTGGAGATTCAAGCCTGCATATCGCCGCGAATGAAGTAATGGCAAATGAGTTGCTACATCTCCTCGACGTTGGCACCTATCCTCTGACACTGGACAGTACAGGCAACACTTTCTATCAGTCCATTCACGATAAAAAATCTTTCATGGAAGATGAAAAGAGCATGATTCTCTCGCATCCATCAATCGAAGGTCTCGCTCCCCCGAAGCTTGAAACTCTCTGCGCACTTGCAATCGCTAGGAATCCCGAATTGTGCCGTCACGCTATTTTTGATTTATTTCCCAACTCAAGATTTTCAAAATTAATTAATCTCCATCTTCCTTTCCCTATTTAATCCGCTTTCCTTCTTTTCAAATCAGCGCTAACCGAATGAAGTTGTACATGACTCTAGTCGATAAAGGTCCCAGCATTTAGAGTATCACTTTCATGCGGACTCCTACTGCACATCAAGATTGGGGACAGGAAATAATATATTGTGACATATGCTGTACTCATTTAATGGCGATTTTATTTTCCATTTTATCATTTCAAAGCTCAAATCATTAATTTTTATTGTTATTATCTGATGAATTGATCTAGATTCTAAAATTACATTTTTAAAAATTGTAATCACTTTAAGGTGTGCCCTGATCAATTGGATTGACCGATACATTAATTGTGCAATGACTAGTCATGATTTATTACCCATATCTTCTGGTAATGGTTTTACAATAAGATTATACTGGTACTTTGATCTTGCAGAGAGTTGATCATTTCTTCTCTTATCGCTACACATTTGGTCTAATAATATTTGCTAAAACATGCAGGTATTATCAGGTATTAAAGTTCATAATGATTAAAGTTGATTTGGTTTCATTAGAGTACATCATCATCAATCCATCCCTCAGTCGAGTTGTCAAGGTAAGCCACTAGCTAATTTATTATAAGCCACGAGTTGAATTATTCTATATTCAGTAACTTAAACTGTAATATTATGAAAGCAGGTATGTATTACATTACGTATCACCTAGCAACGTGTGTAATGTATACATAGTATATTTCAATTTGTAAACACAAATTGGATTTTTTTACTTATCTCTCACCAAAATTAAAGATGAAGGAAATATATTTTTTATATGAAATAAGGGAAATATAAATCTGATTTAGTTATTTAAATTTCTATATACTATCCTTGCGCCATCAGTAATGTCCCCATATACATATTATTTGTAAGATTTAGTATAATTAAATTTGCACCCGTAATAGCAGTATAATATTACATAACTCATATATATTATTCAGAATTTTTTGTATTTTTCATTTGATCGGTTAATTTACATATCATCAAATTCGGAACATCTGTAATCACTGCACCTGTCTCAATGTCGTAGCCATATTTTGCAACGAAACCGTTTTCCTCAAATTTTCTCCATGCTTCTCAGGATATGGTAATATACGGAGTTATAAATTGCGGGACGTTTTGAATTAGTTTTGGTGAAAAAACTCTTAGGACTTATCATTTACTGATTAATTTACTTATGTCTGCGCAAACTGCTGAAAATGGGATTAAGTCATCCAGGAATTGCGCAGTCAAATTTATAGACTTTAGAACATTTGTAGCAGACTGGTCTCAACCGTGAAATGTTATTAAAGCTTACTTCAATCAAACATCATGCACAAGTGAGGATATTAATTTCAATTTAGGAAGGATAATCTATCAATGTCGTGAACAGAGATAATTTTATATGGGACGTTTTACTTCTAGATATGAATAATGCTAATGCATAAATGACCAACTGCTGCAT
The DNA here is from genome assembly GCA_963281255.1 of Aphrocallistes beatrix. NCBI lineage: Eukaryota > Metazoa > Porifera > Hexactinellida > Sceptrulophora > Aphrocallistidae > Aphrocallistes > Aphrocallistes beatrix. Next base: position 1,475,576 of record OY725488.1, read on the forward strand.
GTAGACATTATTTTGACTAAAGTACCCACTGATCACCATAATAAGCAGTTGGCAGTTACTTTAAATTAAAATTAATAGTTCCATATCGTGGATATTTTTAATTTTCAAAAGCTGAATAGGAGTACGTGTCCAGTTTAGACTTGATTGTAATGTAATACAGGATACACTGACTGATACTACCCTACCAAGGGTATTCTACACCCTAATATATTCCAGACAAATGACTACGTGTAGAAATTAAATATAATACAGATGCACAATTTTAGGTTTAAATTTTGTTTTCTACACTCGAATTACTCAAATATTTCAACCAACTTAACCTCAAAGTTAAATGTTTCCAGCATATCCCACATTGTGTCACTAAGTACCATCATATCTATTGGTAAAGACGAGTCACATGTTGTAAAAGGTAGAATAATTTGGAACAGTTTAGCCTTGTAAATTGGTTTCAGGTTGAAAGCTTCTATAATTAAGATTTCGAATAAAATTATCAATCTTTTCGTTCAAATACCGAAATATTCTCGGCAATACTGAATTTTAATTAAAAAAGTTTGAAACTGATAGTAATCAGCAAAACTATTTTTTATTTTTTTAGAATTGTAGTATATAATGGCTGAAATTGATTCTTTGGTTGGTGAGTGTCTGTGTGTGGGTGCTAAATTCACACTGAACACCTTACATCCGGTACAGACGTTGATATGTCACTGTGGGATGTGTAGAAGATCAATAGGTAGTCCAGGTGTTCCTTTCGGCTCATTTCCTAGGAAAGATATGAAGTTTATTACGGAAGAAACATTAACAAAATTTCGTTCTTCAACTATTGCTGATCGCTATTTCTGTAACCGATGCGGTTGCAGCATAAATATGTCTTATGATTGCGAGGAATACACTGTATGGATCAACTTAGGAGTTCTCACCAACTACAACCCTGACAAGCTGGACCAAACCAAGGCGGGTCATATCCATGTTAAGAATAAACTGAACTGGGAAGTGATTAGTGATGGAATACCTCAATTTCAGGAAGCTGAAAGTTGGATTATGGATGCTTGTAAACCGAAATAGCTTTATTATAGGGGCTAAATCTTTTTTATAGAAATATATACATCTCTTTTACAATAACATGTTATCTGATAAACTTACTATATAAACTTGGATTCGGGGCTCGGATGAAATAAAACTCGCCTTTTTGACAGGCAAGGTTTATATAAGCTAATGGGATAAAAACTGACCTTTTAAAAAAGGTGGCCTACATACAGTGTTTGTTTTTTAAGTTAAATTAGAGGGCCCAAAAGGACCTCTAATTTCTCTTCAGGGACCTCTAATTTCTTAACATTCGTAATGTACTGAATATCATAAAATGTAGTATTCCAGGTAAGGGACCTCTAATCTTTTGCAGAGCCCTCTGAGCAAATCCTTAAAAAAATCCTGCCTACATATAAGTAAACTCTCGAGCCATTACCGGATATACCGTACTAGCTTCATCTTCTTTACTGGAACAGTATTCCAGCAATATTTTGTACGTCAAATAACGAGCTTCTCGATAGCAGCATACATATATCCGAACTAGATAGATGATGGGTCAAGAAGATACCTAAATTAGATATTTTATCTGTCCTGTCCCGGAAATTAGTTTTTGGGACGGTCCAGTCCCGGAAATTATGCATGCCCACATTGATGGGCGATAATAGTACCTCCCCAATTTACATACTACAATAAAAAAGCTAATTCTATATACTCTCACTCTTTTTTCTTGTTCTTCATGTTTTATTACTCATTAAATTTATATTATCCATCCATTTTCTAAATCATATATGATAGTTTAGTTACGGATAACAGACAAATTCGACGATTTTGAAGAAATTTCTGTTTACCAAAACTAATGACTAGTTCGAATACAGAAACTAATATTGGTAAAGAATGGGTCGGAAAAGTAGCAATAGTAACAGGTGCATCTGCTGGAATGGGTCTCAACTTGATCCGAGTATTGGCATCCAGCGGCATTAAGACCATCGGTTGTGCGAGGAATATCTCTAAAATTGAAGAATTGTGGTCGAGTTTGGAAGGAAAAGTGAGTGGAGAGATCACAAGTTTCAAGTGTGATGTGAGCAGAGAAGAGGATGTAAGGTCAATGTTTGAAATGGCCCATAGCAAGTACGGAGGCGTAGATATTCTGGTGAATAACGCAGGATTGGCACATGAAGCTCCTCTTCTATCTGGTGCAACGGAAGAGTGGAAGTCTATGCTGGATGTGAATGTACTCGGTCCTTCTCTTTGCACTAGAGAGTATTTTCAAAGGCATCAGGCGAGAAAAGCCGACCTTGGCTATGTAATCAACATATCTAGTATCGCGGGACATGTGATACCACACTCTCCCATCCTTCACTTTTATGCTGCCTCTAAATTTGCCCTAGCAGCACTCACCGAAGCTACAAGACAGGAATTAAGAGACTTTAAATCGAATATTAAAATCAGTCAAGTCTCTCCGGGACTTGTAAGCACTGAATTTTCGGGACGGTTTCGCAAAGATAAGTCTAAAGCCAGTGAATTTTATAGTAAGAGCTTGCAAGAAAATAGCTGCATGGAAGTGGGGGATATTGCTGACTCAATTATGTACCTGCTGAGCACTCCTCCACACGTTTGTGTACATGATATTATTATCCGCCCTTTACAACAACGCCTGTAGTGATTTTAGCTTTTATTTATTATATTCTAGTATTTTAGGTTGAACAATCGAACAATTCTGAATTTTGTTAGAATTTCATAAAAAGTGATAAGTATTGACCTTTCTATCTAATCTGAAATTTCAAATTAAAAAATATAGGGAGGCTTTTTATTTAATAATCGCCTATTGAAATTGAGTAATGATAGGCGCCCTTTTGTCATTAATAACATTGCATATGTAAAATCAAGATATTTAAAAGTGACGTCATCATCTACTACGACTAACCGATTAGATTATACAGAAGAAGAATAATAACTTAGAGGATGTTATATCTGTGCTTCGGTTAATGATTGCATCATTTGTATCACGCAATTATGTGTTTTATTCGAGACTTAAATTGCCCATGCCACTCCTAAATACTGTACAGTCCTCCCTCGCTGTTAGGAACAGCTCTGTACACCAATTATCTATAATTCCATATAATGAATAATATACATGTACATAATGTTAGAATATTAAGGTTGTTGTTTTGTTATGAATGCTTTTTAACGAGTTTCTGAATCTTATTGAATGAAAGATAGAATATTATAAACGTCGATTCTGAACGTAGAGGTGAATAAGATTATATTTTTGGTGTTCGGATTAGCGATGGTGTGCCAACATCAGTTGTTGTAATTGTACGTATAGCGTAGAGATACTTTTAAATGTCCCAGGTTTAATATAATTCAGGTAGCAATTACTTCAAACCATCTGCAGAGACTATGTATATCTCATGAATTTGTTATAAATAATAATGGACAATTTCAAGAGTGGGATAATATCAAGTTGCTGTATAGTTTTTACGTAAATAGTATTCTGAAATATCGTACCTGAGTATTTTAAATAGTTGTGTTATGGTTATGACCATTGACCAATGACTCGAAACTGGTGATGAACTGACCTGAATTGACCTAAGTTACTGATCTTTCGACAAACTTCCATCATCATATGACAGCCACATGTACTACATATGTATCAGGGTTTCCTTCTATGCATATGATATCTCTTCAATGTCATCACATACCGCCTGAGATTTTGATAAATAGTTAAATGCAAACCACTGCTTTCTGTGAAGTACATACTTACATAAAATATTAAACTGTTGGTAAACCGATCCATTGTCGATTCAGCGAATTTAATTTAATCATGTTACCTTAACATAAAACCCGCACAATTGGATGTGATTTGTGGCTCTTTAACCGCATCTATGAGTTTACGTGGGTTTTAATTACACTGGTACCAATTAAATTGTAAGCTTGCTCATACTACCTAGAACATTACTAATCCAAGATGATCATCACAGATTTACAATCATGCTCTAAAAAACAAATAATGTGATGGTGGGATGTTAGCCAGAACGCCAACTGTGAGTGGTTTCATTTTAAGTGCAGCTCTAGTACAGAGCAAGAATTATGTAATTTACAGGCCAGTGGAGGGTAATAAGAAGAGGAGACGATGGAGTGATCCTTGATACATTCTGAATAAGCCTGGCTGCACTGTTTTGAACACGCTGGAGTCGAGACAGGAACAACGAGGGAGAACCATGTAGTATAAGACTGTTGCAATATCCTAGGGTTACAATTTTCGGACAAATCCATTATATTTATACAGCTTCATACTAAAGTACGTATGCATTATTTAAATAAATATTTCGCCATTACGTGCTTAATATTCAAACGTTATTTTAATAATTTCCATTTTAATGTCACCGAAAAGGTTATATGGTTGCAAACGTACACAATCATTTAAGACTGAAGCTGATCGGAAACGTTTTAAACGAGATAACGAATCTCATGAAGAAACAGCATTGCGTCTTAAAACCAGAGTTGCACGCGGGCCAAAATTTGTAACCGCGGCCCGCAATTTTAAGTCAACCCGGCCCGCAAGAAGCCCGCATAAATATTTTTGGCCCGCTTTGTAAGTTACTAACTATAGAGAGACACTTAGGGAATCCTTTTTATGGGAGTGAGTTTCTGCAAACACAAATAAGTGGAAACTAACAATTCCATTTACCGAAGTATCCCTTAATTGGTACCTCGTGACAATTAAAAACATCGTCTCGGTTGCCATCGCGGGGAGTCCTGCTAAGATTTCTGGCCGTGGAGCCCGCAAACTATTATATTCGGGCCGCGTGCAACTCTGCTTAAAACAAAAATGGCATAGGTTAGTGAAAGGCATTGGCTACCATAAGCTCTAAGGCTTTTAGACTTTCAGGTCTTTGCAAGATACTATAGGTATAGACGTGACTTACGTTATAATAAGGTCTGTTAACCTACTTAAAAATCTGGACCAATTTAGTGACTGCTGACCTGTTAGCAGCACACAATTTTCCGAGAAATTCAAGGTTGGGAATTGAAATAATTCTTCTCCATTTTGACCATTTTATGCTATATTTTGAATAAGGTAATAGACTAATAGCCTACTTTCTATTAGCCGATAATATATTTTGTAAAATTGAAATACAGTCGACTCCGCTTAAAGCATACATTTTCATTCATAAATGATTTCACAGAGAATCAAGCTAGGAAATGGTTGATTCGAAAAAGTTTGATTTTAAAAAATATGGACTATCGATACATTCTTGGATAGGCGCCGGGGACCAATGTTACGCCAAATTACTTCATAGTCACATTGTGCTTACTATCGAAGCGTTGTTAGGATTTAATGTACGAAATTTTACATGTATTTTGAAGGCTAAATTCAAATATTTTAGAGATATAGGACGATTGTTAAATATGACCAATAAATATTGCCCATATTTCGAAAATCATAATACAGTTGACTCCGCTTAATAGGGCCACTGTTTAATCGGGTCAGCCGCTTAATCGGGCCACTTTTGGTAGGACCAGATAGCTCTCACACATAGAAGCTAATACAAAATATTTTCGGTTAATAGGGTTCTCCGCTTAATCGGGTCAAAATGTCCTCTGACCGATGTGGCCCTATTAAACAGGCCAGATTCTAACGTAGGTTACGGTATAGGTAGTTCTGGTCATGTCTAGGCATCGACCCCAGGGTTGCTCGAGCCCCCTGACGTTATAAGCGTACTGCAAAATTTAAGTCTGGTCTGTCCCTAGTACCCCCCTCAATTTGGAAATGATTCCCTAAGCTCGGCGTCACTTTGTTCAGGTCATTTGAGTTCATACAAAAACAGGTTTAGGTCCCTGAGGATCCGTTCAGTTCATACTTTTCAGAATAAAGTATTTATTATTTTAAATAATTCTAAACATTACTAGATGACTTCAACAGAAAAAACTGAGGATTTGTTAGATGTAGAGAGACGTCAGTTGGAGATCCAAAGTCTTCGTCAGCAGGTAGAAGAAGAGAAAGAAAGAGTAAGACAGAATTTTCTAAAACTCCAAATGTTTCTAAAAGATAGAGAGCGTTGTTTGCTATTCGAGCTTGAAGAAATTGCGGAAAAAGTGAGGGCAGAATTGGAGGAAAATATTGATGGGGTACGGGAGTTAAAAGCAAGTAGGGAAAGTTTGGAACAGCATTTGACTAAAAACATATTGACTGATGTCCGCGAGCAGACGCAACGCATCCTTGAGGATCAGATCGGAGAGGTGGTAGACAGAGGGTTGAGTGTTGGGTGGGTTCGCGTTGAATGGAACGAGCAAGCGATTTCTAACATTTGTAAGATTATAACTCTGAAGGAGAAACCGAGTAAGTCAATAAAGTATGACTTCAACGTTCCTCCGTGGTGGTCAGCTACTCAGGAGTCTGAAACCGAATACATTTCGCCGTCTCTGCAGATCGCCATTGGAAGCAGTTCAAATCGAGTCTTCATCAAGGATACGGACTCTAACGAAATCCAGGTGTTCAACCGCGAAGGAGAGTACATCGAAAACCACCCATGGACCTGACCATTTATTTAAAACAAAGAACATTTTATTATTTGAAGTTTGAACCTTCTAAATAATGTCGATATTGATCCTCATTAACTGAATTTAGGATCGGATCAAGGGTCGAAATGTGACAACCAGTGGCAGCGCGAGGGTGAGGCCTCAGGAGAATTTATTTGTGCCTCAGCTGGCCTCACCTGTGCCTCACCAGTGGTGAGCTGCTAGAGCCGCCACTGGTGACAACTTGTCTACCTTATAATTAATTAATGTGAGCCTAGGCGTCCAAAGGGCGCCTCTGGCGGACACAAGTGCCCGCCAGCCGCGCAGCGGAAGCAAGCGAAGCGTGCTTGTATCTGATAAATCTGGTAGGACGATCAAAGCCGATAATTTGATGAATGGTCGCTACAAACTTAAAATTAACGCTTTTGAGGTAAAAAAAAGATGGTACAAGCGTGAAGGCAATCTGTGGCTCTTATTGCTACCGACCGGTCGGTGTCAATAGCCACTTCGACATTATAATGCCAGCTATTTCCGGTTGTATAAAGTAATCAAGGCCTGACCTGAAATAGAATGTGATGCTGAAGCAATCATGGCAACATAGCTGAATATTGGTTCAGGCGGTGGAGCTGAAGTTTACAAACAGCAGCCTTAGTAAATTATATTTGTATATAAACTAGACTTGATAGTAGCATAAATAGGTCAAATCCTTATAATTTTAGACAACATTTTCTTTTTTAAGGGTCTTGAAATATGATCTGATTTTGGGTACATAATTTAGTTCAATGCTTATGTCAACGAACGAATATTTGAATATTCGTTCTGTACGATTTCGTAATTCTAAGTAATTCAGCAAAATATCGAACAACAAACCCTACCACTTGCTTTGGCGCCGAAAGAGGAGTGTCACACACGACCTAGTAATCAAGCCCGTCCAGATGAACTATGTAGAACCATCTCAGTCAAGATAAGCTGAGTACATTGCTGCAAATTACTCTGTGATAGTTCGAAATCCACAGCTGTTCCGTGGGTTGAGTGGCGACAAATTTGATCCTTTACAAAATGTAAGATACTCTCCCATGAACTTACTCTAGCATCTTTTATTTATTTATTTATTTAATTTATCTCAGTTTTATTTATGTGATTACAAACAGGAAGTTAGATGTCTAAAATAATTATTTGCGGAGCGAGCTCCATCGGTAAGACAACACTGGTAGATGACTGGTGTTCTAAGAATAAGCAGTATCGTTATATTAGAAATACTGCGAAGGATGTACTGAGGAGACAAAAGTTGACTCAGAACGACCTGCTCCGCTCTCTCAGCTCACGCGGGAAGGCAGACTACTTCAAATATCAAAGAATGGTTTCAGAAGAACAGAACAAGAGGGAAGCTGAGTTAGGTAACCGCCTCTTCATCTCAGACGGTGGTCCCGAGCCACTTGTTCACACCTTCCTCGTGGATGAGGAGAAGGCTATTAATCTGTCTGAATCGAAAGGATTGAGTGAGTGTTTGGCTCGCTACAGGGAGAGTTTGGTTGTGTTGGTGTCTCCTCTGGAGCCGAGAACGGATGAGGAAGAGGAGCAGAATCGGTTCACAGATGGGCTACATAGAGTTCTCCGCTTCTTCGGGATTCCATACATGTACTTAGGAGAGAAGGATCGAGAACTGCGATTAGAAATCCTTAAAAAGGCAGTGCATGGAGAGCTTCCCGTCGATGCAGAGCAGTTTATGGACCAGCTGTGTCTCTCTTTCTATTTGGACAGAGAGACTGCAAGGAAGGCCACGCTTCCTCCTCCATTCCTTCCAATGCCGAAGCAGGGGAAGGAAGCGAGAGTGCGGACGTTTGACATTAACCCTGGAGAAATCCTGTTGACTTACCCCCCAATGGACAGTTTCCAGACGAACAGGATGGTTGACCGCTACGGCGAGGAGAACTTCGTACTGATTCAGTTCCACCAGAAGCTCCCAAACAGCTGCATAAGAGAGGCACTGAAGCGAGGCGTCAGCGTGAATGGAGAGAGGTACCACTTCCTCGGCTGCAGTTCCTCCGGAATGAAGAGCAGGAAGTGCTACCTGCTGAGGGGGAGTGTGGAGAATGTGGAGTTCGTACTTTCTAGGTGCGGCAACTTTTCTAAGATTAAAATGGTGTCAAAGCGGCTGAAGAGGATCAGCCAGCTGTTCTCTGTGGCGAAAGACTCAGGAGTTGCGGTCCCGGATGAGAAGGTCAAGTTGATTGAGGATATAGAGACCTCCGGGGGGAATTTCACGGACGGTTGTGGATTTGTGGGATTAAAACTCGCGAAACAAATCGCGAAGGGAGCCATAGAACAGGAGATAGAGTCTCCAGGAGATGGAGTTCCAAGCGTATTTCAGATCCGATTTCAAGGGTGCAAGGGAATTATAATTAAGGATCCGAACGTTGGGAGTGACACGATACATGTCAGGAAATCTATGCAGAAGTTCCAACCAGGGGAAGAACCCTTCCCGAACGTGTGGGTGTGCGAGCATTCTCGCCCCAACTCTTACGGACATCTCAACAAGCAGTACATCATGCTGCTATCAGGACTAGGGATAAAAGACGAAGTGTTTCTCCAAAAACAGCGTTCCTTCCTCACCGCTCTGGAGAACATGTTAGTCAATCCCGGCTACGCTATCAAAATGCTCCACTGGCGGAATTTCCCTACCATCGCATCCATGGTCGCTGGCTGCAAGTCTCCCGAGGATATGAAGCGGGATGAAGTGCAGCTGCCTCTCAGGTACGTGCGGAACAAGCTCATCCTTAAGCTGGAGAAGCTGAGTCTGCTCATTGTCTATTCGCGGACTCTGTTCGGAGTCTGCGACCCACTCAGTCTGATGAACTATGGGGAATGTTTCGTCCGCATTAGTGTAAATGGTTTGCCAAAAACTCTCGCTAAGGGCACAAGAGTGACTGTTGGAAAGAACCCTTGCTACCTCCTGGGAGATGTCCGGGTGCTGACGGCGGTCGATCACCCGGAGCTGAACCACCTGGTGGACTGCATCGTGTTTCCCGTCAAAGGGAAGAGCCCGCACTCCGCTGAGATAGCTGGCTCGGATCTGGACGGGGACAACTACTTCGTTTGTTGGGATAAAGATCTGATTCCTCCGCACATAGCTGAGCCGTACGACTACCCTTCTGTCGAGGCCCCTCCGTCTGACGGGGTGACACGTGACATGCTGATAGACTACTTCTCCTCCCAGAAGAACATGATGGGGAAGATCAACAACTACTTCGAGTATTGGGCTGATCGGGACGGGCCTGGCTGTTCCAAGTGCGAGCAGCTCGGCGCTTGGTTCTCGCGGAGTGTGGACTCCTCTAAGACAGGGGACGTAGTGCGCATCCCGCGCTACCTCATGCCCCCCAGACCTGACCCCACCAATCCTCCCAAGGACAAACCGAACAAAGTGTGGAACCGGATGGTGGAAATAGCTGTGGAGTGTAAGGAGAGGCTTTCTCATGAGACGGCTGTGGAAGCTCTGAGTAGTGAGCGCTCTGTCTTCGCTATCAGTGAAGAGTTCATACAGGCCCTCCTGGAAAATAAGGACCGCGGTGCATCCGAGTACCATCTCTTCCGACTGGTCTGTAAATGGTGCCAAGTACAGAGTATCCCCGAGAGTGAGAAGGTGGAGAAACTGAGGGAGCTTTCTGATAGCATTAACTTCGGAGTGTTCACGATGTCGGAGAGGAGAGAAGCGATAGAGATGGGAGTGCCGGCTGAGAAGGTTATGAACGCTCTCAACAAGTCGAAGCTCCTCAGCAGAGAGATGCTGCAGCCCTTCTATCTCCACACCCCCGCCTGTGGGTGGAAATTCTACTTCCGAGCATCTTGTGCTGAGTTCGACTGGAAGCATCTGTTCCGTGCCTTGAAAGGGTTTCCCGAATCGCTGCTCATTCTACAGCTGCCAGAATCCCTGAGGTTGGCGTTCCATTTTTTCGGCCCCTTTGGAGAGGGCGAATCTAAAATTTCCACCGGATCGCTCGTCTCTTATTTCTTTTCTCCCGAATTTGACTACAAACTGCGCTACGTAACAGAGTCTGAGTACAACCTTCTGCTCGGCGAGACTGTCATTCAGTTCTATCGCGACGACAATCCAGGCAACACTTTCCTTTGGTTGGGAAGCCAAGTGCCTGGCAGGAAGAATCCAGACGAAATAGAATATTACGACAGAGTCAGTATTGACCTGACTCGTTTCAGGAAGACAATTTTAAGAGTCAACAGGCATCCTCTCATAAACAAAAAGCCGTTCTACTCCGCAGAGGTATTCGTGAAGAGTCAGATAGAAGATGTGGACTATTTCGATATTCACGAGTCAGAACAGACAGAAGAACTGGTCACAATAGATCTAGCTCTCTCTGAAAGTCTGGAAGAACTGCCCAGTGATGATGAGGAGGAGAAAGAAATAGATTTCATCTCCGCGACTGATACTAAGCCTTTACTGGATCCTAAATCGCCGTTGCAACATGTGAAAGAGTTCGCTAAGAAAGGCTATTGTATCCTCTTCAGTAAGCTAATGTCTGTAGTCAAAGATAAGGTGCTAGATCCTGACACGCAGTCTGAAATATCGAATGAGTTCCTTACTCTCCTGTCAAACCTCGTTGTTAGTGGCTCACACAGGAAACCGTCCATCCCCGATACGGCAGAATCCATGGAAACCATTTTACAGTCACCTCATATTAACTATCCAGCCCCGAAGGATTTGCTAAGACTCTATTCGAGTTTAAATAAGCTACATCTTAATGAAGTTATCCTTCAGCACATTCCCAAGGCATTAGACTGTCTTGTGTTGAAGACAGCACTTCAATACTTTGAGTGCATTTACCATTGGGAATGGTGGTCCTTCCTACCACTGTCTGTCTCGTGTCAGTTATCTAACAAACTCTACCTCTTAGTCAGAGACATCCTCCCGCAGTCTGAGGAAAACGGTACACCAGACCCTGCTAGTCTAGCAATGCCAGACACGATACAAGACCTAGCTCGTGTGTGTAATGCGCCCACTCCTGTGATTGAAAGGAGTGAGCTGGACAGCTACAAGTGCTACCTGGCACATCTGATGCTAAATCACCTGTTGGCAGAGAGTCCAGGCCCTGAAGAGTACACTGCGGTTACAGACACGAAGGACAGTGTGTGCATGCTTCGGGCAGCTAATACCAATCCTGAGGATACCGCTGTTAACGAGGAGCTAGAGAGTAGCAGTGAGGACGAGGATGAGAATAAGGCAGAGCCGAGCAAAGATACAGTAGTAGTGGTAGAGAAAAAAGACAAGAAGAAGAAGAAGAAGAAGAAAGTTAAATATTTTAAAGTGTGTTTCACTCGAATTAACAAGATTGCATCAAGTAAATTCGCAGCTGGGTCATATGTTAAAATACGACTTTTGACAAAACCTCAATCTGAGCACTCTAGCGAGCCTATAGCACTCGGCTGTCTGTCCCGAGTGTCCCGGAGTCCGGGCGCCATTTCGGTGGCAATCCCAGAGCCAGTGCCCAGCTGCATCAAGAGGTCAGCACAGCTGCAAGTGGGATTCTGGTGTTTGACTCTAGTCGGAAATGTGACCAGCTTCAAAAGATCCAGTAAAGCTCTAGAGCGCCTCGAAAACTCACCAGACATCACCTCCATCCTGATTTCCCAAGATGCCTTCCCTCCTCAAGTTCAGAGAGAGGAGATGGAATTGGAGTTTAATTTAGAATCGATAGATAGGGAATCTGGACCTAGCACAAATGGGCCTTTAGAAAATCCATACAAAAAAAGGAGACATTGCAATGCGTGCACTAACAGAGCTCACTTCAACAAGAGTCAAGAGGACGCTATATATTCAGCTCTAAACCAACGCCTCACACTTATACACGGACCTCCTGGCACGGGAAAGACATTCGTAGCTTCGGAGATTATCCATCAAATGTGCCACATACGAGGAAGAGATAGAGATGAGGAGGACAGGAAGAGTAAGATTTTGGTAGCAGCAGAGACGAATAACGCGGTGGACAATCTCACTCGCAAACTCGTAGCTCTGAATATTCTGGTGGTGCGAGTTGGTAAGTTAAGTCTGATTTCTAAAGATATCCACGAGCATACATTGGACCGACAGGTTGAGATGAAACGGGTCGAGTTGGGTAAGGATCGGAAGGGGGAGTTCCAGTACCCCAAACTGAAGAAAGAGATTCTCCAATCTGCCGATGTGATAGCCACGACTTGTAGCGGAGCTGGTGACATGGATCTGAAGGATTTTACATTTCCATTCATCCTCGTTGACGAGGCCACGCAAGCCATAGAACCGGTCTCATTGATTTCCATTGCTAAATCATGCCGGCAGCTTGTACTGATTGGAGATCCGAAGCAATTGGCGCCAACACTGCCTAAAAACCAGAATTCGCCAGAAAACAATTCTGAAATTATTCCTCGATTTGATGCTCTACGAGTTACACTATTCCACAGACTTTACAGGAGACTGGAGCCTCTATTTCTGGAAGTGCAGCACCGCATGCACCCATACATTTCTTTTTTTCCATCCTGTGTATTCTATTCCGGGAAGTTGAAGAATGGTGTCACAAAAGATGAACGAGAGCCTCCCCAATTGAAATTTCTCCACAAAGATAGACCCATCGTGTTCATAGATGTTGAGTCGCAAGAATCCCGTGGTAGGTCGAAGAAGAATGTGAGTGAGGCTAAAGTTGTAGTTAAAATAATCGAGAAGCTGATGGCAACAACCACGGTTTCTCTTGACGACATCGCCATCCTGACCCCATATGATGAACAGGTCAGATGCATCAAGGATGGCCTGGAATTCGTGGCTAAGGTGGAAGTGTGTTCCATCGATGGCTTCCAAGGGAAAGAGAAAGATATCATTGTGTTCAGTACCGTGAGGAGTAATAGGAACGAGAGCCTAGGGTTCACAGATGACCAATACAGGATTAATGTGCTGCTTACTCGGGCGAAGATAGCGCTTATTGGAGTTGGCAATAGTAGAACTATTTCCACTTCTAAGATATGGAAAGAGTGGCTCGATTGGCACAAGTCCATACTTACTGAGGATGAATTCTATGACCTCGTTGAGAATAAAGAAACGAAAAGAAATGAGCCAAATAGTAGACCAACTCGTGGAGGTAGGAATCAAAGCGAGCATGAGAGAAATGGGAATTCGTACAAGAGTAGAAAACCTGATGGAGATGGAACTCAATATTATCACACAGGCAAAAAGCAAACTCTTGGCAACTTAGTTACAGTTTCAAATAAAAAATCTCAGAGAGAGAGGAAGTATCACCGTGACTCTGAAGTTTAGCCAAGACGGAGGATTGTGTGTCGCACTCGACGGGAAGAAAATCATCTGAAGGGCGGGACATGAACGGAAAGAAAGATTAGATTTTTTCCTGAGAAATTGGATTTCTACAGAAATAGAGTAAATATTTTGCCAAGTATTTAAGAACCTTTTAAGGCCACAATAGTAGCAGATATTCAGTTCAATATGCCATTAATGTGTTTTTATACTGTATGTCTATTTTGATATTATTCTTATTTGTTACAACAGCTAGGATCCCCGATAAATTATCTGTGTTGGTCCGACCTGATATGCTTTAAAGCCGCGTGGTTGGATATAAAGTTATAATTCAGCTGCTGCACAGAACCTATTTCCCGAACGAATGAAGACCAAGCCCGAAGCGAGTTCTCAGCGGCTAATATGGAGTATTTCAATGTGTAGATTTCGCACTTAGAATGCTCTAAAATGAATATACGATATTCACATTTCACGTTCCTTCGAGTAACTTACTGGAGCTGCACTCTCGGTCTGTTGATCGATATTTTTTTGAAGAACTGTCAAGTCGTAGAGATATGAAAATTAGGGGATACAGACAATTCGTGACATTACAATTCGTGACATTACAATTCGTGACATACAATTCGTGACATTCATTTCGTAACTAACAATTCATGACATTGCTATTCGTGACTATTCAACATAGAATTGATGAATTCAATATTAGAATGTGAGAATGAATTTCTCTCTCGGGAAGTAATTATTTTAGTTGTCATTGTCTTTCATCTTTAATTAATTAATTAATCAATAAACAAGTTGAATGAAACCCTTTAATCTCAACTAATGATTGTTTACACGACTACAAGAATGTCACGAATTGTCTGTATCCCGAAAATTAGCATGTAGGTGTCAAATGATGAGTCTACAATTTAGTTGAAGATCTAAGCGAAATGTTCACACCTCTGCAAAAAAATGGAAACAATTTTTTACACCTTTTCTATACAATATACTATATATATACAAGCGCGCTTCGCTTGTGCTGCGTGGCTGGCGGACACTGTCCGACGGAGGCACCCAAACAAATTCTAAAAATAAGCTAGAGACTAACTTACAGTTGACAACCTTGACATGGGTTTTAGAGGTATAGATTTCGAAGCAATATATGGTGAATATTTTGTTTGTTTTTGATTACAATAGATGCATAAAATAACAAATCTCAAAAATATGCTAGAGTCGAGACTAGCTTTCAACTGTTGACCTGAGGGTTTAGGGGTGTAGAATTCGAATACACGTATAATATTTTCGAATCTATATGATAAATAATTTGTTTACAATAGATACATAAGGTAAACAAGTCTTAAACATGTAATAGAAATTAGCTTTCAACCATTGACCTGTTGTTATTAAGGATGTAGATTCCAATTATAGTATTTTAGAACTTATATTATTTTTTGTTTACAATACATTCATAAAGTAAGCAATTTGAATGGATTAGTGAAAGTAATCAATATTTGGCACCCTGAGGGACTTTTTTGCTGATATTCCCAGGCGCCCACAGGGTGACTCTGTGAACGCTTTGTGTTCGCAAGCCGCTTGTGTATAATTGTTATATTTATTTAGGAGACCATTTTTACTTTACTAATTAGGAAACTCGATTAGAATGGATGATGAAGAATTTGCAGACTGGTCTATTTTAAATTTTGATCCTCCAAATCCTGATCTCACTCTTTCAATTACCAATTCATTTCTGCCTGCAGAATGCAGTAGTCCTGAAATCTCCGAGTATGACAACATTTCGCATTATTCCTCAGAAGACTTCGAGTATATTTCTTCACCAGCTATCTCCACTCCGATTCTACAATCTTATAATTCCTCAATTCAACTTGACGATGTGGATTCAGCTCCAATGTCTCCGTTAGAAATATTCGAGTATTCTTTTAATAACGAAACTTCTCTAGAGCAAGATGACAAGGGATCATCTCCATGTGTATCTCCCTTAAAGAGACAGACTCGCTATGATTATATTAACAAGTTTGCTTCCAATAGTTTTCTCGCTCAAACAGACACTTTTAGCAGAAAAAATATTGAAGTCAAACATAATTATATTTCGCAAGTTGAGAGATGTGAAGAAAAGCGTGCAACAGTTGCAGCCTTGTCTGAATCTAAAAAATTCATTAAAAAGAAGCATCTAGAGCGAAGTAACAAGGTTCAGAAGGAACATTCAGATAGGATTAAAATTGGTGTTCAATTTCGTAGGAAATGTTGACACATGTTATTCTCTTAGTGTAAAGTTTTTGAATTTTATTTGATTGCATGACATAACTGACATTCCAATAGCTCATTCTCATCTCAACTTGTAACTAGGGTATGCATGATCCAATCTCGAATGCATGTATATTATGCCAAATTTTCTTAGCTTTTTAAGATGTGAACTCTTTATATTATCAAGTGTTCGTTTACTTTATTATCCTACGTGAGTGACGTACCACTAACTTTAATTTTGGGTATTTGATTTATTTCGAAAATACAGTCAGGATCGCTTATTATGAACCCGCTTAATATGAACATTCGTTTATTATGAACTAACTTCCTGGTCCCAATTTCATTTTTTAGATAGGATTTGTATTGAATCAAGTTTGCTTAATATGAAGTATCTCTATTATGAACAGATTTTTCAGTCCCCTGGTGGTTCACAATAAGCGACCCTGACTGTATATGATATTCATCATTAGGCTTTTCGGACTAATAGCACAGTATGACCCAAATCGGTCCTGAATCCTTTTATACAATTATCGAGGCAGGATTGTCGATGATTTTAAAAAACAGGGTTGCAATCGAGATAACATCGGAACTACTAGATACTAAAAATCTGTACACACTTCCCTTGTGTCGAGTCACACTTTCATAGTTATCTAAATATAATGCTATCTACCACCAAATCATATTATATTATAATCAATCTGAATATACGTACAACTAAGTGCGTAGCTTAAAATACTATCACTATATTTACATTTAACATTTTCACAAATTGAACAGTTTACAGTTCAATGGCTAGCTTTCCTAACGATGAGGATACTGAAGAGACATTTTCAAATAACATAACCAATTCACAGACAAAACCAGAATGCGTTTCATCTCCGAAAGAACTCTCACCCATCTCTTCAGGTAATTCCAACACTTTAAAAGATAAGGTCGTTGAAACTAACTCTGTTCACACGGATATCACAGGTCCTTCTGCTCAACCTGAACCAGTTGCTAGTCAAACCGGAACCACCTCTACGAACCCAACGAAATCAAACGGATCTCACAAGGATTTTAGTTTCAAAACGAATATCTTTATACCTAAAGCAAATTCTCTTTCTGACCTCAACAATAGTTCATCTCAAATGAATGCTGGCCCTCCAAACCCAGATCAAACAAAACCAGATGTCACTTTAGATAAATCGAATGCTAACCTGGCCAAACCAGATGTTATACCTCCACCAGATGTCATTCTTTTAAGTCCGGAGAACATACCTCCTCCTGACAGAAGTATACCGCCACCAGATGCTGACATCTGCCCATCCAATATTGGGCCTCTACCAGATGTCAGTATCAACACACCCAATGTTCATGTTAGCAAATCCCCACCACCAGATGTTAGCATAAACACACCTGAAGTCAGTTCAAACATACTTGATAATAGTCTTTCAAAACCAGATCTCTGTCAGTCGAATGTGAATGCTACTCTGTCCAAACCAGATATTATTCAAGGCGAATCAAATTCGAGTCAGATTGTACAAATAGCTAATACTACCTCACAACCGGATGTCAGCCAAGTCACATCAAAACCGGATGTTAGCCAGGTCACATCAAAACCGGATGTTAGCCAAGTTACATCAAAACCGGATGTTAGTCAAGTCACATGTAAACCAGTACCGGATGTTGGTCAAGTCAGGCCTGAGTTGAATCCAGATGTTAGCCAAGTTAGAGTTAAACCTAAACTAGATCTTAGTTGTTTCAAACCAGCTGATAGCCAAACAAAAACTTATGCTGGTGAATCCAAGAGTAGCAGGTCTGATAGCGCTAAGTCCGTCGAAGCACAACCAACAGGAGCTGGTACCACTGCACCCAAGAAGCAGATAAGTAAGCCCAAACCTCTTCCTATGGGAAATTTAACTCCTCGAAAAACTGCTCAAACGAACAAAACGGGTTCCTCCCGGCCTCCAAATTTAGGAGGTAGTAAACTGAGAAAGACCACTCCCTCTGAAGAAAATCAATCCAAGGATATATCGAAAGTAAAAAGTTCAATATCCAACTTTGAAGAGGTCATTCAAAGATGTACTGGAAAGCTTAACATACCAAATGTTATTTCAGAGGTTCCAATTTCTGAAACGGACATTGAATTATGCAATGTGATAGGAGCGGGAGTATCTGGAACTGTTCACATTGTCAAGCACAAGCCTTCTGGCTTCACGATGGCGGCAAAAAAGATGAAATGGAATCCTCAAGTTGAAGAACAAAAGCGTATTTTGATGGATCTTGAGATAATGTCAATTCAGAAATCTCCATACATTGTTATTTACTATGGGTCACTGGTTTGTGACGATAGTGCGTGGCTATATATGGAGTTGATGGACACCTGTCTCGACAAACTTATCAGGAAGTATGGGCCAATGCCTGAAAATATTGTTGGAAAGGTTGTCGTGTCGACTCTACGTGCGCTCGACTATCTAAAATCGGTCCACGGTATCATTCACAGAGATGTCAAACCTTCAAACATCTTGATCAAGAGGAATGGAGAAATAAAGATGTGCGATTTTGGGATATCGAAACAGCTGGTGGAATCTCGTGCTGAGACGAGAGGGGCTGGGCCTACTGCCTACATTTCGCCTGAAAGGCTGGATATTGAATTAAAGGAGTACGATGTGAGGGCCGACGTATGGAGTTTAGGCATATCTGTAATCGAGTTATTAACCGGGAAATTACCTTATTCGCACTGCGTCTCTGACTTCGAAGTCATGTCTAAGATTTTGAAAGACCCTGCTCCTTCCTTATCCGAGGATTTGCCAGTGTCCCAAGAATGTCGGGATTTTATTGGAATTTGTCTCAGAAAAGATTTTAGGATTAGACCTAACTTCCGTGATTTGTTGGGAACTTCAGAGTTTGTGAAAATTTTTGAAACAAAAGAAGTGGATGTTGCGGGTTGGTATCTCTCCTTGAATGAGAAGTAATTGAGAATTGGGACCAACTATTTTTATATGTTTTGTCTAGTATAAATAATAGGTGGTGCTTTGAACTATATCCAGTCATTGCCAGTGTATTAAACTTTGTTATTTGATCTAATTCTCATATGATTAATGCCTTCTCCATTGAAATAAATGTATTCGATACACTATTGGAATTGAGTTACTGATTATGTCTCACTGCGAAAGGGAGGAACATTCTTTTTCTAGATGATTATGTGATTTTATATCAGACAAGCGCGGTTTGCGCAAGTGCCGAGCGTGGCTAGCGAACACTGTATTCGCAGAGCAGAGTCACCTTGCGGGCGTCTGGGAATATAAACAAATTCAGAAGTCCCTACTGGTGCCAAATATTGATTACTTTCACTAATCCATTTCAAACTTGCTCATTATATATCTATTGTAAACAATTCAATCTAATATCGAAAATACGATATTTGGAATCAAAATCTTAATAATAATAATAACAACAGATCAATGTTGAAAGCTAGTTTCTATTATATTTTTAAGATTTTTTTACTTTATGTATCTATTGTAAACAGAAGTAAACAAATAATTTATCACAAGCGCGCTTCGCTTGCTTGTGCTGCGCAACTGGCGGACACTTTGTGTCCGCCAGAGGCGTCCTTTGGATGCCTAGGCTCACATTGATTATTATAAGGTAGAACATCTCTAAATACGCAAGTCTTACTTTTATAATCGCTATCACTCGAAAAATCACCAATATTGTCAATTTGTCAATTTCAGCCTTCTATCACCTAAAATGGCTGAGTTATACTCGAAAAACTGAAATTTCTAATTATTTTAAAAAAAGGTGACAATGACGTCATAATTCCGTGATGAGTCGACATTTTCGTATGAGGTCAGTAGAGCCATAGTAGAGCCATAGCCAAAAGACTCCCACATGCCAAAAATCAGCTTTCTGTGCCTGACAGTTTCTTCAATCAATTCGTTACAGATATATATATATATCGAGTTTTAATAGTAAAAATAGATGCGAAAATATGATATTCGAAATCTACACGCCGAAAGCCCCATGTCAACTGTTGAAAGTTAGTCTATAGCCTATATTTGGAATATGTTTACTTTATGCATCTGTTGTAAACAAAGTGAAAAATAAATTATCATATAGATTCGAAAATATGATATTCGAAATCTACACCCCTAAAAACCCCATCCCATGTCAACCGTTGGAAGCTAGTATCTAGCATATTTTTCAAAATTCGTCACATGGTGTGAAAATATGTATATAAAGGTGTGAAATTATCATATAAAATGTTTTATTTCTATACATCATAATCAAATTGAGTTATCCATATACGTAAGTTATCTCTTTGAAGTATTACTTGTATTAACAATGACAAGTTATTGTAGTGTCGTAGAATGATTTTTATTGACAGATATATACTGTATAGAAAAAGGTGTGTCCATTTTTTTGCAGAGGTAATAAAATTTCGCTTAGATCTTCGAATTTAATCGTAAACTCATTATTTGATACCCACATGCCAATTTTCATATCCCTACGACTTGCCAATTCTTCAATCAATTAGAACAAACAAACAAACAAATCCTAGCATTTTAATTTATAAGATGTCCTATGTCCTTTTTGACATGTGCTAATACAGTTTGATTATGTGCTTCTCATAATTAATTTTCGATTCATAGCTAGTTTGCAGATATTCACTCTCTAATGAGTACGTACCATAGACTACTTAATAGTATGGACTGTCGACTCGCAATCTCAGGTTTTCAAACTCTGGTCCATTGTTTATCATTGATATCTCGTAATCCGCTCAAGTTAGACATGGGAAATGTATCCTTACTATTAAAACGCGATTAATGTGTATATATATACTATATATATATATATATATCTGTAACGAATTGATTGAAGAAACTACCCGGCACAGAAAGCTGATTTTTGGTATGTGGGAGTCTCCACTAAGTTCTGAGCTCAGAGCAAAATGTCGACTCATCATGGAATTATGACGTCATTATAACATTTCTTGAAATGTGACAATGACGTCATTGTCACATTTCAAAAGTTAAGCAATACAGTTATTCGAGCATAACTCAGCCATTATAGGAGGTAGAAGGCTGAAATTTTAATAGAATCTGTATACTAACATGCCTCACATATGATGCAACTATCATAAAAATGATGACTCATCACTCTGTTATGACGTCATCATTATGCATCAAAAAATTTTAAAATTGACAAATTTGGTGATTTTTCGTGCAATATCGATTGTAACAGTAGGACAGACGTATTTAGAGATGTTATCTCCCACATAATTAACCAATGGTGACCACAGGCGCCCAAAGGGCGGCTCCGGCGGACACAAAGTGTCCGCCAGCCGCGGAGCGCAAGCAAGCGAACCGCGCTTGTTATTGTTAAATAGGATGTCATATTTTTGAAGTCCATTGTTCAAGTTCCCTTACCCCAACTATGTGTGGAATGTAAGTTATGCGGTTTTCACACATTTTTTGATCAATTTTGATGATATTCTGACCTATTTTAAACAAATTTTAAAGCGTTTTAGTGTATGATTTCAGAGAAAATCAAGATGGTGACGGGTTGATTCGAAAAAAATGATTTCTAATGGAATATTGTTACATTCCAGTGTTGCTATGGAAACGCATTTTTACCATTTGAGTCTATATTTTAAAACCGTTATACAGTCAGAGTCGCTTATTATGAACCCGCTTAATATGAACATTCGTTTATTATGAACTAACTTGGTCCCAATTTCATTTTTAGATAGGATTTGTATTGAATCAAGTTCGCTTAATATGAAGTATCTCTATTATGGACAGATTTTTTTGGTCCCCTGGTGGTTGATAATAAGCGACCCTGACTGTAGTTAGACATTCAAATCTGAATGTATTTGATAGGCACTAGGATACTTTCCATTAGCTCCTAATGCATTTTGTAACATTAACTGTAGAATGCCCAGCATTTATATAGCTTTATGGCTTCAGCGCCATAGAAAATGGCTGGGAGACATCCGCGATATCGGGGACACTGTGTCCCCTCTGGGCATTCTACGGTTAAACTCGAGATTTTCGAGATATGGTGCAATACATTTTATGATTCATATTTGATAAATTGCACCATATCTCGAAAATCTTGGTTTAATGTTACAAAATGCATTATGAGCTAATATCAAATACATTCAGATTTGAATGTCTAACTATAACGGTTTTAAAGATATAGGCTCAAATGGTCAAAATGCGCTTCCATAGCAACGATGGAATGTAATAACATTCCATTATAAATTTTCAATTTTTTCGAATCAACCCGTCACCATCTTGATTTTCTCTGAAAATCATACATTAATAACGCTTTAAAATTTAGTTGAGGTAAGACAACTTGACCAGGGGACTCCAAAAATATGACTCCCTATTTAACAATAATACATTTCCCATGTCTAATAACTTGAGCGGATTACGAGATGTCAATGATAAACAATGGACCCGAGTTTGAAGACCTGAGATTGAGAGTCGACAGTCCATACTATTAAGAAGTCTATGGTACGTGACGATAACCTTTATTTGGATCGATATGTGGTTATAAATTTTATCCTATCTCCAATCAGTTTCAAACTTGAAAATATATATTTCAAATTTATTGTATTCTGGAACTACAAGAACGCTATGATAAAGGTGTATCATTAATTTATTTAATTTGACATGGTAATACATCGGCACTTAGTTAATAACTGTGTATCTGAGGCTTGCGTTGATAGCTATTAATTGAAGTTTAGGTTATTGCAGTTTGGCATTGGCGCGTTGCTTGATTGATGTAGACACAGCATACTATGTTCTGAAGGTGTACGTGGAATTTGACTTGAAAAGTGTGTGCATCCATGAAAAAGGCTGAGGCAGCACAACATAAGTAACTACCATCCCAACAATAAGTATTGAAGTGTGTAGACATCTTTGTCTCAGTCTCTTATTAAGGAAGGAGGGCATATATTGCATCAGCTGTGCTTTCCAGTAATTCGTTCTATTCATTTCAAGAGTTGTAGATTTATCATGAAGGTTCATACATCCAACATTTTCGTGCGGAATTGAATTCAACCCATAATCTGAGACGGAAGTGTTGTTCTCTTCGTTTAAAGACAATTTGAATGAAGATTCGCTGTCTGGTGAGAACTCACTGTCATCACTGAATATTCCAGATTCGTTGTCTTCTTTCTTTTCTTCCAATCCTTCAAGTTTTGGTATAAAAACGAGTTCGTTAAATACGTCCATCACCTTTCTTGTAGAATATTCCATATTCATGTAGAGTTCCTCACTCATCATCTCTCCTTTTATTTCATGATATATCTTCTTTTCTCTGTTGTTCCTGACTGTATATTCTGGTTCACCGATCCGTTCCGCTATTTTTACGTGTTGCCTTAGAGTTGTATCTCCTTGAAGTATTTCTAAGAACGGGGCGAAATCTTTCCTTGCTTCAAACAATAATTTTAGTAAGCAGATATTTTGTTTTATTTTGTATTTGCTTGAATTTAGAATCGTTGCTATGTCTTCTTGGTTGATTAGATCTGCCTCAACCAACTGCCACTTAATTCTCTCGAAGTCTAATGCCGTGATAATTGAATACTCATGGTGATAATAATTCATGTAAGGTTCAGCCATTTTATTCTAAACAATTGATTGCTTTATCCAAAAGTTATCCTTATATAGCAGACCATTTTTTGAAATAAGCATTTCCCCAAAAATTGACCAACAGACTAATTCCACATACTTCTATTATTTTGCAATGTATAATATATAATGAACTTTAACCAGAATATTGAAAATTATTATTATATGGTAGGATGATGTATGAGCTAACTTCCTTTACCTTTGTTACATAATATCACATTCTTGTGTTTAGCGGTAAGTCGGATAATTAACATGAAAAGGATACAGGATATGGTTATAACCAGAGATGGAAAACAGCAATCATAAAAAGCATGCTGTTAATAGCAACTTTCAGATTTTGTGTGTAATTTTGGATTTAAAACTATGTGGTAATGCTTAAATTATAATAAACGATTTGAGAGTATTCTAATTTGGATGAATGCAAATGTTTATTATTATTGTAATTTGTTAAATTCTTTTCTTCATAGTAAAGCTAAAACTCCGAAACAACTATTAACAGCAACCAATTTGCTGATAACAGCAATTATACTGTTAACAGTTGTTAAAAATATTAACAATACGGTGCTGTGTAGACGAATTAGACGATCCTTGGTGGGAAAAGCTTTGCTGTTAACAGCAATTTTGATGCTGTTAAAAGTTAACAACATTTCTACCATCCCTGATTATAATTATTAAAATGCTTTATATACCTCATACATTGTTAATACCATGGTAGAACTAATTCTCGCACAAATCATAGCTAAAAAATTTTAGGAAACCAATGTCTATCCTCATTCTCGAATACAATCTTATTGAGAAACAATTGAACTGATCAAGTTTTAGTAACATTGTATGTACATTTTGGGCCAGTCATGCAACCAATCGTTCCGTTAAAAAGACAGTGCGCAGCTCTCATCCAATAATTTGTTCAAGTATATATAATGCAAAAATTTAATAATCTCCGTTTTGAAACAGTCTGTTGGAAGACTTAATTATGCAGGTAGAACTTCGCTTGATGCAAACCAGCTCATAGTGTTTGTAGCTTCTAATATTCACGTATACGCACGATAAAAATGGTCGCAAATCAGTAGTTTCATTTATCAAATCATATCCATAAATACCACTATTTCAAACTTAACGTTGTTATTATTCAAGCGATAAACCTGTAGTCATTTTGCAACCCACCTGTGACCAGAAGATAGTCAGGATCTTGTGCAATAATGAGGATGACTAAACAATTAAGATTTAGACTAGGACCTTGCAGTTAGACTGTTTGACTCGAGTTAAATCATTCAACATTATTTCGTAATTGTCTGGGTCAATTAAATTTAGAATTGCAGAGATGATGTGGTATTGCACAACTAGTGAGATTTTCTAATTATAAATGTGCATCAATTACGCTCCTTGTCACTTTCCCAAATATACAAGAATAATCATTGTGACCAGGATTCTAGGTAGTTCTCATTTAATTATCTTGTTTATGATATGCTCGTATTACAATTCTCTAACAGATAAGTATTTATAGCTGTCATTTAATAAAGGGTAAACGTTGAGGTTAAAATTGCAAATTTGCAAAGTTATTTGTAGTTTTGCACCAAACCCCCTCCAAGCAACCTTTAGAAGCTTTTTTTTTTACCGAAAATTCCCACTTAGCTCGACGAATTTAAATTTTGACAATATTTTCAACCTCCAATCCTTGGTGGCAGCATAACACAAAAGGTATTCATTATATCAAAAATATCCTTGCTCAAAAAAGATGCACCGTTGTTCCCTCCATGAATTTTTGAGAAAATTCCTTTAAGGTAGTTATGACGCTTCAGGATCAAAAGTTACCCCAAACTATAATACGTTGCATTTTCTGATTTAATCATATTGTTAGTAACAAGCGCGCTTCGCTTGCTTGCGCAGCGCGGCTGGCAGACACTTTGTGTCTGCCGGAGGCGCCCTTTTGGCGCCTAGGCTCACATTGATAAGGATTATAAAATATCACATAGATACCCCAATTCGCCATAACCTTTTTCGAGCAGTTACCATCATCAATGCCTAGTGGGTATAGTCGAGCACAGAGTTATTGTATTGAGCGTGTGTAACGAAACGTCGGTATCCCATTAACCCTGTGTAAATGAATCAGCTATTTTAAAAAAGGTATATAATTAAATCAAATTTGTTTATTAATTCTAGAATAATTTGCATTTGAATATATCATTTTCTACCTTTAAACTGTTAAAATTTAACACTATTTATTAGTTCCATTTGAATTGTCGTTTTCAGATAACAACTTGCATAATCTCACCACACACGATGCAAGCTGCATGCGAATCAAAGTTGCGCCGTGTGTGGTGGCTTTTAGATTTATTCAATGGTACAGTGGTTCCCAACCTTCATAAGCCCAAGATCACTTTTCGAATATAAATGCATCACAAGACCTGATCGTCCTGTTGGGAGCCCTTCCCACACTTCAAAACAATTTGCATATGAGCATCCTTATTGTAGAGTTTACAAAACGCAAAATGCCACGGAATAGAAGCTAATAGTATAATTTGAAAATACAAAGGCATGCAGAACCTGGGGAGACAAAAAATTGCTTCTTCATCTCCAGAATCGACGCCTTCTATCCATACTGCCAACCATCCCGGATTTTACACTGAATCCAAGGATTTTGAGTCGATTTATGTGATCTTTATCCCTTTTTATGTGTAATAAGGATGGGAAATATGGATAAATCTCGAATTAGTCATGGACTCAATTCTATTTATAGTAATGACCCGCATTTATATGGCTTCCCTTCAATGACTTAACGGATTTGTTTAGCTAGCAAAATTATTAGTATAATTGGGGATTATCTGCTTCTAGAATTGCAAGATCAAGACAAAAATAATAAAAATAAAGTTAATATATTCCTAGTGGAATTCCTTATGGTTCATATTTATATACATATGAACTCATGTGGATAGGTTAATAACGAATTAGCTATACAAGAATCAGGGAGAGGTGTTAAGAAGGTAGGAGTTAATCACAACTGTTATCAACGTTGTACTCCTTGATATCGTCGACCAGGGTGTCGAACTCTCGGACCTGGGAGTAACTCTCATACACTGCTCGCTCCAGATCCTCTAGCTCCGCCTTCTCCTCTCTCAGCTCCCTTTCTGTAGCCTCCAGTCCCTGTTGGTTAGATTCGACTGATGCCTCAAGTTCAGAAATCCGCATTATAATGCTCTCAACTTCTTCCTCGCTCACGATATCAATTCCTTCCAGTGACCGATTCAACTTCAAGTATTCTAACTCCAGGAGCTCTACACGCTTCTTTATGTACTCTGTGTACAGGACGACATTATCTAGAGTAGACTCTGTCTCTTGCAACTCATTCCTCCCTTCTAATTCATGCTTTTCAAGTTCCAAGGACTTATTCTCTACTTCCGTGATCTTTCTCTCTATTTCTTTTATTTCAATTTTTCTTGCATTTATTTTATCTGAGATACCATTCACGGTGAGATCAGCTGCTTGTGCATCCTAAATTATTCATACAAAAAATAAATCCAAGTCCTAACCTAAACGTAGAAACATTAGTTTTCATTGCCTTGCGATTAAATCGACATTTTTTATATAAAAAAGGAACACCGCTTTAATTCGTGTGTATTAGGTATTAATTAATAAGTTTCTATCTCAAATATTGGATATCGCGTGGTATTATTGTTCTGCGGCAAGTTTGAGTAATTTGTGTTTTGAATATTCCTACTTAGCACACATTGTATTTCTTGCGATTTATTTGGGGTTACTACGAAGTATCGGGAGTGCATATGTCGAGGACGAGAAAAATGTTATCGACTACCCGCGAAATGTCCCAAACAAATGAAGTGAACATATTTTTTGGATATATTTTTCGAAGATCATACACGTAAATTCCATATTTTATTTTTATTTTGTTATTTATGGACTCAAAATACTCAGCTTTCAACTCAATTATTTATTTCCATGTAATATATCTGACCTGTATATCCTAACACAAGTTGTCAACCTGAAATTCGGTAAAACTGACAGAATTTTAAATTTTCAAAAAAGTAAAAAAACCACTATAACTCGCAAATACGGCCTCGTATCACGATTCCAGTCATTAGATGAGACTTTGCATCGATTAGCGTCGAGAGAATCCAGATATCTTCAAAGCTCGATGAGTTAACCTCCACAAAGGAATGGAGGAGATTATGCACAGCGCAGAATGTTCAGAATGTGCATGTAAGATTATGCCAATTTAGTGCAAATTCCTACTCGGAGCAGAACAATATAACGTTTATGCTGAAAAATTTGACACGAATCATGTTTTGTATTTGGCAAAATAGCCCAAATTCATGTAGCTGCTGAAAAATTCAATAGGATGTCGACGAAGCTAAAATAAAGTTTACTAATCAAAATGACTACTCGATAGATTATTAGAACAGACCTGAGGCTCTTCAGGACAAAGGAACTAGACAACTTACTCTCTTCACGTCTACTGATAAGAATTCACACATTCTCAAAAAATATTTTTTATTGATAGTGAACCGGTGCTATTAGCTATCACTTAATTAGATTTGGAATGTTTTAACATACAAAATGCTAGGGTATTTCCAATAAAGGAGAAATTTAACCTTGAAAAAGTTTTGTCGGGGTTTACTTAACCTACTACCTAACAAAAATTATGAAAATTGAATTGCGTAAAATTTCTTGCGCCTCTTAGTGATCTCAGAATTTTTTGTGTAAAGGTTTCTTACATTTGGAATTTTGTCGTAAATATTAAAACAGTTAATTCATTCTAAGTTCTAAGTCATTTTCTCATTTCAAATTACCAATTTGGATTTTCGTCCTTTCATTAAGTTCGCTTTAATGAGTGTCTCTAATCGTGTGACGTCATCAATAGAGGCTTCAATCATTGCTAATGTAGCACGAGCATTCTCTATCGTGATATTCTGTTCTGTTTCATTCAGCAAATAGAAGAACCGATCCATCAATTCAACCAGCAGTGTTGATTCACCATGAGTCATGTTAATCTCATTGCTTTTGGTCTAAAAAGTATAAACATGTTAATATCCTCCTCCTTCATGTCTAATGAATTATCTGTATAACGACTATTACCTTCAGAATATTAATGTAGTCATTCGCAGTAGTTACCGCGCTTTGCGCTCGAGTTCTCGAGCCGTAGAGCCTATCCAGGAGAACAGTGGTAACATTTCGTAGGAATTTCCCGGTTTCAAAAAGGACTGAAGATCTGTCGATCTCTTCGCCGGATTCCTCAGACTGTGTGAAGGAATCGTTCTTCAGCTGTCTGACATTTTCTTCCAGCAACAACAGAGCTCCTCTTAACATTTCGTCTGAGAACACAGAAATGTTGATTGGAGGATAACTAACTAATGTTAGAATTTCCTGATAGAGCGACTCGGCCCGATCTGCTGCTTCTTCAACCTGTGAGAGGCATAACTGATTCTAGCGCCCACAAGTAGAGACTAGACCTCAGTAGGAACAGGAGAGCTCACCTTGGGGTAAGTTAAGTTGACCATATTCACTTGAATCTGGATGGAAGTTTGCAGCTGAAACAGA
Organism: Aphrocallistes beatrix; assembly: GCA_963281255.1. NCBI lineage: Eukaryota > Metazoa > Porifera > Hexactinellida > Sceptrulophora > Aphrocallistidae > Aphrocallistes > Aphrocallistes beatrix. The sequence continues at coordinate 1,504,817 of OY725488.1, forward strand.
GTGGTGATGAGAGTAATTAGGTTAGAGTTCAGCTCTTCTAGCCTAAGAGCAGTAGTCAGTGTCTCTTGAGACGTGCTGAGCACTTCTGTAGAGAGTACGGTTATCTGACTTGATAGGTTTCCTTGCCACTGCACCAATTCCACCTCTTTTGAAATGATATTAAAGATGTCTTGAATCTAAAATATTCGAGTTCTCAAATATTCGAATATTTTCATGGGATAACAAGATAAAGAACTCACCGCGCCTGATATTCCTGTTAATATAAACTGAGATGCTTGGTTTAGTGCAGTGGTGGTGGCAGAATAAGTCTGGTAGATATCCCCTATCGTGTTTAGCGTATCTCGAGCTCTCTCCAGGTTATTTCCAGATTGTTCTTGCAAATCTATAAACCTGGGTTGTAGCTCCCGAGCAAACGCCTCTAACTCCATCACATCATCCTAACACAGTGGCTGGAATCAATGCAGAGAACAGTAATGCAATAACCACACAGACTCTCGACTCACATTCAGCTGCATTGTCCTGCTGGCCAAGTCAGTGAGAGAAGAGTAGAGACGAGAATCTGTTCTCTCAGCAGTGTTGATGTCTGTGAGTAGGATGGCCATGTCTCGAGTGTAGCCTTCCAACAGGAGTCTGAGCGGGGAAGAGAGGAGGTTGCACTCTGATTCGGAGAAAGATCCGTACCAGTCTAGCCGGTTTCGTAGCGAACTGAATATTTCAAAAACTTCGTTGAAGCAATTGCTGCAGCCTGAAAGAAATGCAGGTGAAAAGTCGATTATTAGTGTAGACGCGGATATTTTTTGAGGAAAATTTCATGATTTCCGTTTTTTAAAAGTATGTTTGGATATACATATCTCACATATTTACATACTACAGTTGATTTTCATTCTGAAACTACAATGGTCTGGTCTGTTGACCGACATTTTAAAAGTATTAATGGTCTTTGAATCTGATGGGAAAAATTGTAACATACTTGGACATGTATTAGAGAGTCTGTAGTAGTTGGTAGCACATTGATCACACCTCACTCCTGAGAAACCTTCTCTACACAAACAGGAACCAGTGTTACTGTCACAGAGAACCGCTTCTGACCCAGTGACGTCACAATCACAAGCTACAAAATACGGACAAGTTCATTAACAAGCAAGAAATGTAGGAAGTAAAAATGGAATTTGCGGTTAGCACTTTACACTGCATACAATCACCATACATATTATTATTTTCATTAACCAACCTTGACAACGCATGACGTCTTGCGTATTTCCAACTCTATAGAACCCTCCCTTGCATTCCTCACACCTATCCCCTGTGGTATTCCCTACACAACTCAGACACTGTCCTGTAGTCCGATCGCACAGTCTCCCAGACACTTCTGCTCCGTTTCCATTGCAATCGCATTCTTTGCAGCTTACCAACTCTCCGTCTATTCAATCGAGTACATAAATTACAATTCCCGTAAATCCCAAGGAAATTTTGATGAATAATGGATGTATAAATATTTGAAGAAAATAGGACTTTTCCTGCTGTCAAATACGAAATATGGATTTTCAATTGAAATTTAAATTTTAACAATGAACAAGCATTTTAGTTTGAAATTCCTAGAAATTCATTTCATTGTGGTTACGTCGTGGCACAGTATATGACGCATTCACTGCTGGACGTGTGCCACCTACAGCTTGAAAGACAGGTGGCGCATTGCACTGGTTGTGTCACATCCGACTCGCACCACGGATTACAGCATCAAAAGCAGTTCTGCTGACCTGTGTACTCTGCGAAATATCCCTCATCACATTCATCGCAGTTGGAACCCGTGTAGCCACTAACACAACTGCAGCTTGCTGTTCCTTCAATTAGGAAGCAATCGTACGCAAATATCGTCCCGTTAGCCCCCGAACAGGGACACGCGACACACTGGCCATCATCAGCTCGGTAGTGCAGAAGTTGACACCTGTCGCACCTGTCCCCTTGATACTCAGGCTTACAGCGACACACTCCCGTCGTAGAGTCACAGGTGTTGTCCTGAGAGCCGACAGCATTGCAGTTGCATCCCGTGCACTCTCCACTGGTCGAGTCCAGAGTATAGCCTGGGTTGCAACTAGAAATGCAGTAAGTAAATCTGATGGAAGTTCCTGGGTGATGGAACAGATATATTCCATACCTGGAACAAGTTCGGTTGGTAGCGTCAGTAGATATGGTATCTGTGCAGTAGCAATATCCTGTCGAGTTACAGGCAGGTGTCTCAGACTTTAAGGGATCACAATTACAAGCTAAAGGGAGGATTTAAATTATAAATTTATGAATTCAATGACATTATTCTTCGCATCAGTTTGCACTGGCGTATTACGTACATAGCGACTGTCTGCAAATGCCTCAACTAAGTAACTTACGCTGGCATGTCCCATCAATTCCCATCCAAAAGCCTGGAGCGCACTGATCACATCTTCTCCCGCCATAACTTGGAATACATTGGCACTGTCCTCCGTAACTGAAGCAGAAGTTATTGACTGACCCAATCCTCTCGCAGTCACAATCTATATTGAAATGTTAAATAAACCCACGAACCTCGGAGACTGTCTGGCCAGAGTAATAAATAATTTATTGTTACAAAGCAGCACAATACCGTATACTGTGAGTAATTCAATACTATTTCGCCCCCAATTACCCTTTGATTGTATAGGCTGACTAGTAATTACCTAGTTGACCATAATGAATACTTCTTCCACACAAATTGTTTTATTTATAAACTTAGATGGCATAATGATTCGAAAAGTACGCTGAGAGATCGGATGGCAGAAGAGGCGAGTTTGGAGGGATTTATCTGTCCTTACTGTATGGAGAACAAGGGCTCCGCAGTCGGTCTGCAACAGCATTATGAAGAATTTCACTCACAAAAGCGAAGTCTCACCACGCTCTTCCGAGATCGCGACTCCTCCTTCAAGAGACTCATCGGTAAAGCTAAGTACAAATTCACTTCTAGTTCCAGCCACTCCCCGAGTAGGGGCTCCAGTCTCGACTACTCTTCGGAAGAAGGAAGCAAGTACACAGTGGACGCGAGTGCCTTTAACCCCAGCGGGATCAATACGCAATTCTGGGAGGAACAACACATCGGACAGAGTAAGTCATTCTTCCAGGAATTTCGGTCTCTCCGGGATAAACACGTGGACAAACTGACCGTAGAGACAAATAAAGTTTTGATCCGCTTAGAAAAGATTACGAGAGTGAAGACAAGTACCGTTTGCTCTCCCTCCGACAAGAAGATGCGGAAGTTGGAGATGGATATAGTGCCATGGCAGTCAGACAAAGACGGGAAAATCTGTGCAATGTGTTTCAAGAAGTTGATCATAGCAAGCAAGCATCATTGCCGACTATGTGGGATGGTTATATGTAAGGAGTGCTCGCGATTCCTGCCCATGCCGATAGCCTTGCTTCTAGAGAGGACAAGCAAGCATGTTCTTGATGAAGCAGAAACGAGGAAAGCCTTACGAATCGCCAAAGAAAAGGCAAATGAGCTAATACAGAACGGGAACCTGGATAATGCCCTGAGAATCTGCACGAGATGTAATGACGTAATAGAGAAGAGGATGGCTCGAATCGACTCAGCGCACTCTCGCTCTCGGTTAATCCTGCTCTACCACACCATGCGTGATGTCATGAACCAAGTCGATGCTTTGTTCCCAAAGTACGAAACAATGGTCAGTGGACTTTTGGAAGGGAAAATAGAACTCTCAAGGGAAGAAGCAAAACAGCTGAGATTCTCAATCTTACAGCTGACCGAGTCGATCGATATAAAGAGCAAGAAAGTGATGGCATTGGTACAGAAGCCTGTGAGTGTGTCCGGAACAGACACAGAGACCGCCGAGATCTCCCCCAGACAGATGAGGCTACACAAAGGGGTGAGGAGTTTCGCAGTGAAGTATTTACAAGAACGAATCACCTGTCTCCCCAATGTCCCCTCTGACTCTGAGGTGTTGAGGGCACGGAGAGAGCGAGAGGAAGAACACAGAGTCTTGACTCGTAGAAAGACGGAGCTACTTCCAGACACGCGAGGAAACTCCCCTCATAAACCGCGGAGCCAGTCCCACCTGCTTAGCACTGGTTGGGTGGCTAGCCCCCCCATCGCCCCCCTGGTAGAGGCAGATGAAGACCCGTACCGCACACAGCTGAGAATCCTGAGGGGATTCCTCTCTCAGGCGGAGGCAGAAGGTCGGGAGGATGAAATTCAGACTCTGAGAAGAGAAGTCGAGCTCCTGATGGTGGAAATAGAGAGGAGAGATGGAAGCAGCTCTTTGAATCATGTCTAGCACAACTTTACATGCAATTTTAACGTTGTATATAGCTTCTTAATGGATTGAAACCTGTTAAGAGATATTTGTTTATTTTTGTTAAGCGAAGTTATATTTGTTACCTAAGATCATATGGAAAATAATCGATTTTATTTTGTTATTAAACTAGGATGAGCTCAGTGGGAAGAGAGGATTTACACGAATGCAAACTTCATTCTAACCACAATTACAATCAAGGTTGTTGGCAAATCGGAACTTCGGAACTATTTGAATAATAAACACAACTATTCTATTGTCACAGGGGCTGTCCCGGAGTTTGCACCCCGGAGGCGGGGCTGGGCCAAAGGGAAAGGGTTTTGATTTGGGCAGGTATTTGCTCTCTTGATTAATATTGAGTGTTGGTTAGCAATTAGTTAAGGGTGGTCTTTGGATCATGGCGGCCAAGGGGCATTGGTCAGCAGGGCTTCTGAGTGACATGCACAAACCAGAGAATATCTTGAAAGAAGATGAGCACGTCATCCTGATTAGAGACAAGTTTCCTAAGGGCAAGCACCATTATCTGGTTCTACCCAGGGAAAAGATCAACTCGCTGGAACACCTGAATGCATCACATATCGGACTTATCAAACACATGTCCCTTTTCGCTGAGAAATATATAAATTCTCTCTCTCGTGCATCTGAGAAAGAAGTGGCATTCAAGATAGGATTCCATGCAATTCCCAGCATGCAGCAGTTGCACATGCACGCGATCAGTACGGACTTCGCAGGATCAGGACTCAAAACGAAGAAGCATTGGAATAGCTTCAACACGGATTACTTCGTCGTCCATGAGAACCTGGTACAGCAGCTGGAGGAAAACGGGAAAGTAGCGTATGATAAGGACAAGTATGCAAAGTTGCTCAGTGCCCCATTGAAATGTCACAGGTGTCACCACCTGCTGGATAACATGCCGCGACTCATTGATCATATTGCAAAATGTAATATATAATATTAATAACGGAAATTTGAGAATGTTATAACAGTGTCAATAAGATCTGAACATTATTGTATAGTTGCTTGGGGAGACACACTCACCAACAGTTAGCTGACGATTATTCTAATTTCCAATTAAAGCTAACCTTGTAAATTGTCAGAGCCCTGCCTACCTGAGATTACGGATTATTACGGATTTGAGGATTATGCTATCCAGAATTCGTAAGCTGACTTTTGATCATTTTAATATGTGTATACACATACTTATATCATGATATTCGTTTTTAAAATCAACAAAAATATTCAATATACTACTAGTGTGTACATACGTCAGCATGTACAATTTCTGTGGGAGCATCTTTTCTTCCAACAATGGCAAAATATAATTAAAGTTAGGATCCATAAGCGATGTTCTATAACATGTTAGCGATATATTTTCCATTTATAAATACCGTATTTATTCAAATTTCAAAATGGGCATAGGCGTCCAACAAGTAACGAACTATGTAACGAATTGTCCGTAACGAATTGTCTGAATATACTCCTTAGCTGTATATACGTAAATATTATACAAAATTTTAAGAACCAACCCGAGGCGGATTGTGCGAGAGTAGCGGATACGCTGACAGCTTCCGAGCAGTTGGCCTGGGAGGGGAAGGGGTAGGGAACACACTGGGCGTATACTTCCCTTAACACCTCTTCATCTCGTGAGGCGCCTGCACCGTCCAATGGTAAGTACAACAGATCTTCTACTACAGCCAGAGAGCCTAGAGGTTCTACTGAAACGGACACTGTGTACAGTTCTGAGGATGAGAGGGGCACATCTACACTCCACCCGAGTAGGTAACCGACTGCGATAGAGTAAGGAATGGTGGCATTAGTGTCAGGTGTGAACAGGATGGTAACGCGGGTAGCAGTCATGGAATATGAGATAAGCGGTTTGAAGAAATAAGTTCCGGACTGATCCACGGAGAATCTAACTTCAAACGGTTCCTCGCTGCTGACTCTCCATCCCACACGTGGAGGCTGGTTAGATGCGAATGTATCCAGTAAGTAACTGGGTGTGTCCAGTGGATCGAGTGCTATTTCAGTAATTGAGAATATCTGCTCCAAGCTGGGGACGTAGGACCCCTGCATCACCTCACAAGTACTCCCACTGAACCCTTCCTTGCAGTAGCACTGCCCTGTTTCAGGGTTACAGGGGAGAGGAGAGAAGCCCCCCGTGCCACAGTCACACTGCTGACAGCCTGTTTCGTTGCTGAAGCTGAGGGAATGGAACCCGGGCTTGCACTGGTCACAGCGAGCCCCTTCCACGTCTCTCTTGCAGATGCACTGCTGCGTGTCCGTATCGCAGGGCTGGAATTCATTCGCCACTCCACACAACTCACAGTCGCAAATGACTAGACGAGTTTGATGGTTAGATTTTACAGAGTACACATACATACTAGTATATAATATAGAGGACGCTACTATCTCGCCCTGTCCTACCTAACTCAGATGTTGTAGCTGAAGTTCGCTGGTACTCAATACCCGACCTCTCACCCAGGTAGGGCGTGACAGATATGTAGTAGGTAGTACCAGGATCTAAGTTGGAGATGTTGGCGGTAGTTTTGTCTCCTTCCAGGAGGAGGACTGAGCAAGGAGCATCAGGGGTAATGCGGGTACACAGCAGGTATCTAGTGGGAGGGGATTGGGAACTTGGAGCGTCCCAGGAGATTTGAAGCACCGTCGGAGAGATGGGAGTTATGAACAGATCTATATTGAATGATAGGAGTAAACAACCAAACTTCTAATTAATAATTTAATATGATCGCGTTTCCAACTCAAAATATACATATGTTTAAAAGGTGTGGAAATATGTATATAGCATATACGTATGTACTTATAACCATCTAAGAAAATTGGATTCTACATAGTGAGATACCTTATATTAGTTGTTGATATCTCATTTATATCTTTAAATCAGCTTAGCAGTAGAGGTGTTAAAATATGAATATATAAAAATTAAATAGCTTACTTTGTTCTGCAGGAGTAGTACAATAGTTAGGATCTTCGACCAGTGTAACGTTACAGGGTCCGATGCAGTTACAGTCGCCATGCACTTCTACATTCTACAGGGAAAGTTGTGGTTAGCTCTAGCCCGCTCTTTAGACTAATAATTATGTTTAGCTTTCGCAAATATTTAGAATGCAGCGCTTATAGCAATTGCATATTAATAGAAATTAGAATAAGGGGCAGAAACCAGGGACGTGATATGTCAGAGTGACAGACATTAGTGAAAAACTTTAGACATTATCTCAGCCGCGTTCAAAAGTAAAATTGTCCATCAATTAAAGTAAAATGTGAAGTTGTCTATGAGTTCTGGAGCAAGTCTCTTGTGAAATCTTTACAAAGCAAATCCATTAGCCAATTGTAAGCACAGCCATCGTATTATGTGAATAAATAATACATATTTATCGTTACAGTGACATAGCAGGTCAGTGGTACGACCATTGCCTAACTTCGATATTAGTGAGAGTGGTACAGCCATCCCCATACCGAACAATACTGGATTGAAGATGAATGGCAGTTGCTACGCCACTGAGTAAGAAAATATGCGTGGAGTGAAGTGGAGCAATTAATCTAGTTTAACTTGCCTTCAATGCATGTGAGTAATAAGAATTCTGATTACTCCTCAAATGTGATTGCATGGTGATTCTCAACCTAGATGTCTCAATTCCGACAGATGGAGAGAAGATAATACTGGACTGGTTTTCATATTCACTGCAAATTAGCTGTTTAGATGGAGACAGTGAGCTACAGTCAGCTGTAAAGTAACGCTCTGCTGAGTAACGATAGTCTGCCGCATTGTAGCTACAGATAAAAATTGGTAAATACGTACAGTAAATAGCATTTATTCTATATATATTACGTATTCTACAGCACACACCTCTCTATGCTCATTTCTCTCGGCAGTATGGAAGCAAAGTCGAGAGAGATCAGATTGATTATATGTCTCTGATACACGTTAAGGTAGAGTGTCACTTCTTCGTCAGATCCGTCTGAGACCCACACACCCGATGTCCTACCAATCAGGTTGGAGAGGGGGTAGCTGCTATTGCCAATGTTGTTATCACAGAGGCTACATTTTGTTTTACTCTCTGAAACGTTCCAGCACACCTAGTTAGAGTATCTTGCATTAAATGTTTCGCCTTTCTCTCTAAACTCAATTCAGGTGACCTCCAAAGGGAAAATACTCATGCATTCCTATGCAAATATCTTATCCAATATACTACATATGCTATTTGTACCAATAATATACATACGTACTTTATGGGCATATGTTTAATTTGAATAGGTGTATTTGGAAATATTCTTGCTAGAGTACGTGTGTATCATTTAGAGGAGGGTCATAAGGGGCAATATGTATTAGGGTGTCCAAAGAAAAGAAAATTTTGAAATTTATGTAAACATTTGTAGAGAGATGTTTACAATAAAATGTATTTAGAATTAAATGTTTCTTCTATATACTTAAAGATTAAATAAAATTTAACTTAGAAATGGTTGGCATAGTGCCGAATGTTTTACGATGTTGCTCTACAACTTGTAGTAGACATCGTTTCTGGTCGCTGAATGAGTTGGATCCCTCGATGCAGTGGTTTCCGAGCTCCAAGACACAGGAGAAGAGGTGTCCTACCTCGATATTTCAAAAAAGTTAATTAAGAGAGCCAGGAAGCTCAGTTAAAAGATGACTTCCTCGAAGCTGAGCTTTAACCTCGTCAGTACTTTTTTCGAGAGAAGAGCGCCAACGAAGCCAACTCCCGAGAAAAGTACCAAGAGTGTCCCCATAACCTTTCAAATATTCATTTTTTTGGGACACTCCAATACGTATATATATATTCCATTTCACACTAGGAATATCAATGCCACACATATTAATATTCAACAGCTAACTAAATAACTAAATTAGTGGATATATAATTTATATGATGATATACTTGTGAACTTTTTGTGCCCTATAGGTTCACAGAAATTTGTCGATATAATCTTGAAACTTGTCCCGAATCTCAGCCTTCGTCAGTCCAAAATCAGTGATATCATAAAGGTGCTTGCCATGCTTTGACTTGGGGTTACTGAATAGATACCGAGTCATTTCCAAAAGATGTATGTCGGTGCAATTATTTCCAATACGTTTATAAATATCGGAAACAATATTCTTTTCATTTTCACATAGATCTTTATACTTGATGTCTATGAACACATCTGATTCTTCTCTTCCCGTCAATTCCTTCACGCGCGACCTCACATGCATTAGTCGGTCCTTACAGATCTGCATTTGCTGCAGGCATCTGCGTGCCAACTTGTTGTCATCAATATCTTCTTGCGGGTAATATACCTTCATTATTATATTGAATCCAGATACGGTGGATCCAAGTACCTGCACTGGATCCCTATGCAGATTGATTATGATCGCGTCAGGAAAGGTTTTGAGAAGACCTTCCAAAAAGTACATATGTGTTTCATCTTTGAAGCACCATTGTTTTTCCTTCTCATCCTTGGATGGTGGTTCGCGCTGCTGTTTGCAATAAGTATGGTATTGAATCTCTGCTTTGTAGAGCTTGTAAATATCCGAGATTTGATCCTCACTTAAATTCGCAAACCACTCAGTGTACTCATCCATGGCTTGACCCATTATAGGGATATGTCTGCTTGCAAAACACCGCTCAAAGATGTGACAACACTCGTCCGGATATTCAGCGCGAAGTTCATGAATGCAACGAAAATCCTCAAAACCGCTCTTATAAAAATCTTCCATTTCCTTGTGTGCCATTTCCTTCCGCTTAATGACGTCTTCTCTTATATCAGAACTGTCGGAAATAGTCAATGGATAAAGCAATTCCCAGAGGTGAGGTGTGTAGATTCTCGGATCCACAGCTAGCAGATTGTGCAGCAATGTGGACCCAGTCCTCAGCCAGGCGACGATAAATATCGGCCGTTTGATCTCAATATCTCGCATTTCAGGATGCTCCAATATCTGTTGGTTAATTCCGAGTAGGTTGTTAAAATTAATCCTCGCCTCTTTTTCACAATATTCCCTCCCTTGTTCGTGAAGTTTACAATCTTTGTCCCACAATTTTTTAATCAGTTTGTACCCTTCTAACGAAGTATGATATTCTTCCGGAAGCGGTTGTATACAATCTTGATCACTTGAAGCTGATTCCGAAGAATATATTCCAGAATACTTGATTTTGACTTCATCTTTTTTAGACTGATCTTTTAGGTCATCACTATTTTTTACTCGGTTAGAATTCCATTTTTTAAAGAAGTATGTCAGGATTGTTATAACGAAAAACCCCAGAAAAAATGATAATAAAATTATTTCCATGATGAATAATGTGAACTTGAAAATTTGATAAATCTTGTATTGAAACTAATTTATATATTATTTCAATTCAATGAACATACTAAATATTAGAATCCGTATTTATCCATTCTTTTATGCTGTTGGTGAGATAGGAGGACTTCTTAGAAGATACTACGTGTTCTCTTAAGAAATACTTGCATATTTTACATAGCGTAATCCTTATCCTAGCCATTCTAGAAAATAGCCACTTCTAAGTACATACTTAGAGAAATGCCATCTACGCTTCACATACTAGCGAGTTTGTTATTGATTAACTAAATGATTGTATGTTAAAAATTTGGATGTATGTATTTATATTTCGACTCCTGGGCAAGTTCACTAGATTACTTTGTGTCATGTCTAAATCGACCAAAATTACGTAAACGATAAATACGTGTAAAGCTATTTACTAATAGACGCATTGATCTTTAAATCTGATAGACTGAATAACTAAAATTACTACTACAGGTGAATTTAATTCTCACATCTTTACTTTGGGATATTTCATTTAATAATTATTTGCTCCAAAGATTAGAACACAGCATAATCATTTATAATTCGCATTTTTGATCATAAGTTTCGGTAGAGCAATTATAATTACTTTGAATCCTTATTAGCACTCTGAATCCGTTTCAGATGACCTCACTGATAGTGTGTAGAGAAGCACTTGAATCTCTCATTATATAAATAAAGATAATTGTTTTTAATAAACTCATATTATCATCATAAAAGCCACTGCATTTGAAAGATACTTTGCAGAATATTGAGATAATAATTAGATAAGATGAGATATTCTTTCAAAACGTTTCCGTTAAATTTTTTAAGACAAATTAATGATTAGTCCTTAAAGTTATTTTGCTAAGTACATTTTTTCAAACTACACTCAATAAAACATTTTAAAATACATTATAATCAATATTTTTACAAATTCACCAAAAATGGTTTCACTGATCGAAACCGTAAGTTACAGCATCAAATAATTTAATGCTGGTTTTGCCTATAAATAATACAAAAAGTAAAACAAACTTAATTCTATTGACCGAGACAAAATGCAATTTTGGAGTGAAATCAGCATTTTCATTTTTTGTCACATTATTTTCAATATTCCAGGGGGGAATGCTCAAGTGATACTCGATGAGGCTTACCAAAAGACGGTCGTAGATATTCATAATGATGCAAGAAGAAGTGTTGACCCTACCGCTGCTAACATGAGGGATATGGAATGGAGTGATTGCCTCGCTGAAGCAGCATACGAATTCATGAAGCAATGCCAACCTGGCCAAACTGTTCAGCAAATAGCTGCGGCAAAAAATTGTGAAGCACCAAACCAGGAGGTTGTATCAAACCTTTTTACGAGTGCTCAACCAATGACAGATATTGCTACTATAGTACGGATTGGGTAAACGAAAAGTCAACATATATTCGTGAAACTCATCAATGTGGGGGGGAGGAAGAATTTGGAAATTGTAAAGTACGTGCAATGATTTTTTCTGAGAGCTTTATTGTTGGATGCTCTATTTTGCTTTTGCTCAATTCAATTTAGGAATAGGTATAAATATATATTATGTCATATGTATTTATGCAAAGGGAGGAGGAAGCTATGCACAATCTTATGCACGAGGGGAGAAGTGTTCAGATTGTATGGCCCCTTGGGACAATTGCAATGATGGATTGTGCACTAGAAATGATGGAAGTAGCTTATTTTCATCTAAAACAAGTTCCGTGATTATTTTCGCAATTGTGGTGTTCATATTTATGCTATAAACTGTATCCTTGCGTGTTTGTGACTATTGTGTGCCAGTGTCTTGATTCTCCTGACCAGAAACTCCTGTGTGATTATCAGCATAGTATTATTATAGTATATTCCAAAATATTACTAGTATGTTTACAATAATCGAATTTACAAATTGAATTTCTGGCAAACGGAAATTTCGTCCCCTGGAAATTTCGTCCCCTGGAAATTTCGTCCCCTGGAAATTTCGTCCCCGGAAATTTCGTCTCCGAACTTTTGTCTCATTAGAGCCTAAAATAAACAGGCACTAATATGTAAGGAACGGAAAGTGAGGCTTTTGGAGTGGAGTATGTTTGAAAAAATGGTGAAAATGAGGCATTTTGATTGAGAAATCAGTAAGTGCGAAAGGGACATTTCAGGGGACGAAAATTCCGCCATTCCTGCGAGACTAGTTTGGTTTCACTAAATATCCAGGAATTTAGTGTATCTAACTTATGGAATATTTATGTACAAAAGGGGACGAAATTTCCGGGATTCTGAACTTCTTGATACAGTATCTTTTGCCGAGACCGATATTCGGCAAAATTCACTTCGGTCTATCACTGATTCCTGGAGATATGTCCCAATCAAGTATTTATGTCGAAAATAATATAATCGATTTTATTTTCTACCTTGTTCTATTGTAGTGAAAATATGTATGCATCAAGATATTATACAGCCCTCCAGAGATACGCTCCTAATCTCAATCCCATAAATTTTCATACGCCTAAACCTATAAATAACATTATAATATAGGGTAAATTGTGTAATATTCGAAATTTTCACGTTCCTAAACACTTTTTGGCTTAAAATCATACGCCTAAACAGGCCCGGCGGAAGCAACTTTTTATTGGTCCGGCCAAAACGGAAGTTGGTCCGGCCAAAGTGGAAGTTGGTCCGGCCAAAAGCAAATTTGCATATGAAATAAGCCATAATTGCATAAAATTGGTCCGGCCAAAGCCGGACCAGTTCCGCCGGCCCTGCTAAAGGAGCGTCTCGCGCTCCTAGATAATCCCTTGGTATGCATATTCGCTGCATAGTCTATGTAAGGATGTACTATGTATTAAATAATAATCCTTTATTCTAATGAATATACGTACACCATCACAAGGACTAGGGATAAAAACAAAATTTATTAATCATATTAACTCGATCTTCACATCCCATATGAAATATACTTAGTTTCACTCAAAAAGTATCAGAATACGGCCCGTTGTTAAGGCATTTTTCAGTTTCCAAGTGTTACCGTAATGAGTTTGTTTGCACTGTATTATCCAATGTTTCATCCCATTTGCTACATGGACTGATACTAAATACTGGTCTACATGTAGGTGGAATTCTTTGTTTTTTACAAAGGAATAGCAACATAATCAATTCAAACATGAGATTGTGCCAATTGCACTAACTATGCAAGTTAAAACAATACAAAATGGATTACGTAGTTGTGAAGGTGATAGTCTAGTGTTATGAAACCACAGGGAGATGTACTATGCTGCCCCCACTCATGAATTCATTACTGCAAGGCTTAAAGAATTCGGCATAGAATTCTATTCAATCTCTATTTATTCTGGATGTGTGTATGTCTTATCTAATCAAGCTAGCAAACCTGTAGAGACGATGTGGCATCTTTTTGAGATGGGAAGCATGGATATTTTTTGATATAATAGAGTTACCAAGGATTGGAGGTTGGATATTTTGTCAAAAATTGAAATTTGAAATTTCAGTTATTGAACTAATCAGACATTTTAGGTAAAAAAGCTTCCTAGGGTTTTGGTGGTAATCTCAAATTTCAACCGCATTCCCGCCCGAAAGTGTGTTTTCCTTTCGCCATTTTCAATTGTAACCTCTATGCCGTAATTCACCCTTGATAAACAGCTATATGTTAAGAGATAATAGGTTACATATGTATTGAATCGTGTCTATAAAACGCAACTATCAAAAACAGATGATGGATTATTGTAACCAAGATTTAATTATCTTCTGTATCATTTATTCGTGTAAAATTATGACAAATCACTCAAGCCAACTTACTTGTTGTGGTTGGTTACCGCAGGTACTATCTGATGCAAGAGATGTTAAATAAAGAGAACTAGAAAAATGTCTAAAACCAGCTTCTATCTGTACAAGCCATGTGTACAAGACAACCAATATCAGATATCTCATTGGAAAATATACAATTTGTCATACACTATGTGGGGCTTAGTAAGATGGCTCATTTATACTATCAGTCATGTGTATGCATACAATGATATGGGTAACCACTCAATAAGATATTGATAGTTATTTTCAATGGACTGTATTGTAGTAATATGCTCGTATCTACTCTGAAATGAATAAGACGCGTGGTCTATCAATTAGAGAACTTTGTCTAGCTCGTAGTAGTACAATGGATTATTCTGAGATTTGTGGTAAATCAATTAAATCATTTTATCCATATGGATCAAAAGGTGCAAAATATCTGTGTTTCGGAGGCCTTGACAAAATAGGAAGCGCAATGAGAGAGCAACATAAACCTCGTCTCAAGCACTAAATGGTTCAACTCGGCCTTTCCTTTGACCTAACATGATAAATTACTGTACATAGTAGTAGGATTTACAATTGTTTAAAATTCCTAATTTGTGGTATTAGACAATTATTTTCTTGTTAAGAACAGAGCGATTCCGAAGTCTTCAACAAACAACAATTGATTTTATATTACTTCCTGAAATCCTGGAAATGATCGTCATGCTTCACGACATGTGCCCAATTTCAGGGGGCACGCGATGAATTCTAGGGGGGCACAGGGGGGATATCCCCTACATTTCCCAACCATAAATGCAAATGCAATGATAAGAAAAAGAGAATATATTAGAATAACACGCTGTCTCACTTTATTTGTTCCGGGTACACAGTATCATTTCAGATCAGTTACTCCGTGACGTCCGACAATAGCAGAAGATAAAATTTTGTACCGATTTTTTATGTAATTGTCATTGTATCTATTTTCTGTTTTAAATATTAAACCATAAAAATATCTTTCTGTTATATTTAACATACGACATGCAGGGCCGGCGGAACTGGTCCGGCTGTCATTATGGCTTATTTTCATATGCAAATTTGCTTTTGGCCGGACCAACTTTCGCAATGGCCGGACCAATAAAAAGTTGCTTCCGCCGGGCCTGACATGAGTAATTTGCGTGTCCGCCCACCTGGCCGAAGGACACCTTGCCGAAAGGACTTCTTGCTGAATTATTTTAGACAGAAAACACACGCCACGCTTTCAACGCGTACTATATGTTCAGGAAAATTTTAAACTGATAAGATTTAATAATGAAGTGTAGTATATGTAATCAGAAGTGACGAACAAGTAGACGATCTTAGCGATTTCCTACAATATTTTAAGAGAACGTGGATTGGAGTAGAGTATCATGGAAGAAGACGGCGTTCTTTTTTCCCATAGAATTATGGAATGTTAGATCCAGGGTTGAAAGAGCTTTACCTAGAACAAATAACTCAGTAGAGGGATGGCATAGGGCATTTGATATGCGAATTAACATGACCCACCCTACTTCAGCCAAACTCATCAGCGAAATACGAATTGAGCAGAGCTCTAACGAAATAACAAAAACTTAGAAGTGGCCATGAGTTGCCAAAGCCGAAGAAAAAATACAGCGAAATAAATAAAAGAATTGAAAATCTAGTCCTAGAATATCCACGCATGACACGCTTAGAATTTCTTTCGTGGGATATCCTATAATTTGCCATCTTGAATATTCATTATATTTCATTACTCATTACTAAATAATATTTTATTATTCAATTCTGATTACATATACTACACTTCATTATTAAATCTTATCAGTTTAAAATTTTCCTGAACATATAGTACGCGTTGAAAGCGTGGCATGTGTTTTCTGTCTGAAATAATTCGGCAAGATGTCTTTTGGTAAAAAGTCCTTTCGGCAAGATGTCATTCGGCAAAGTGTCCTAGTACCGTAATTTGAATGTGTAGGAAGCCAAATAAATGGTGTCTCTCACTGGTCACCTATTATTTATTCCGTAAAAATACATCTAACTGATAGAAGTCATTTATTTGTATAGTGAATATTAGGGGTCCTAGAACATGTTCGAGTCTAAACTATAATTAAGATTTCGAATAAAATTATCAATATTTTCGTTCAAATACCAAAATATTCTCGGCAATACTGAATTTTAATTAAAAAAGTTTGAAACTGATAGTACAGTTGAAACCGGGTTTTTTTGACACTGGGTTTTTTTGACAATCGTATTTTTTGACATATTTTGCTGCAGATTGTTTTTTTCATGTATCTACTATAGAATTTCCATCGGGTTTTTTTGACACTGGGTTTATTTGACAATCGGTATTTTTTGACAATTGTTGGTGTAAAAATCTGAGTTTTATGTACAGTTGACACCGTGTTTTTTTGACACCCAATTTTCAGCAATTAGTTCATGACATCCATAACAAAACAGAAACGTCTGACACTGACGGAAAGGCACGAGATAGTCCTGCGTCTCGACAAGGGTCACCCTCTGACGGCAATTGCCAACGACTACGGAGTCAAGAAATTAACCTTTACATACTTAATAATTCTTACTATGACCTCTAAAATATATTTTCTTCGTAGTGGGATGCGCAACACTGGGTTTTTTTGACATTTTTTCGTGCAAATGGGGTGTCAAAAAAACCCAGTTTCAACTGTAATCAGCAAAACTATTTTTTATATTTTTAGAATTGTAGTATATAATGGCTGAAATTGATTCTTTGGTTGGTGAGTGTCTGTGTGGGGGTGCTAAATTCACACTGAACACCTTACATCCGGTACATACGTTGATATGTCACTGTGGGATGTGTAGAAGATCAATAGGTAGTCCAGGTGTTCCTTTCGGCTCATTTCCTAGGAAAGATATGAAGTTTATTACGGAAGAAACATTAACAAAATTTCGTTCTTCAACTATTGCTGATCGCTATTTCTGTAACCGATGCGGTTGCAGCATAAATATGTCTTATGATTGCGAGGAATACACTGTATGGATCAACTTAGGAGTTCTCACCAACTACAACCCTGACAAGCTGGACCAAACCAAGGCAAGCCATGTCTTTGTGAAGAATAAACTGAACTGGGAAGTGATTAGTGATGGAATACCTCAATTTCAGGAAGCTGAAAGTTGGATTATGGATGCTTGTAAACTGAAATAGCTTTATTATAGGAGCTAAATCTTTTTTCTAGAAATATATACATCTCTTTTACAATAACATGTTATCTGATAAACTTACTATATAAACTTGATTCGGGGCTGGGATGAAAGCTTAGCTGTTAACAGCGCAGTTGACGGACTTTCTACCATCCATCAGCCGAAGTTTCATCCATGCGTTTATAGCGCGACTACGGGCGCGTAATTTTCAGTCAATATAAAAATTCCAAATTGACATATTAAAAGAAGGCTAGGCATTAGGAGGGATGTTTAGACGTATGTACTAGTATATTATAGAAAAGCTGTGTTAAAATGTGATATCTAAGAGTCTGAAACGGATCCACCCATTGAAATAACTTATTTACAGGCGGCCTTTTTAAAAGGACAGATTTTTCCCATTGAAGAGGTGTTTTGGGTGGATTTATAAAACTCGCCATTTTGACAGGCAAGGTTTACATAAGCTAACGAAGTAAAAACCTTAGTTGACTAATTAATTGAAAGATGATGAAGAATTATGAATTATTCAAAATCTCAAACATTAGTTCTATGCCCAAAAGTGGTTAAAAGGTTGCTCATGTTATATACCTCTAACATTGCTCAGTCCCTAAGCGAAATATCAAATATTTTTTTCATTATTTTAGTTTCAAATTTTGAGTAATTCATTGATAATTCATGAATTAGTAAACTTAGCTAAAGTGCCATCGACTTGTTTTAATAGGCTCAAACATCTACAAAGTGTCGCAAATAATGGAGAGTATTTTGAAAAAGTAAAACATTAACAGCGGATGTATTGTGTATTTGAAATATTTTTAGGAGATAGTGATCAGAACTAACACCCGTAGTAATTTGCTAAAAAAGCTACTAGCATATTCACAACATCTCACAAATTATCAAACAATCTTTAACAGGACTAAACTCAATCCCGTAAAATATACCAAATTCCCGGTCACTTCGAAGTATATAAACATCTTTTTCGCTGTATTCTTCTCGATCACTTGTATCGAACTGAATATAATTAAATTCTTCACTCGTAAGATCTAAACAGATGACATAGCATGAATCTCTGTCGTTAATGTAGATGACCCCTTTGTAGTGTGTAATGAATAAAGGAGTTTCCATTTTTGGGTTGAAACACCTTAAGAGGTTCCCAGTTTCGTCAAATGATTGAAGCAAATAATCACAATTGAGGAAGATGACGTAGTATTGATTATCACAAATAGTGAAATCTATAATGAGCGTATGCTTCCCCTTCTTGAACACATCAAGTTCGGTTCTCCTGTGTAGATGCATAAAGCAGTCGATTTCTAAGATTGCATTCTCAAAGCAAGCAGATGTCACTATGTTATGTCCGTGTGCAACACAGCCTCGCAGCTCTCCAAGCCTCTTGAAGAGCGCATTTTCTCCATTTAGCCGAAGTATTCCGTGATCGCAAATGACGTAGAGGGTCTCAGAGCCTAGACTGAAGCACACATTCCAGGGAGTGAACATGTCAGGGGAAGTGAAGTTTGTAACGAAATTGAGGTTCGAGTCAAAAATAACAATCGAATGATTCGATACATCTGCAACGAATATGAGCTGCAAAGGAATGTGAGAAACAACTCCTCGCGGTTGTTTCAGCGTATAGTTAGAGAAAGAACGGACAAATTTGGAAGGACATTCTTGGTCTATTGGAATAAAATTCATTTCAAAACCCTAAACATAAATATTTCTATATTAAATAACTTAAAAGTGATGATTCGTATAAACAAGTGAAACAATCAGTATTTAATTAATTTCAGTAATGTTCCTTTATTCCTTGATTACATAATTTATACAGCCAGTGAAAACTTTATATTCTGTGAATTAAACAAAATAGAAACAAATACACCATTCTTCAAATATCTTCAAAATCTAAAGTTAATATTTTGACACTTCCAGTAGAGTTCCCCGCGATGAGGTGGCGGCCATCCTCATGGAAGGAGACACTCCTCACGAACCCCATGTTCCCTGCCGGGTAGTTGTAGCACATGACGGGAGAGGAGATTTCTTTGTGGTAGAGAGCAATCGAGTCGTCTTCCGTGCCTACAGCGATGAACCTCCCGTTATTGGAGAGACCTACGAACTTGTCCTCGTTCTTATGTCCCCGGTACTCATTGATCAGCCGCGACATGCGCAGGTCCCACAGACTGATGGTACTGTCCTTAGAAGCGGACAGCAATTCGAACTCTGACCCCATGACGCTGCTGAGAGCACACACACCATGGACTTCTCTCTTCAAGCAGGAATGCTGCATGTTGTGCGTTCTCAGGTCGAATATGGGGATGTAGTTGGAGCTGGTTCCTGCGACCAGGAAGTTCTGTGACATGGACAACAGGGCGTTTACAGACGCCTCTGTGCTCATCTGTCGCACTATCGCCCTGGTGACGCACTCGCGTACCCGGATCATACAGTCCTGGCCCCCGTAGCCCAGCATGGTAGACCCCGGCACCCAGCAGAGTGTCCAGCAGTTGGATTGCATCTTATCGATCGGATCCTTCCCCAGCTTCGCCGGCCCCGAATCATCATACCTCCACAGAGACACAGTGCCGTCCTTCTCTCCGCTGGCCAGACAGTAGCTCGTGTGGTTGTTCTGGATTGCGAGCGAGAGTACCTGTGAATCTGCCTTCAGCTCCTCGAACGGACAGCACAGGTACTGGCTAATGGCCCCACTCTCAATGGTTTGTCTGTAGTTATACAGACGTATCTTTGTGTTGTAAGCGAGTGCGAAGTGTTGGAAACCGGGCTGTGACCATGCAATGCTGGAGATGACCTCCTCTGGGTTGATGGGCACCGTGCAAACCTCTCTGATCTCTTTGAGAGAGACAAGGTCAGAGATGACGGAGTCAAGTTGAACCACGTGTTCTTTCTTAATCTTCTGAGGCATTGGCTTCGGTATTAACTTGGTGAGATCCTTCGCAAACTTTCTCACGACATCATTCTCTCTCTCAGATCGAGGACGATCTCCTTCGTTTGGTAGAGGGTGGAATGGGAGTACAGGGGGACGGATCTCTATTTTTGGACCGGGGATACGAGCCGAAGTTTGAGCCGAGGGGAAGCCAGGTGGGTACGAAGAAGTTTGTGATGCCATTTCTTTTATTCAATTTGCTTGATTACTCAATTGTTATGGAGTTAAGTTGGGCTCACGAATTAAATCAATGTTGATCTACTAAGAATGACAAAATTCTTGGTAGTTATTATCTTGACGTTGCGCAAAAATAAATTACTACTATTTCTGTTTAGTTTTAGTTTGTTGCACTGTTTTGTTGCTATCCAGACTGTATTCAAAATTTGGAAGTAGTTTTTCCCCCTCAAAGTTGTTTATAATACGTAATACATATAGTGTCTTAACAAAAGTGGTTAGGATAAACAATTATAATATAAAAAATATCATTCGATTGCATTATCAAACAATTTGTAACATGAACCGAACACGGATTCTCAACCCACAATAATATTATTACAAGTGTAAGTTATACAAATACAGTTCGCATTAGTGAGTGTCGTGTTTGCTCAACTTTTAGTAGTAATTATGAACCTCACAACTTCTAGTTAAAATACTTTTTGCATTGGCGACGAATTTCAATCTCTTCCTCATTGTACTAAACAAATTAACTCCGAATGTGGATACTCCAGACATTTGTTTTTCATAGAATGTTCCGTCTATGACTACCAATTCGAGAGGCTAGTTTAGCCAGAATAATATATTGGACGGATGCTGGTATACATACGTTTACAGTCTCTTAAAATAATTATGTTGAACTCTGTTTTCACTGTACTATGTATTTAATTATTTAAAAAGTGTAACAAGGATTGCCTATTCTTTATTTCCAAACTAACCACAAGAAAGAATTGACCTACAATCAAACTACTACCACTCTACGCCTACACATTATGCTGCGCCATCAGAATGTCGTCGATCTTGAGGATACTCCTCACCGTCTCGGAGGCTAGGCTGACGGCACTAGCAGTGACGAGCAGCGGCTGTATCACCTGCTCCTCCTTCATATCCCCCACCTGTCCCTTGCGCACGTTTATCCCGCTGCTGCTCTCCCCGCTCGCATGTCTGTTCCGCAGCTCCGTCACGATGGCGATAGGGTTCAGGCCGGCGTTCTCGGCTAGAGTGAACGGGATTATCTCGAGAGCGTCGGCGAACGCTTTACAGCAGTACGCCTCCATTCCTGTCAGCGTGCGCGCGTGCTCCTGTAACCGCAGAGCCAGGTGGATCTCAGGGGCACCGCCCCCGGGGACCAGCGCCCGATTCTTGACCAGACAACGCAGCACGCAGAGAGCGTCGTGGATCGACCTCTCGGCCTCATCTAGGATCAGTTTGTTGGAGCCCCTCACCAGAATGGAGACTGTCTTCTGTCCGATTGAAGGGCCTGTCACCTTGACGACCTTGCTGCCCCCCACCGACAGCTCCTCCACCCGCTCAGCGCTGGACAGGCTCTCGGGCAGGAAGTGGTCGATGGAGGCGATCGGCCGACAGCTGAGACTCTTGCAGATGAACTCGATGTCCTCCCGCTCGATGTCCCGTACTACCATCACCTTCATCTTGGCCAGGAAGTGCAGAGCCAGGTCGTTGGTCGCATCTCTGAGGATACTCTTCTGTATCAGCAGCACGTTGCAGCCTGCCTTCTTGATCTGCTTGCAGATGTCCAGGATGTAGTTGCGCTCCTCGCCCAGGATGCGGTCCATCTGCTTGTAGTCCGTCACGATCACCTGGTTCTCCATGTCGGTCTTGGGGGGAGAGATGCAGAACTGGATCAGACCGATCTTCGCTTTGTCCACGGTGATGACACTGCCAGCTGCATGACTCGCCTTCTTATCGAACACGACCCCTTCCACCAGCTCCGTATCATCTAGAGTCCCGCCCAGCTTCGTTATAACCTAGATCGGACATAACATCAGGGATTCCAGAATTGGAAAAAAAAAAAAGTTGTACGGATTTTTTTTGCCAACTGTTTACTTGCTACTTTATTTTTTCTTCCATTTTAGATTTAGTTTTACTCACTCATTACTTTTTTTTAACTTGCTACTTATTTTTTGACCGGAATTTAGTTGGCGTGAGGAGAAGAAATTATTGATTGTGCAGTATAAGACCGAAACGAGGGCGCATCGAGCGATTTGCAGAAATATTTGAGCATTTCAGAATCAGAATTTTCTTACTTTAACCATGTCCATTTCATTAAGGTGTCCGGGAAACTTTTTTTTTGCTCGCCAATCCAGAATATTTACTTACTACCTTTTATTTTCCTCCAAAAAAATAAAAAGGTAGTAAGTAGCGAGTAAATCCCTGCATGACATAGCACGCTGCCTACACACACAGCTATGAGGGGAGGAGTACCTTGATGTCCTTGAGGTCTACGTTAGTGGCGGTGGCCGGGTCTATGCACTTGAGCACTGCCTCGACAGTGATGGGCGCGAGGAGCCCGCTGAAGTCTGAGACAACTTTCGAGCTGAGAGAGGTGGTGGCGCTCCTGATCAGACTCTGCTTGTCGTTCAGGTCGACAGGGATGGCCAGTTCATCCAGGAACTTCAAGCACATCGCTGCTGCTGTTTGGAAGCTCTCGGAAATGGCAGTCGGGTGAATCCCCTTAGACAAGAGGGTCTGGCAGACGGACAGCAGACTCCCCGCTAGAATGACCACCGTGGTGGTCCCGTCCCCTGCCTCCACGTCCTGAGCCTTGGCCAGCTCCACCAGCATCTGAGCGGACGGGTGGATCACCTGCATCTGCTTCAGGATGGTGGCGCCGTCGTTGGTTATGGTCACTTCTCCCTTCGAGGCTTGTATCATCTTGTCCATGCCGCGTGGACCCAGGCTGGTACGGATGGCGTCAGCAACCGCTTTCGCTGCGGTGATGTTACTGTTCCGCACGTCTGTCGGCTTCTCTTTATCTTTGAAAGCCTGCTGCTTCTTACTCCCGCTCATTCTAATCGATCTGACTTACTTGGGAAATTGACAAATAAAACACGCTAGAGTGATTTACCCTAACCTCTGCTACCAGAAAAACACTTCCCAGACTTTTAAAAGGTGTTTCAAAAAAACAGACGCATATTTCAAACAGCTATAATATCTCGAATACTGTTTACTTTGAGCGATTTTAATGTTACTTTCTGTGCACAATTCTAAAATCAGTGTTGGTGTGCAGCAGCTGCTGCCGTAATTCGTTCCCTACCAAGAAGAGTTCACAAAATAATAGCTTGAGTTGGGGCAGTTCTTAGTAAATTTGCACCTAACCTTTCGACTTTCGAAATCGGCAAATCATCACGATTACGCAGCATTTTGTGATAATCTTATTTTGTTTATACCTAGGTAACTACGCAACATGGCATTCCCTAGCAAACTTGAGCTATGATCAAAGCGGGATGCAGTGTTCCACGGACAATAGAAAAGTATTATACATAGAATCATAAAAAGCGGGACATAATGAAGAAATTCCATGTAAAAGCGGAACACTCGTAAAATTAGCTCAATAGAAGAGTGAAAAAACGGGACAGTTGGCATGTTGCCATATTCATACCAAAGTTATATCGTGACCTTATCTAAAATAGTATATTCCACCTCGATTCAATTGGAGTATTCCATGCTAACTTATTGGCGGTTAAAAATTTGAATGGGTCACCATCATCTATTTTATATTTAAAAGGTGCATATCTTACGAATGGCAAGAGAGAGAATAACGAGGATAATTATAAAAGTTCTTCAAGGAAGGAAGCAGCAAAATCTAAACCCGTGTTATATCGTAAAAGTATAAAAGAGCTCCTCACAGAGGGAATGGGAATGTACTTCCACATTCTTGGACCGGAGGAGGCTTTAGAATTTCAACACAAATCTTCATTAGTGCTTTGACTGCATTAAAAGTAAACTTATTTCTTAAATTAATTAAGAGGTGTTGAAATCAGACAAATCATTGACAAGAAATTATGATTTCCTTGCGAACAAGATAATTAGATGTGACGACACGTCCCAGTGATGACGTCATCACTGCCTGTGATATGTCGTTCCTGAAATATGTTTATTAGTTAATAGTACTTAATACCTATAATTTGGAATGAAAGTAATAAATTAATACTCAAATCTAAAATACTAAAGGTAGATAGCTAAATCAGCACACACTCGAAAATATATAGCACAAACCAAAATGGAACTTTCTAAAACTTTCTAAAAGTCTGCGGGAGCAATGAAGTCCTACTTACAGAATGACAAGTAGTCATCCACATCCTCCACGGACCCCATGACGACAGGAACTCTGTCGTGGATGTGTTCCGGAGTCACGTCCAGGATGCGCTCCTTCCCCGTGCTCCCCTTCCCGCCTGCCTGCTCCATGATGTAGGCCATTGGTGCGGCCTCGTAGAGGTATCGGAGTTTCCCTTTCGGGCTCTTCTTGTTGGCGGGGTAGAGGAATATCCCGCCGTACACCAGAGTTCGGTGCACGTCTGCTACCATCGAGCCGACGTAGCGGGCGTTCATGGGATTCCCGCTCTCAGGGAATTTGCACTTGTGTATGTACTTGGTGACTGACTCGTCCCAGTAGGCAGCGTACCCTTCGTTGATGGAGAATATCTTCCCTTTGGGCTTCACCTTGATATCGGGGTTGGTGAGGATGAACTCTCCGATGGAAGGGTCTAGTGTGAACCCATTCACTCCGTTACCAGTGGAGAGCACCACCATGGTTGCGTTGCCATACAGCGCGTAACCAGCGGCCACCATATTGCCACCGGGTTTCAACACCTCTCCCACGGTGACACTTTCACAGGTTGAGCGCCTAAATATGCTGAAAATGGATCCGATGGAGACCAGGCAGTCTATGTTGCTGGAGCCGTCCAGAGGATCGAAGCAGACGATGTAGCGACCTTGGTGCTTCAGGTCCACTTCAATGGCTTCGGAGTTCTCTTCAGATATCATCATGCCCACTTCGAAGCTGGACTTCAGCATGTTGATGAACATTTCGTTGGCTAGCACGTCCAACTTGGTCACCTCTTCTCCCTGCACGTTAGTCGAGCCTACTTTCCCGTGGAGCTGCGCAAACCCAGCACGCCGCACCGCCTGAGAAACCCCCTTGATGGCTGTGAGGATGGACTGCATGAGGATGGTGAAGGAGCCTGTGGCTTCCGGATTGGACTTCTGTTCCTCCAGCACGAACCTCGCCACCGTCATGGTGTCAGTGTTCATCGCCTCGGGTCTGGATGAGGTCTCTGTAGCCATCGAGATTGGATAGACTTCGGTAATAAAATATTATGCTATTGCGAACACAAATTTGATAATATATGGAGAGGTGTGCCTGTAGGTGTACTCCACTCAGATTTCAAAAATGCACTAGGACCTACAGTTAGACACATCCTACGGAGATAGTGAAATTAACACCTAAGCAATTATTAATGGAATTAAACCAATTAACAAGAATTGTTGAATTGACTGATACAACCAATGCACTTAACTAAACAATGTGAAGTCAGCCTAGAAGGATATATACGAAGTGGATTGATGGGAAGGACATAGCCTCCACAATTGTAACCACTTCTTTCCTTGGGGCCCGAGGGCTGAAATATTTGAAAAACGAGGTTCAAACAAAAATTGCGATTTGACTGTGGAAATGTATTGCATGATATAACATGTCCAACTGTCCCAATTACAGACGTGAACTCATCAAGTGTTAATTAAAGCAATGAGTTGGTGTATAACAATATATTAGAAGTATAGTGCTTAAATCATTTACAAGATAAAACTGTACGTATTTAGTTAGGTAAATGAATAAAGAATAGCAATTCACTTAGTAAATGAGAGTTAGTAAGAGGGTGCACCAGAGCAGGCTTAAAACACGTGCTTCAATTAATGGTTACAATAGGTGGATGGGCTATGAAAAAGACAAAATAAAAACATCTAGTGCATTACATTACTTCAATAGAACTAGCAGTTCAGTTCATTGGTACAGTAATACTCTGTTACTGATCGATTTACTAATACCGATAAAAAATTTTCATATATAAACAGGCTATCTGTACATTGATATGGATTTAGGCAGCGGCATTACTGGTTTGGTTTTCGTACCTTTTTCTTTGTGAAGAAACAGCCACAGCAACGCCTGCTCTCGACAATGGGTGGGGTTTCCGGCCGTGTTTGATATCTCTCACTGTTCAAGGCATTATTCGGGTGCGAAAGCTTGGTTTCTTTCTCGGCAACTCCGGGCTGGTTGGGGTTGGGGTTGGGGTTAGGGTAGATCTCCCCGTCCGGGGTCTTGCGGGCATCGTGTGTGGTGCTTGGCTTGGAAGAGAGCTCGTTCAGAATCTTCCCTATGGGCGTGAGGTGCTCCTTGCCAGTCCAGTCGAAATGATTGTCCCATTCATACTTCCGCTTTTTAAATAAACCAATAAACATTTCTCGCAGATACTTATAATCGGGTTCTTGATAGAAGTCAAGTCTTCGCACATACTCCAGGTATTTGGCGAACTCTTCCGGGTGGTTCTGGCACAGGAGCTCGATGGGAGTGTTCCGCTTCGTCTCTCCTATCTTCTGATAGCGCTCCCTCAGCGTGTCTGCCTTCAGGCCTTGCCAGGGCAAGCTTCCGCGCAGGAAGTACATGAACATGTGTCCGAGCGCCTCCAGGTCGTCTCTCCGGCTTTGCTCCCGCCCTAGATGCGTGTTGGTGCTCATGTAGCGGGCGGTGCCGGTGAGGCTCTTGTTCTCTCGGTAAGGAATGTGTTTTCCAGTTGCGTTCTCTCGGTACTCCTTCGCGAGGCCGAAGTCTATGATGTAGAGGATGTGTGCCTTGGAAGTGTTGGGACGCCCGATGAGGAAGTTCTCAGGCTTGATGTCTCTGAAGATGAGAGACTTGGAGTGCACGTATTGAAGGCGGTCTATCAGCTGGAGTGCAATACTCGCTACTGTCTTGACAGAGAACTTTCTCCCACAAATCTCGAACAAGTCCTCCATACTAGGCCCCAGGAGCTCGAGGACCAGCGCGTTGTAGCGTCCGCAAGGTCCGTAGTAGAAGATGTGCGGCACTCCCTCCCCGTCGCCCAAGCTCTTGTAGAATTTGTTCTCCAGGTAGAGCTGTGGGGTGCGGCAGCGAGCTGACTCTAGTTTGATAGCGGTGTGCTCGTTGGTCTGAAGGTTCTGTCCTAATCGTAATTCCCCGAAATTCCCACTGCCAATCTTCTTCCCTACTTTGTAGTTGGGGGCGCTAGAGGGGGTCAAGTGATTCAGGTCCGTCTCTGAAGCTTTCAGAGTTTCTTTGCTTGGTTCGGTGGACCGTATCCTGTTGTCTGTGCTCATCAGATTGTGCTCTAGATTACAAGAGATTCTTATTTTTAAAACTGGGAATCTATTCGTTCGAGTCTCTTATACTTTTAGTGTGATTATGAGATCTCAATTCGAATGAGTGCAGCCAAATAAATGAGGCTTCGAAACTTGTTAAAATCGGATAAAACAACTGAGAAGCAATACATTATGAGGACAGTTCATGGCGATAACTAACTAAGATAATCAGATTGTTTCTGAAGAAATATTGAAACTAAACATGAACACAGTAAAATGGATAATCGTGGAATCAATGTATGTATCTCCTGAATCCTCTCTCTTGTCCAGAACTCGTATTTTATGTGAAGCAACACAACATACTAAAAGACACGAAATCTGTTCTCATAATTTACTCTCCACTAAATTGAGGTTCATAACCGCATACAAAGTTTGCGGCTACTAACACATGTGAAGTGATTTCTTTGTCAAATCGCATCAGCTTCAGCTGGAATAATAATAGTATAGGCAGAAAGTAAAGTGATAAAATATTATTAGTGCTTCAAATCTTAGTAAAGGAAAAAGAGAAGTCCTTACAGGTAAACACTTTTAATGAAGTTCTTTGATAATTTTGTAATTCTCCTCACGTGTGCTGTCGTTAATCTCGGATGATCAAATTAGAAAAAATATTTCAAGAAAATAAATCCTCCGTGTTTCTCATAGAAATGAGCAATTACGCATATTTGAGAGTGAACTCAAATATTTCGTAAACATAAGTAATTACGTATACATGCAAGAATCGTTGAAGATTGAATGATCCAACGCATTAAATACGTGCATATAGATATATGTATGGCGTAACTTGAGAATAATTGTAGCGTATACTTTCATGTAATATTCGGAATTCAACAGTGATTATGTTGTAGCAA
Organism: Aphrocallistes beatrix; assembly: GCA_963281255.1. Lineage (NCBI taxonomy): Eukaryota > Metazoa > Porifera > Hexactinellida > Sceptrulophora > Aphrocallistidae > Aphrocallistes > Aphrocallistes beatrix. The sequence continues at coordinate 1,533,600 of OY725488.1, forward strand.
TGCTGCCATGAAAATGTAATGGCTTTAAACCATGGTTCGGGCTAGAATCAGTTAATCCAGCAGGATATTTTGAGAATCGGGAATGTTTGGGATATAAGTTAATAACTAGGCCTAAATCTTTCCTCGAAAGTCCTGGGAGTTACTAAATGAGTCGTTCCTCAGAGAATATCTTCATAAATTTAGAAATGGCATGTTCAAGGAGATACAAGTAATGGAGGGGGTCAGCTGTCCCTGCTAGCAGAGGAAGTTTATGTCTAAAAATTAGCAACCAATATCGTAGATTTTAAATACATTATTTGAACCTAACCAACTGAGCTCGGAATGAGCGTAACTAGAGCCATTTTAAGGGTACATGCCCACACTGAATCGATCAACCTATAATACTACAATTCATAGGACGCCCCACCCTGCTAAGTAAATCCCCACCCAACGATCAGAACATATTTGCGCCGATGAATCGAGGTAATTCCCTCTTCAAAGTATGCTGGCCCCCCGCCCATGTTCCCGCGAGCCGGCGCTACCTCTGTCTGACAGTGCAGCAATCAATATTTGTTATTAGCAAATTCGAACTAGGGCTAACCAGGGGGTAATTACTCGATATGTCCCGACCAAGTTTGAAAAATGAAATGTAAAATCTAAAGTTACCTTGCATAAATGGTTTTGTCTAAAAAACACTTCCAAAGAAAACATCCATCAAGGGATTGTCTCTATTATCTTCAAATCATAGCTAATTATCCGAAATATTTTAACAATTGCATTGCACCAAGTCAAATGAAACTTCTTTCCTTTCCCATCTTTGGACAGTACGGCCCAGCACTGGGCTGTGCAGTGGCGGATTAACCACTGAAGAGGCCCCTAGGCACTAATACCTTATCTACTAACTACAGTCAGGGTCGCTTATTGTGAACCCCCAGGGGACCAAATAGTCTGTTCATAATAGAGATACTTCATATTAAGCGAACTTGATTCAATACAAATCCTATCTAAAGAATGAAATTGGGACCAGGAGGTTAGTTCATAATAAACGAATATTCATATTAAGCGACCCTGACTGTATACCTAAACGCTTCATGTTGACAGACCGCAAAACCCCCGAAAAAACCAATGTAACATTTCATATACGGATTCAGACGTATAGTAAGCATACTTATTGTATTGCGGTTAAATGTACACTTTTTAAAGGTATAAGCTTATCACTTGTGGAATAAAGTCATAAAACATTTCTTGTTCTATTGACTGGGGTGGGGGCCTAGGCAGTGCCTACTTTCCCTATTGGGTAATCCGCCACTGGGGCTGTAGTGACCACTGACCAGGTACGAAGCACCGCCAATAAATGTACGACACCTATGCACATGATAATTAATAGAGAATTATTTTACCTACACTGCAACACAAGCTAATGTGCTCAGAAGAATCAATTTACATGTACACTCTATTTACAAAGCTTGAACAAATAAAGATTACAATAAAAGTGATGTGAATTAATGAAAATGAGCTAATTCTGCGTTTGTTAATAAATCGATTTGAGCAGGAGTGAGGAAATCGATGAAGTAATGTTTGAACCTCCGAGAATTAGTCTGTCGATACGATTCACTAGCACAGATAACTTTGAGATAAGGTAAGTAATCTTCTCCAAAGTTTCTTGTTGAAAATTGTCCTCTCTCGTCAAGGATACTATCAGCTATTTTAAATAAAGAACTCTTCCATTCCTTTTTCTTGTCAATTTGTAATTCTTGAGACAGGATAGAATCCCAAAAACTTTTGTTTAGAACATCAGAGAAAGTTTTCGAGTCGATCTGCTGAGTTACACAATCAGACGCTGCGCTCATAATGTCTTCACATAGAAATTGATCGAACAGAGAAGATTCATCTGGACTAGAATCAGGAGAGAATCCATCTCCAAACCTAGCGCTACTAAAAGGAGATCTAGGGAAATTTGAGAAAACTTGATTCTTACACAGTTCTAGAATTGATAAAGTATCTCTTGCAATGCACTGCCTGCGTAGGTATTTGTATGTACGCAGATCTGACTGTTTACTGGGACCTTCACAACCAGACAGGCGTGCTGGTATGTAGGTCTTGAGCAGCAAATGTATGTTAAATAAGAATCCAGTATTACTGAAATTAAAAGAACCTAGAAAATTCATGAAGTCTTCCTTCCTTTTCTTCTTTTTCCTTTTAGTGTTATTCCTACGCAATCGCGGAGTCAACCAGAATTGTAGGAGGAGAGTAAGCTGCCTCAGGTCAGGCCAGTAATAGCTCGCCATCTCAAGTGCGAGCTGGTGCGGAATGTCTAAATCGTGAACGAGCAGAATAATGCGAATGAAAAGAGACGTCATTGAAAGGGAATTGGGGGGAAATAAGATGTAGTTGGTGAATATATCTGGGAGGATGTCGAAATCATTAGTTTCATTAGCTGTGAGGAAAATAGGCAATTTAGTTTCCCGAGCAATTTGCTGAAAAGCTGACCAGAATCCTCTGTCCGATTCGAACATAATGTCTACTTCATCCAACAAGATGACAGAGTTATCTGTCAATGTCATCTCTGACTTGCCACCCTCGACTTCTCTATTTATATCTTTTGGCTTGAGACCAAGAGGCATACATTTCCGATATCCATCTACAGCTCTCTTCTCCGAACATTTCTTCTTGGAATTATTCGTATTGGTAGAATGTTTCAGGTTTTTCTTGCGTTTAGAACCACTCACTCTAAATGACTGGGTGGCCTCGTACAAAATAAGTTGAAGGTCCCTACTGGACCGATTCATGATAGTATTTATCTCCAACACCTTCAGTCCCATTTCTCGCGCGAGGACATAAACAGCTGCAGTCTTCCCTGCAGCCACGCCTCCCAGCACCAGCATGGTGCCAGCAAGAGAGGTGTTTGCGCTCCATTGACTGCTGTCTGAAGTGTCCTCATCAAACACTCTCTGTCTATTCAGGAAGACCTCGAAATCGTCATCTTCTGAGCTTTGCGCTTGTCTAGGCGTGCCATTACAAGACTCACTGCCACTCTCCACTGCTCTCTCGCTCACTCTCTCCTTCCAGTTCTTGAGGAAAGTCTTCATGGCGCTGACAGCTGATGAGTCCGATAGGAGGAGACTGGTGCAGTGGGGGAGGTACTTCTCAGTCCAGAGCACCGCTTCCTGGGGACTAGGGATGGATTGGGAGACAGAGTCTACGATGAGGCATCCAGTAACACATAAGTCATCGGGCGAGGTGGAGGAAGACTGGTTCCTTCTGCGCTTGGATCTGAAAGAGAGCGTTGCGTCCGTATCTCTTTGTCTCGTCCTCTTCTTGCTGTCCGCACTACTAACAACCTCGTCCTCCTCGGAATGGCTACACGTGAGTGAGCGGTAATGAGAGTAGAGCTCCATCACAGGAAGTCCAGGAAACATCTCTACTAGCTCGGATACCCTGCCATCCCGTTCTCTCCTTGAAATGTCAACTTGGATGAGTTGAGATAAGGAACTGAAGGGATCATCCCCTTCTGAAGTGATACTTAAAAAATCACAACTTACACCTCCCATCTCTAAAGCAGAGTCAACAGAGACAGGAGAGTTATCGAGAAAGGGGAGCGGTCGCATAGGGGCTCGAGGGGGTGCAGATATTTGCCTGACGTGTTGAAGGGGTGTCCAGAGGTGAGTCTCGTCTGGAGGAGAGGGACCCTGTTGAGAACTTGGCGCAGGCACAGTTCTAGAATTCACAAGAGGCTCTGTAGCGAACTTATAGAATGCTTCATATTTCTCATTCTCAATCTCTCTATTTCTCTTCTCTTCCAATTCCTTCTTTCTTTCCTCTTCCTGCTTCTGCTCCTTCAGCTTTTTCTTCTCAGAGGTGCAGAGGAAGATAGAGGCTACGCCCTTCTTGTGGCTCCTCGCTCCTGTGGGCTCTGTTTTCGGGGGAGGCTTGGAGCGGGATGGAGATAGGATGTCTGTCATCTGAATGGATGCTTTGATGGCAGCCTTCCTCCTCTCTCTACTCCCAGGTTCTGCTCCTCCAACCTCGCTCTTCGAAGAAGGAGGACCGGTGAATATTCCAGAGAGTGTGGTCTGTAACTGTCTTTTTGAATGTTCACAATGTTCATTAGCATCAATCTCCAAACTCTCACAATTCTCGGTTGCATTTTCTACCAAGAGAATGGATTGGTCTCGTTCCGTATCTTCTAGAGACTGATCTCCGGGGAGCAGTATAACACTGTCCTCTGGATCTCCTCTGTCAGCATCAAGCTGCGAGGAGGCAGTAGTTCTCTTTCCAGGCGGAGAGTGGTCTTGTATAGATAACGCCTCGAGGCTCTCGAAAGAGTCTTGCGTCAGGAGGATTGGGGACGTGACAAGAGGACACTGGAATGAGGCGGTTATGCTAGTTCGTGGAGAGTTGAAGAATGAAGTGATGAGGGAATTATTGTTCATCTAATGTCCTAATAGCATCAAACTTTATTATTTTGAATGAATTTCATATAGCGATAATTAGATGAAGTTCAGTATTCAACGATCAGACTAAAATGCAGGTAGTAAACTATCCCAGTCAGTCAATTGGTTGAGTAATGTCACGAAAAAATTGGTCTGGGGGCCATCTTTACAAGTCCAGAAGTGGTCCCCAAGTCAAAATTGGTTCACAAGCAATTTTGGGGTAGCATTTAATTCCCAACAATTTTACAAGACTCAAATGCTTACCATGAACTGGTCATTTAATAAAAAAATATCTAAATTTTTAAAATTGGCCAGGTTAAGATGCAAAATAATATTCTTAAGTCTTCATTGGTAAGGGAATTATAAGGTTGGCGATAGCGGATAACTGAGACATAGCGTCTACCTTTTTTCTCCAATCTACGTGCAGAAATCAATAGAAGTAAAATTTATTTTGCAAATATTAACTAAAACCGAATAGTGTCGGAATATACCCTATTTCTAGCGAGTATCTGATTTGTAAGGTTTTCTTGTCTACAATAACTCGGAAATGGTTTGTTAATATTCTGAATGGAATCCAATGGTAATACGTACATACAGGGGGGAAATTCAGTTATCCGAACCCCGCGGTAAAAAAACAGAGTACAGGTGACTCTACTTAATCGGGACACTTTAGTCGCGGGTATTTTGACCCGATTAATACAGTAGAAATCACTTATCTGAACAATATTTTTTAAGTTATCCAAGTATTTCACTTATCCGAACCACTATTGGTCTCAACATGTTTGGATAACTGACGTTCTAATTTATAAACAAAAATTACACAATTCAAATCAGTTAGAATTAGACTTCTGATCAGTTTGGACGTTTAGGGTAACCAAGATGTGTATAATCAATCATAAGGATGGCAAGGTATGTACTAATGACTAAATATAATAGAGTCCATTATTAGCAATCGTTCTAATGATAATTATATTATAGTGTTCCGCAACATTAGGATACGAGAATGGCCGCCGTCCAAACACCTAACATTCTCCCTTTGAAGTCCTTACAAAACCGGTTCATCGGAACAATCATCACAACCATGCAGAATTAAAAGTATGAGAAAAAAGAGATTTAGACGTCGTTTGAAATAAGATTAAATAAAAGTTGACGGAGATAAGAAAAACTAGCAAACCCTTTTAATTAAATAAAAATTTTAAAGGAAAATTTTCCAGAATGACTAATTCTTGAATAATGAATAAATTTATGAAGAAGTGAGATTCAATAATTACTCATTATTCTGGGATACTTGTAATAAATTAACCTACTTAAGAATGTATATAGATAATTTGCATCTAAAATTAGCTCCAATGAAATTTTTAGCATTATAAAGAGTCATCTTTAGAGTATTTCTCCTGTAATAGATGAAAATGGGAGATAAATTTAATACCCAAACTTTCACTCCTCTCAGTGCTTGGTTTACTTAAGTGTTTAAGAAACTTCTTTAAATCTTTCTCCACAATTTCACCATTCTCCACATAATCATGTTTATGGTTGATAAGTACCTTATATCTTTTGTATCTGATAGGCCATTTAAGTGAGTTATCCCATTCACCTTTCATAATGTGAAAATATAAACCGACGTAATTTTCGATTTTATTACCATTGAACTTGTCCTCGAAACATATACAATCCTACATAGAATGGATCACTGAATGTGTCTTTATTTTGTAAAATTTTATTACTCACTCCATTAATTTCCCATTCAAGATTTCCTGTAGCTCCCAAGCTTGAGATCATAGGAATTAACGATTGAAATCTCTTTAAATGATCAATTTCTTTAACTGTTATGAGACACGCGTTCACACTAACACTACAGTATTCACACTTGACAGTTCTCATGGAACAACATGTCCTGTGTGTCTCCACCCCCCTTCTCTCCACTCTACCCACTTCTCCTCTCTCCTCTCTACATCCCAGAGGACACGCCACAGGAAATAACTCACACTCTTCTAGATGATGGAGTAGCTCACTCAGCTCATTTGTCCAATCACAGCCTTTGTTCCTCAATGGACAATAAACCTAAATATTTATGTAGAAGAGTTGCATAAAAATAAGCTACAATTCTGATTTTAAATTTAAATTCACTCATTTATCGTTGACTGTTTCACGATTCAATTGAGCTATTTGTTTGTTTTCGGAAAACAAATAGAACAGGCTACTTTGTATTTACCATCATTCTGATAAGAGCACGCATCTCTCAACACCTCTGCAGTACAGGGTGGCTTTTAAGTTCTGTCCCAAGCTCCATTAGGTATAAAATTCCTTAAACTCAAACAATCTTAGTTATTATGGTCTTAAGAGATTGTAATTCGAATATTCTCAATGATTTTATAAGATTTTTGAGTCTAAGAACTGGAACTGTGTTTTGTATGGTGAGTTTTGTGAAAAAAATATGTGTCCTGGCACGCAGTGAAAATCGAGAATCAGGGACCACTGCTTTTCAAATTATCTCTCTAGAATCTTCAAATTTCAGAACAAATTAGCTCTCACATTTTCCTCAAATAATCTAAATTTGTAGAAATATAGAATGTTTAGATCAGTATGTATTGAGAACCTTTTTGGAACAGAGTTTTGGTGATGTGAAAAAAAGTGCCATTTTGGGTGATTTTGCAAAATGTACCTAATTTGAAGTCGTGAAATAATAACTTTATCTCGTTTCTGATAATGAATTCAATGGATTTGTGAAATATTTCAATGGTGAATGAAAGGTATCTGGTGCTATCGTAATGGAACATCGATTATCGAGACATTTTTTACAGAAGCAGTGGCCTTGATTCTCGATTTTCGCTGCGTGCCAGGACACATATTTTTTTCACAAAACTCACCATACAAAACACAGTTCCAGTTCTTAGACTCGAAAAATCTTATAAAATCATTGAGAATATTCGAATTACAATCTCTTAAGACCATAATAACTAAGATTGTTTGAGTTTAAGAAATTTTATACCTAAAAAAGCTTGGGACATAACTTAAAAGCCACCCTGTAGATACAGAGTATAAACTTCCCTTCTCCTTCCGTGTTAGTGATCGTAATACAAAAATGGGCCAGCCTATTTGAATATATCTTCTCTAATAATTATATAATGATTCAATATATTATACTTAGATATTTTTGCTTTTATAAGGATAATTTTAGCTGTTACATTGCTTCCATATAGGTTTCTAATGTCAGTTCTTGCTACGGCCATGATGGTGTGACCATAACAAGAACTGACAGATTTGGGGCCCACTTAAGGATTAAGGTTGCCCGCCACTGCTAGAGGCTAACTTTCAACAGTAAACCTGTGGTTTTTAGGGTGTCGACTTAAAATATCGTGTTTTCGATCTTAGATTAATCTTTTTTACAATAGATTCATAAAGTAAGCACATTTGAAATGGATCACGGAAAGTATCAATATTTGGCAACCATAGGCACTTCTGAATTTTTTGATATTCCCAAACACCCGCAAGGCGACTCTGAACACAAAATGTTTGCTGGCACGCGACGCAAGTGTGCGAAGCGCACTTACATATATGTATATACTCGGATTAAAATTGATTTGCGACGAAATCAGTATTTTATTTTCCTGATTAACCAATCATTCGAAAATTTCAATCGTTTAATCGGGTATCATCCGATGAAAAACAACATTTTTCACTCAAAGATATAAATGTTTTATCCTGAGTAGCCGAAGTGACAGCTCGAGTACCCGACGACTTTTGAATATAAGCAATCGTTTCCCATAGATTGTCCCGATTAAGCGGCTTCAAACGTAAAGTACACCCTCGCTAATCCGAACAGCTCGGAACAATGATCGAAAAAATCGTTCGGATTAGAGAATGTGTTACAACTATTTGTATTAGTGACATAACATCAATTCAATGGGAAATAACAATAATACATTTCTAATGTTAAAATACCCAGGTCATTATTTCCTTATGTTGCTTTCTAACGAGGTCTCTCAATCTTACTGGGAGATACAATATTATAAACGTCGATTTAAAATGTAGGGCGGAATGAAATTATATTTTTTGTGTTCGGATCCGAAGAGTGGAGTATTCGGATTAGCGAGCGTGTACTGTATTCAGAAAATATATAGTATTGTTATTTTTATTATATAATGACACTCAAACAAACATTCAGGGGATTAAGAAATACTGCAATAAATATTTATTTGCCAATTAATGTACAAAACTGAGCCAATGGACTACCGTCCATCATCGGAGTGAGCACCTCATCTTGCATAGCCATAAACAGTCCTTTCTTGAACGTAACAGAGAGCAGCTCTTCCAGATCACTGATATCAGGGTATTCGTAGATGGCCCACTTAACATAGACCATACATTCCGACCATTCTACTTTGCCATCATTATCCATGTCGAGAGCTTTCAATGCCTTTCTTGCGTCTCTACTCTTGATAGTCGGGTAGTATGGCTTCAAAAACCGTTGGAAAAATGTTTCAAATTCGAGTGCATCATCGCCTTGTTGACTAGGTTCTTCACTTTCATCCAGTTCATCCCAGATATTTCGGAGTTGAGATCTCAATACTTCCCAATGAGGCGTACTTATATCCCACTTATCAATTACATTCCTCATCTTGACATCCAAATGGCCACCGGCCCGATCAAAGAGAAGCGCTAATCCCACAGGACTCATATACTCCTCCTTTCGATTACCAACCAGGTCCTGAATCATTCTCTTTTTCATGAAATGCATTATTTCTTCGGTGAAATCAACGTTGGAACCAAAAGTATTTATCATCTGTTGTTTCAGCATGTCCGTTGAAGAGAGTGTACTGACACGAATTGGCTGCACTTCACCGAAGAAGTCTGCTAAGTCGAAGGAGTGCAGTCTAGACCTACCACCAGCAATGCCTCCGAAATCAAAGACACTATCCAATGCCCTTTCCCCGTACAGACATTGACGGGGGTGTGGAGGTATACCGGTTGTAATTTTGGTTACTTCTATAGCAGCATTCCTTAAGTAAGTGCAGTTGTACCTCTTCAGAACTTTCTTGTTACCCATGCAAATCAGATTCAAGAGTGTGATGCTGGAACAAGCATGTCCGAATGCTGCCCCCTCCTCACAAACACCTGCCCAAATGCCATCTGCTCCTGTCTTTAAGCACTCGAGTTGGACACTCTCTGCTAGACCCAAATACTGATGGACATGTACCACCAAGTGACCTTTGTTCCATCCCTCAGCGTTCATTACCTCACGGACGATGCTGGTCCATAATCCCATTTGCTCGCCTAGAAAGCGTCCAGTAGGTTCTTCGTACATCAATCCCAACGGGCGTCTCAGTTCATTTAATGAGCTGATATATTGGACCACTCTCAGGACACGTTCCGGACATTTGGTCATGGCAATGGGGAAGTCTCTCAGATTGATGAATATCTTGGAATTGGGACAAAGTTGCTGTTTGCTCCACTCAATCCTTTGAAACAGAAGTTGACACACTTCCTCAACGATCGACTTTTTTGTCCAATCTATCCTTTGATCATCCAGATCAATCTCAATGATGGGATTGCGTAGTTTGAGCTCTTTCATCTTGAGAAGGGTAGTCGGGACTGTCTCAGCAATGATTGTACCATCTTCATTAACGCCATCTATGAAGTCACAGAACGCATGGAGCTTGGTCATATCTTCTCCTTTCTCGAACAATTGTTTGACAAATTCGTCGTCTACACGTTCCTCATCTGAAAAGGCAGCTACTACAATGTTCTGATAGCCGCACTTCTTTACTTCTTTGAAAATTTTCCATTTATCTTCAAGTGTGTGTCCTTTCAATTGACCGACCGTGCTCTCCCGAAGGGAATTGTCCAGTACGAAACAGTCTAACTCACGGAGTATTTCCTGTTTTCTATTTTTATCGATTTCTCCTTGGTCGAGTTCGGCCATTGCATTTTTTATTGTGCAGTGATACATTTTGTATTGAATCAATCGGAATGTTGCTTTTGGAGTAGATTAATAGTTGCTGTTTTTTTCTGTTCTTTCTTCATTGTTTCTGCTATTTTATACTTCTTCCATGGTTTAGTAATTTGGATACGTGGCTAACAAACAATTTTCATAATTGACCCGAATTTGGATTCTCATCATTTAGTAGACATACGTAGTCTCTTCAAATGCATTGTATCCTATTTACACATTAGACCCTAAAAATTTATGCTATAATAACAAGTTCCGCAACTTCACTAGATACGCAGTAGTAAATAATGGACACTTGGAATAAATTGAAGTAAACGGAAATTTCATTGAAACTATCATTCCTATTTAGTGATTCGGTGGAATAATCTAAAATTGTATATGCCATAAATATTGCTACTTCAACATGCTCGTATGATTTGTTCATTAGAACAAATCATATCATAGTCTTTCTACTATAGTGAAACCTTAATTAACGTCATCAGGGAAGATAATTACTAATGACTATAAAATCTACGGCAAAATAAATTTTCAGCAGATTTCCAAAATTAGTCATGGTCATGAGGCAATCTTACAAGTATTTTTGAGAGAGTTGAGAATTCACACACACCCCATTGTTAAAAAAGTGGCATTACTGTGTCACTTGAGAGATTAAATATTTTATATTAATCACTGAAATATTTTGCACTGATTACTGAGGTATTTTTTTTGTCGTATCCTTTTTATGTAAGAATCAATGATATTTTAATTGAAGAAAGCAGTGATTCTAACTCTCCGCAAATTTACCCAGATACTTAACAACTTTGACTACTGTCTACGTATCTGCGTATTTCTCATATATTAAATACGTTCATCTGCATGCTGATAAGGCTTACGGATGAACGTTTTTGAAGCTAAATCTACTATTTTCTTAAGTATGTTGATTTATCACGATTAGCTGAGAATAATTGAGTAATTCCTGAATCTGACTTCTTCATAAATTTAATCATTATTCAAGAATTAGTCATTCTGGAAAATTTTCCAATAATATATATGGCAATATGATGCTCCATTAAAATTTTCATTTAATTGAGAGGGTTTGCTAGTTTTTCTTATCTCCGTCAACTTTTATTTAATCTTATTTCAAACGACGTCTAAAGTATCTATAAAACTCATTAATTAAGACTTTGCTCAAGGAGATGTAAAAATCTCCGGAAATATTTGGGTCTCAGTAAAATTAATTATCTTCTTTATTCCAATAACGCTACGAGTCAATGCATAACGCATTGATATGGTTAATCACCCGAATTATACGCACGACAGAAATGAGTTTGAAAATATTTTGCCCCGGATTGTGAATATACCCAATCATTGATAATTTTGAATTTGCAAAAGTTTGTTCCTTACAATTTTTCCGTAATGATAATAAATAGAAATTCCATATAGGAAATGTCCTGCAAATGTGTCAGAATTCAATTGGAAAAATCCTATTTAGAACTAAAATCACCATTAACTACAATTTCAACTTTTGTTCTGGAAGGGAATATTGAATGGAAAGTTAGTGGAGTAAAAAATAAAATCTCACAAAAAACACAATCAGGAACCATTCTATGTAGGATTTTATAAGTTTCAAGGATATGTAAAATGAGTTAGTAATGGTAATTGTGTTGTTTTATCTCTTCACATTATGAAAGGAGAATGGGACAATACACTTAAATGGCCTATCCAATACAAATACTGTATGGTATTAATCAACCAACTTGATGCTAAACACATAGTTATGAAATCAATGATGGAATTACAGAAGATTGAAAGGGGTTTCCTAAATGTTTGAATAAAGCAAGCACTGAGAAGAATGTAACTTCATGTAGCATATAAATTTATAACTAATACCATTCATAGCAAAGGTTACGATTTATAGTCTTACCTGAAAGGTACCTCAATAGTTCTTCATCAGAGGACGAGTGATCCAATCGTCGATGTAATTAAATTTATAACAATTATTGATCAATATATATGATATTATCACTTCGATGCCTTTATGTATTAAATTCTCAGAGAATTGTACTAGCAATACTGCTCTGTTAGCAACCAGTCTTTAAGTCCCAGGTGTTGATTTTGTATTAATTTTGTTCCCCTATTAGCAACCTTTTTTTGAGCAAAACCCGAGTTGCTAATAAGCGAATTCCATTATACGTATTAACATTAGGTTTATTAAAAATATTTTTCCCACAACATTTTTTGTTTTTGAACCATTTTGGTATGATCAATTTTTCAAAAATTTATGCTATAATAAGTTCCGCTACTTCACTAGATACGCAATAGTAAATAACGGACACTTGGAATAAATTGAAGTAAACGGAAATTTCATTGAAACTATCATTCCTATTTAGTGGTTCGGTGGAATAATCTAAAATTGTCTATGCCATAAATATTGCAACTTCAACATGCTCGTATGATTTGTTCATTAGAACAAATCATATCATAGTCTTTCTACTATAGTGAAACCTTAATTAACGTCATTAGGGAAGATAATTACTAATGACTATAAAATCTACGGCAAAATAAAGAGTCCCTCAGATTGACACATAAAATCAGCTAGTGTATATATTGCGTGAGGAAATGATTTGTGAAATCGCAGAGGTGTCACAGCAATCATTTGATCACTGTAGCCTTGTTGCCTGGATATTGATATATCATGGCTGAACACAACTTTTCTGATAAAAACACTACAGCTAGCAGCTGTCAACATCGCACAAAAAGTTGGGGTAGTTACGTAATTACGATTTTCTATATTGATACAAGGGTTGTCTCATATTAAATAGGACTGTTGCGTATGATTTTGAGACCCGTATGATTTTGAGACCCGTGTGATTTTGAGACCAGTTATTAATACATAGAGTATAGAGTTCGGATATTTGCCCATAACTAAGTCCTGTCTCATGAGCTTTGATCAACCTTGAGCGGATTTCATCACTGATTGCTTTACCTCCTCTTCTGACAGGAGTAGATTCAGAAATATTTGATGTGTTACTTGCCATATGAAATTAAGTTAACAACGATTTGATTCCAAAATAATTCTCAATTTCGCATTTTATATTTAATCAATTATGTAAATACATACAATACCCTTTCATTGTGTGCAGAATCAGGCGAACTGATTGGGACATAAATATTCGGATAATTGATTGACTATCTCGGATAATTGATTGGCCATCTCGGATAATTGATTGGCCATCTCGGATAATTGATTGGCTAGCTCGGATAATTGATTGACTATCTCGGATAATCGAGTGAGAAATACAGTAGTTATCCATTGTTTCATTGTCCCGTATGCTTTTGAGACCAGTCATTAACTAGCTAATACACCACTGACCAAGACAATATCGCATGTGTGCAAATTTTGAGCTATAAGGAACAAACGAACTAACCAACAAGCTTGTTTTAATAGTAAAGTTTTCAAAATAATCATTCATTTCCACGATAAAATTTAAATTACTCAACACCAATTGTTATATCACTATAAATATCAACAGATAATTATCGTTATCAATCACCAAGTCGAAAATTAATAGCTAGAATAGCAATGTCACATTGTATTGAACAAAAAACAATTTAGCAAAGGCAAGTTACAACGATAGATTAATATATATATATCCCCAAGATTTAAACATAGACAATGAAAAAATGGATAACTAGTTAATGACTGGTCTCAAAATCATACGCAACAGGACTAATTATCAAAAACTAGTATACAACCAGATATCAATCTGAATCACTATCAAAATATTCAATGCACTCCCCTCTTGAATTATACTATGCACAGGACCCAGCCTTTCTGGAAGTTTGTCGATGCCTGTGGCGAAAAATTCCTTGGGGGTACCCTTTTCCCACAATTTCACCTCCGACCTCAGGGTACTAAATTCCTTAAAGTAGGGAGAAACCTAGTAAATTTTCAGCAAATTTCCAAAATTAGTCAAGGTCATGAAGCAATCTTACAAGTACTTTTGAGAGAGATGAGAATTATAAATCAACATACTTAAGAAAATATGTAGAGTTAGCTTTAAAAACTTTCATCCGTAAGCCTTATCAGCATGTAGATGGACGTAATTCATATACGAGAAATACGCAGATATTTTTATTCCATTGAACTTGTCCTCGAAACTTTTACAATCCTACATAGAATGGATCACTGAATGCGTCCTTATTTTGTAAAATTTTATTACTCACTCCACTAATTTCTCATTCAAGATTTCATTTAGCTCCCAAGCTTGAGATCATAGGAAATCAACAAAGATTGAAATCTCTTTAAATGATCAATCTCTTAACTATTAATTTCATATGTTTGTGTATATCTGCTTTCTCAAGTCGTTCTAAGTCTATATCTCATAGGATCTAAATCTCATAGGACACACCACAAGAAATAACTCTCCATTTACAGTTACCTTTTTTGGAAGAGTCAAAGTAAATTTAAACTCACTTGGTATTTGAAAATTGTAATTACGTAACTACCCCAACTTTTTGTGCGATGTTGACAGCTGCTAGCTGTAGCGTTTTTATCAGAAAAGTTGTATTCAGCCATGATATATCAATATCCAGGCAACAAGGCTACAGTGATCAAATGATTGCTGTGACACCTCTTGTTATTATAGCATACATTTTTAGGGTCTAATGTGTAAATAGGATACAATGCATTTGAAGAGACTACGTATGTCTACTAAATGATGAGAATCCAAATTCGGGTCAATTATGAAAATTGTTTGTTAGCCACGTATCCAAATTACTAAACCATGGAAGAAGTATAAAATAGCAGAAACAATGAAGAAAGAACAGAAAAAAACAGCAACTATTAATCTACTCCAAAAGCAACATTCCGATTGATTCAATACAAAATGTATCACTGCACAATAAAAAATGCAATGGCCGAACTCGACCAAGGAGAAATCGATAAAAATAGAAAACAGGAAATACTCCGTGAGTTAGACTGTTTCGTACTGGACAATTCCCTTCGGGAGAGCACGGTCGGTCAATTGAAAGGACACACACTTGAAGATAAATGGAAAATTTTCAAAGAAGTAAAGAAGTGCGGCTATCAGAATATTGTAGTAGCTGCCTTTTCAGATGAGGAACGTGTAGACGACGAATTTGTCAAACAATTGTTCGAGAAAGGAGAAGATATGACCAAGCTCCATGCGTTCTGTGACTTCATAGATGGCGTTAATGAAGATGGTACAATCATTGCTGAGACAGTCCCGACTACCCTTCTCAAGATGAAAGAGCTCAAACTACGCAATCCCATCATTGAGATTGATCTGGATGATCAAAGGATAGATTGGACAAAAAAGTCGATCGTTGAGGAAGTGTGTCAACTTCTGTTTCAAAGGATTGAGTGGAGCAAACAGCAACTTTGTCCCAATTCCAAGATATTCATCAATCTGAGAGACTTCCCCATTGCCATGACCAAATGTCCGGAACGTGTCCTGAGAGTGGTCCAATATATCAGCTCATTAAATGAACTGAGACGCCCGTTGGGATTGATGTACGAAGAACCTACTGGACGCTTTCTAGGCGAGCAAATGGGATTATGGACCAGCATCGTCCGTGAGGTAATGAACGCTGAGGGATGGAACAAAGGTCACTTGGTGGTACATGTCCATCAGTATTTGGGTCTAGCAGAGAGTGTCCAACTCGAGTGCTTAAAGACAGGAGCAGATGGCATTTGGGCAGGTGTTTGTGAGGAGGGGGCAGCATTCGGACATGCTTGTTCCAGCATCACACTCTTGAATCTGATTTGCATGGGTAACAAGAAAGTTCTGAAGAGGTACAACTGCACTTACTTAAGGAATGCTGCTATAGAAGTAACCAAAATTACAACCGGTATACCTCCACACCCCCGTCAATGTCTGTACGGGGAAAGGGCATTGGATAGTGTCTTTGATTTCGGAGGCATTGCTGGTGGTAGGTCTAGACTGCACTCCTTCGACTTAGCAGACTTCTTCGGTGAAGTGCAGCCAATTCGTGTCAGTACACTCTCTTCAACGGACATGCTGAAACAACAGATGATAAATACTTTTGGTTCCAACGTTGATTTCACCGAAGAAATAATGCATTTCATGAAAAAGAGAATGATTCAGGACCTGGTTGGTAATCGAAAGGAGGAGTATATGAGTCCTGTGGGATTAGCGCTTCTCTTTGATCGGGCCGGTGGCCATTTGGATGTCAAGATGAGGAATGTAATTGATAAGTGGGATATAAGTACGCCTCATTGGGAAGTATTGAGATCTCAACTCCGAAATATCTGGGATGAACTGGATGAAAGTGAAGAACCTAGTCAACAAGGCGATGATGCACTCGAATTTGAAACATTTTTCCAACGGTTTTTGAAGCCATACTACCCGACTATCAAGAGTAGAGACGCAAGAAAGGCATTGAAAGCTCTCGACATGGATAATGATGGCAAAGTAGAATGGTCGGAATGTATGGTCTATGTTAAGTGGGCCATCTACGAATACCCTGATATCAGTGATCTGGAAGAGCTGCTCTCTGTTACGTTCAAGAAAGGACTGTTTATGGCTATGCAAGATGAGGTGCTCACTCCGATGATGGACGGTAGTCCATTGGCTCAGTTTTGTACATTAATTGGCAAATAAATATTTATTGCAGTATTTCTTAATCCCCTGAATGTTTGTTTGAGTGTCATTATATAATAAAAATAACAATACTATATATTTTCTGAATACAGTACACGCTCGCTAATCCGAATACTCCACTCTTCGGATCCGAACACAAAAAATATAATTTCATTCCGCTCTACATTCTCTACATTTTCATAAGGAAAAAATAACCTAGGTATTCTAACAATAGAAATGTATGATTGTTATTTTCCATTAAATTAATGTTATTTCACTAATAGTTGCAACACATTCACTAATCCGAACGATTTTTTCGATCATTGTTCCAAGCTGTTTGAAATAGCCAGGGTGTACTGTACGTTTGAAGCCGCTTAATCGGGACAATCTATGGGAAACGATTGTTTATATTCAAAAGTCGTCGAGTAATTGAGACGTCATTTCGGTTACTCGGGATAAATATTTTGAAATTCATCCATTTATGAAGATCTTTGTAGCGATTAAGTGGTTAAAATGTTGTTTTTCATCGGATGCGACCCAATTGAGCGATTGAAATTTTCAAATGCTTGGTTAATCGGGAAAATAAAATACTGATTTCGTAGCAATTAATTTTAATCTGAGTATATATGCAAGTATATATATATATATATACAGTCGACTCCGCTTAATAGGGCCACTGTTTAATCGGGTCAACCGCTTAATCGGGCCACTTTTGGCAGGACCGGAATAGCTCTCACACATAGAAGCTAAATGTCCTCTGACCGATGTGGCCCTATTAAGCGGAGTCGACTATATATCTTATATATTAAAATGCTAGGATTTTTTTTTGTGTGTTTGTCCGAATTGATTGAAGAATTGGGAAGTCATAGAGGTGTGAAAATTGGCATGTAGGTGTCAAATGATATGACTACGATTAAGTTCTAAGATCTAAGCGAAATTTTCACATCTCTGCAAAAAAAATGGAAGACAATTTTTCGCACCTTTTCTATACAAAATAAATGACTACACTATGTTACTAATACAGTCGACTCCGCTTAATAGGGCCACATCGGTCAGATGACATTTTGACCCGATTAAGCGGAGAACCCTATTAACCGAAAATATTTTGTATTAGCTTCTATGTGTGAGAGCTATTCTGGTCCTACCAAAAGTGGCCCGATTAAGCGGCTGACCCGATTAAACAGTGGCCCTATTAAGCGGAGTCGACTGTACTTCAAAGCCACAACTTATGTTTGATACCTTAAATGTATTATAGTGTATGGCAATAAAAAAAGATTATCTGCATATTTTCACACCTTTATATACATGTTTTCACACCATTTGATGAATTTTGAAAATAATGCTAGAGACTAGCTTCCAACGGGTGACTTGGGGTTTTCAGGGGTGTAGATTTCGAATATCATATTTTCAGATCTATATGATAAATTATTTGTTTACTTTTGTTTACATTAGATACATAAAGTAAACAAATTACAAAAATAGGCTAGAGAATAGCTTCCAACGGTTGACATGGGGTTTTTAGGGGTGTAGATTTCGAATATCATATTTTCGAGTAAATTTGATGATCAATTCGTTTACTTTTGTTTACACTAGATACATAAAGTAAACAAATCGCAAAAATATGCCAGAAACTTGCTTTAAACGATTGACATGGGGTTTTCAGGGGTGTAGATTTCGAATATAATATTTTCGAGTAAATTTGATCATCAATTTGTTTACTTTTGTTTACAATAGATACATAAAGTAAACAAATTACAAAAATGGGCTAGAGTCTAGCTTTCAACGGTTGACATGGGGTTTTTAGTGCTGTAGATTTCGAATATTATATTTTCGGATCCATGTGAGAAATTAATCGTTGACCTTTGTTTAAAATATTTATATAAAGGAAAAAATTATGTTAGATTGAGTAACTCCAGGCGCCCGCAGGGCGAATCTGCGGACACACAGTGTCCGCAAGCCGCGCAGCGCAAGCAAGCGAAGCGTGCTTGTATATATATATATATATTAGGGTGCTCCAAAAAATTCCAATGTTTGAATCTTATGATGCACACTCTTCAAATAGTTTGCCTTCATCACCAAATGTTCACCATAAAATTTTCATGCAATTTGGAGATGGTTTAGTGGTCGCGCAAGGTAGCCTCCCCCTCGTGCTAATTTATAATGGGATATGTCCGGGTTGAGGCCAGAAGTTGTAAAAAGCGTACTTCTGACATTTAAATATACTAGTAGCTTGATTTTTGTGATATTTGAGGGTGGTTTTATATCAGCTAATAATACATTTTAATAACCTAAAATCTACCGGTTCCGAGATATTGGTGAAAACAGTTGGGACCATTAATAATTTCAAGTATGAAGGCTGGTCCCAACTGTTTTCACCAATATCTCGGAACCGGTAGATTTTAGGTTATTAAAATGTATTATTAGCTGATATAAAACCACCCTCAAATATCACAAAAATCAAGCTACTAGTATATTTAAATGTCAGAAGTACGCTTTTTACAACTTCTGGCCTCAACCCGGACATATCCCATTATAAATTAGCACGAGGGGGAGGCTACCTTGCGCGACCACTAAACCATCTCCAAATTGCATGAAAATTTTATGGTGAACACTTGGTGATGAAGGCAAACTATTTGAAGAGTGTGCATCATAAGATTCAAACATTGGAATTTTTTGGAGCACCCTAATATATATAGATATATATATATTGATATATATAGTATATATATAAGTGCGCTTCGCACATTTGCGAAGCGGGGCTAGCGAACAATTTTATGATATTGATCCGAAAATATGACATTCGAAATATACACACCTAAAACCCCAGATAAACTGTTGAAAGCTTGTCTCTTGCCTAATTTTCTGTACCTCAGGGAACTTGGTTCGATCCCTTCCTTTTTATCATACTGATTGATGACTTTCACCTCTTCTTTGTGCAGTCCATACATTCATGGACGATGCTACCCTTACAGT